>VXBU01002811.1:489310-577051 GCA_013400315.1 Bombycilla garrulus | reverse complement strand
AAAAACAAAAAAAAAAAAAAAACCCCAAACCAAAAAAACCCCCACAAAACAACAAAACAAACAAAATGCTAAAACAAAAAAAACGGTTAGCCAAACAGCAACAACCACAACAGCAAACACCAAAACAAATTCCTCCCAAACAAACCTGTATGGTTTTTGGTCTGATTTTTTTTGTTTGTTTTTTTGTTTGTTTGTTTGTTTGTTTTAATTCAATTGTTTGTCCCTATAATGCTTTATGATGAGCATCACCTGAAGAGTAACACCTCACAGACAGGTGTTGGGGATGGCACCAGTGACTGAAAGAAAATAAAATTCCAGGAGTCTTTTCTGTTTAATCCAAGCACAAATTATATAGATTTATTCTTTAATTTCCACGTTGGTAGTTGACATTTATTTGTAACTCTACTGCCTATTTTGTACGTTGTAACTACCAACTTTTACTTGTGTTTAACCTGATTTACCTTGAGGATGTATTCAAAGTATTTTGACAAAGAAAGAGACAGACTCTGACAAAGGGTGTTAATCTACGAACCTGTGAATTTATTTCTTCAAGGCAATCTAGGCCTATTCTGCAGGGTATAAAATATATAACAGGAAGTGCTGCAGGGGAATTTTCAGAAATCATGCAGAGAGCTTGCATCAGAAAAGTCAGAAGGAAAAATGGCTGACAGCTCTCTTTGATTATGCAGGAAGCTATTCAGGAGCATTTCTGAACTGAAATGGTTCCTCCAGGGAATTTGTTGCGTTGGTATAGTGGTGAGTACAGCTGTGGCTCCACAATGTCACACATTCACCTTACCCACCTGGAGGTGAATATGAGCATTTGTATTACAGAAGTAATTTGCTACCCCTCTTCTATAGTACATATAAAAAGGACAACCTTATAGTGTGCTGGTTCAATGACTCCTTCCTTGATTTCAGCCACAAATTTATTAAATATCACACTTCTATTAAATTTTTCTTTACAAAAGAGTCCTATATTAACAGCTTGTTTGTTTGTAGATCTGAAATGCGTTCTACTGAAATTTATCAGAGAATGTGATACTTTGGATTTTCTTGTCACTGTGTGTCAGCACTCAGAGAGACTTTTACCATATTTACACATTAACTTGGCTCTTCAGTTACTGTTGACTCCCTTTCTCTGTCCCTAGTTCCTTGATCCTGGCCTGCCCAGTTCCACACTCTGCCGGAGCACCACACATCAATCCAACTTTACTGCTCACCATTCCTGGTGTCCTCATCATGTCCCAGTGTTTCCTCCTGTCACCCAGCTTCCTTTCCCACCAGCATCAACTTATCTGATCTTTTCTCCCTTGCTACCTGCTTCATTCCCTTCGGACTGGTTCAAAATGACATCACACTTCAAAAAGATGAGATTTTAAGTATAGAAGACAGTTGGGGTTATTTGAGAGTTTATTTGTCTCCCACTACCCTATATTCTGTATACATTTAGATACAATGGTAAGCAAAGATTTCAAAGTAGAGGCATAATAAAACTAATCTAAATTAATTAAAACTAATCTAAAATTACTTAGAACTAATAAAAATATTCAAAATGAGTACGAAAGCTTTTTTTCTTCATTAAATTTTTGAGGCACAGGCCAACTCCTGGCATAATCCCCTTCTGATCCTTGTAATTCGAGATTTCTTTTCCTAGGAATAGTTGGATGTGGTCAGAAACCAAATGGGTCCCTGCAAGATAATGAAACAGAGTTCTGGTTGATTCTTGAGAGATGCCTCTTTGAGCCGACCCACACAGTGAAAGAAGAGAATTAACCCTTCATTGGGACTGGTTTGCTCTCAGCAATAGAAATTTCTGGAGTGCTCCAGCACCCTCTCTCTTCACGGAAGACATAAATTTATCTTATATTATTGAAATGCAAGGAACAGAAGGAAGGTGAGTGGTGAGGGAGCAATAACATGCTTTAAATACCTGCTACCTCCAACATGAAATATCCAATGACATTCTGATATGGCTTTGCAGTGCTCCCTTTATGGCTTCCATTTAGCAATTTTCTTTCAGAAGTTTATAAGGCCCTGCTACAAACTACTGAAATTGTACATGTATTGTAACAAACTGTGATACAGTGGTGGAAGAAGAGAAGACTTGCTTAAAACAAGGCTTCTGCCGCAGAAATTGTCTTGGTTTAAGACAATTTACAGGGCAGACACTCAAAAATGAGTTATCTCTCCTGTTAGTTTTAACGACACCCCTTTCACCAACAGGGAGAGATGTGTGTGAGAAGATGGAAGTGGAAAACTAACAGTTCACTAAAAAATGAAACAGCAGCAATCAATATAACAGTAATGAACACTAGATACAGCAGTGCTGAAACCCATGGACAACCTTGGAACAAAGAGCACAAGATACCAGATAAGCCCCTCCCTCATGATGGCAGGCTCTGTAAAAGACTGTGTGGTTCAAAGGACAAAGCCAAGAGGCAGATAAGTCCCCTTCTCCTGACCATGTGGTGGACAGAGAAGAGCAGAGAGAGAACAGAGGGGAAAAAAAAATCAAGAGAGAAACTGAACCTCTGCAGTGACAAAATTTCCCTCTTCCCCCAAACAACAACCAATAGGCACCAAGGACAAAATAAAAAGAAACCTTGATTCCAAAAGCAGACAAATGCTCCTTGAGCCATTTGCTCCACATGACTTGACAGGGTCGCTCCCCTGGCAGCCACAGTTCCTTTGTGTACCATCCAGTGGCAGCTGGAACTTGGGCAGTGGCAAGAACTAGCAGTATTACTTTCTCTACATTTTTGGCAGGTTGGATCCTACCAAAAAACAGGTTAGTGTCAGCACTGCAGTTCTGAGTTGGCATCACATTGCAGGGGAAGAAAAGCAGTCGTGCTGGGCATTGAGAACGGGACCCCTACCCCCAGTCCTGCCTTGGTTGCTGAAGAAAGGTATTTGTGGAATTTGCCCAGGGAGAGTTTAGGATTGGGAAACAAAGTTTCTTGGAGACCTGCACCAAACAAGGAGCTCAGAGAGAAACAAAAGAAAGTTTCTACTTCGGCTTGGAGAAGCAACACTCTTAGGATCCCTGCAAGAATGGGAAGAGAAACAGGAGGAGCTCTTATATGAGTGCTGCCCTCTCTCTTAAAGGCACCCTGGGCCAAACAGCTCCCTGACCCCTGGGTTGTAAAGGAACAGTAACACTCTTGGGCAAAATTGCTGTAGCACAGATACAATACACAATAAAACACAATTTTTTGGGTTAACCAGGATGGAAATATTTCTGTTTTTTCAGTCTCTCAATTGTAAGTGTGCTTGTATACAGAATCTGAATGCACCTTTTTGTTCACATCAAGGTAAACAAAGAAAGTTCTGCTCATGAATCCTTGTTTATAGCATTTTATGATATGAAACTTCTTAATTATTGCTTATAATTACTTAGAAACAACTGCTTGTTTTTTTGACTAGATCATGATAAGCAAATAAGCATAACTGTAGTTGGTAACATTGTGGAACACTGTTTGCTGCAATCTAGGGATGCTAAGAATATGCAAGCAATAAGCCAAATAAATTAAATAAGAATTCAAAAAGTTTTATCCAAAACCAGAAAGAATTTAGAGTGGAGAAAAACCAAGCAAAACCAGAGAGATCAGTAAAGACTTTTCTCTATATCACCTAAGATTTTCCCACTGATTCTTGAGTTTTACTGATATGCTTTTCTCATACAACTTTAATGCTTATTTCTTGTCCAAAGTGAGTCCCCAAGTAAAGACTGCTTTGTTGAGAAAATCCGTGCAGCAGCCTTCAGATGTACAAATCTGGAATCCGTTAGTTCAAATACGTCAATAAAATTTCTGATTGTAAATGCAGAGCCTACAAGCAAAACCTTGTAGGTATCCTAGGTATCTAGGACATGAGCAGGAAGATTATTTTCTCACTTTATTAATTCTGTGCTGGCAAGGATTGTGATTTTCTTCTGTGTTTCATAACTGTTGTGAATTTTCAAAAACCCAGTCTCAGGAGTCTTACTGTCTGCAAACCCTCAGATTTTCTTTAAGTGCATTTTTCAAACAAGTTCCAGTCATCAGAACTGCAGGGGAAAAAAACAACAACAAAGCCTAAAAAATAATAGAGAGAACTTTCAGCATTCAAAACACTACATGGCAAATGGCACGCTCACAATGTACTTGGCATTTTATTTCATTAATTTCATACTAAGAATTTGAAAAGAAAGAATTGGAGATAGTAAAGGTTTACTTTACTGAGAGTAAAAAATTGAAATATTGTGTTTGTGTTATTTAGAGAAATCTTAGCATCAAGCCATCTTGTACACATTGACTATGCTATTACTATGTGAAGAATTTTTTCTCATTTTCTTCAATTGTTTTTCTCTGTAGGGAATGATTAGGAGCATTAATAGTTTATAGTACCATTCTCTTCCTAGAACTGGAAGCTCAGAATAAGGGAGTCTCACATCCAGGAGTCCGAGATAGATGTGAAGGTCTACTTTGACAATACCCACGTCTATCTCTTTATTCTGTCTCCTTATAAACTTGGCTTCTGTATTTGATGTCTTTCTTGACTTTGCCTGCATAGCTATTTGCTCCACATGCTCTTCTCCCCAGAACTGTACTTTAATTTGATGATTGCAATTGCTGTGTGTAGACAATAAGGTTTTTTTGCCTTATTTTGTCACTTTCTAAACTCGCCACTTTTTTTTTATTAGAAAGGCAAAGTCTCTGCTTCTCAGGCAATTGGAGCCAAATTCTGAACATTGCTTGAGGCAGAAACTGGATATAAAACAGTTCCTGCTCTTTTGTCCTTGAAACACTTAGAGGACAAAATGACACAAAAACAATGAATGCCCTACCTGTTCATCTGTATGACAGGATTTGGCTTAGATAACAGATAAATGCTCTGATCTCAGTCTCAAGTGAACACTGTCAAATTAACACAAGCCACTGTATCAATTGTCAGCTTAGTCTTTGTTCCAACAAATGACAGCTATGAGCAGCTACTCGTATTTTTTTTCATACCCAAGAGCATATGATGGCATAGTGGTCATACACAATGAGAAGCAATGTACCTCTGGGAATAGTTTCCTTTGTGAAAAACCTGTCACAGCCATGAGAAGCCATTAATGATATGGCTACACAGTTGCATGAATGGGATATGGGTGCCTGGGAGCTAAGCACAGCTTGAGAGAAACCCAGTGTGGAAAAGATTCGCTCTTTTTTCTCATTGTGACACTTCATGTACCTCACTTGCAAGAATATAGTTTGAGTGGTGCAAGAAATAGAAGTTCTGCCCCCTTTAGTCATTAAAGAAGCTGTGATACTTTATAAAGTGACTTCATAAAGAATAGGCATTTGTGGCCTTGTGTTCTGAGGAAATCCATTAGGAAAAATGATATCCTTCTCTTCAAGACTACTACTATAATTTTAATTGCCCATAACATCCTGCTTTATTTCTGCCCTTAATTATTCTTTATTGGTCTTGATCACTGCTAACTTCCATACTCTTTTTCAGAAGCATTTCTGTTTCACTGGTGGGTGAAGTGATTGTCATATATATTAAGGGGATTTATTATGTCTTTCTCAAGTAGATTAAGGAATCCATTAAAAGCCAATATATTCTTGCCAGGAAGATATTATAAACTATAATTAAGTCACCTTTCAATCTTTTTTTTATAAACTACAGTGATTCCTTTTAGTCCCCTGTTAAAGCCTTAAGCTATTGAATTATTGCAACAGCTTTTTGTAGATGCTTTCAGATTTCCCAATATCTTTTTAACAGAAGGAATGTAACAGAACCATGTCTATATTTACAAGAAGTCAAATACAGCAGTCGCAATGGAACCCTATATATAGTTTTGTCAAGATAGTCCCAGTAATGCATCATACAGTGATAAAATCATTCCTCAAATCCCACTTCAAACTTGAGCTTTTTCTGCCACTGTGCTGCATGTAGGTTCATGTTCAGGTACAAATTTGTAATAATCAGTACCTAATAAACACTGAAACACTTTCAGGGAATAATGTCTTCTGTTGGTATGGCCAGTGTTTCTCATTCTCAGTACATATGTTGCATTCATCCTCAACATGGAAGTTGATGGCTTGCTGAGAAATGGATTCTTCCGCATAATTGATTTGTCCTTATTAGTTTGCCACTCTGCAGGCTGTGTGTCAGCCACATATGGTGTAAATTGTAGTTTTGCCAATGCATACAGCTGAAAATGCATGTATATCGATTAACGTGAACCTCCACTAGTACTGTATCTATTCAATCATACTCACCCACAGATACTTCATGAAATTCATCTGCAAGCTACTTCTTTAATTTGGAATGCATGTGGATGATAATGTACAGTGCTTATTTTTTAATCAAAATGTCATGAAGTTCTAAAACAAGTTTCTTATATAAGTCTATATCTTTCATTTTCTGTACTTTTGACCAAATAATGAAGTAATATTTGTGTGATCAATAAAACCGTATTAACAAAAACTAATGATAATACAATAATTACTAAAACAAAAGTATCTTTCAAAGTATCTCACCTGAAGAAGCTTGGTCAACATGAATAGCACAGTTCTCGGTAACAGCTGTATATCCTCAAACCTCAAGTAACTACTACCAGCAAATATAGACTGTGCACAAAGGTAAATCTATTCTTGAGGAAACTTCAGCTCTGACAGGATGGAATGAGATAAAAGATAGAAAGAAGGAGATAGATTGACAAGTCTGAATTAAACTTTTTGCTTCAGAAACCCAAGGGCTTCTCAGACACAGGTGCCAGTAGCATTTATGAGACCTTATTAGCCAATGCCTAAACCTATAAAAATCTATAGCTGCATAAAAGCTGATCCCCAAAGACATTTAACCTTTTAATTAACTGAACGTAATAGAAATGGTGGCTGCTTCAGATTCAGGGCCTTAAAAACCTCTCTGAGTCTTGGTCCCAATACTTACATTTCAATGACTATCTGTACATCACTAAACAAACTGGAACACTGCTGAGTATCTCAAGGTCTATCCCACTCCTGTGTGTAAGACAAATTTGTGTAATGCGCGTTTCTTACAGTACCTCATTGGAGATTCCAGGCAAAGGCCCAACCCTCCCAAAACAGAACAGTGACAAGAAATTAATGATGCTGTGCAGCAATACAGAAAAGACAGATTTAATTAATTCTGACTTTGGAGCGTTCAGTTTTCTACAAAATTTTAAGTGGAGGTTGCCAAAGGATTTCAATAATACAGGCTACAAGCCATGTTCTCAGCCATGCTGTTTCCACCAAAAATTAATTATTTTGCATACTAGAAGCACTTCAATAGAGATTAATTAAAAATTCCTCTCTTGAAAAGCAAAAGGCCTTCTCACAGAGGCCAGGGCTTTGTGCATTTGTAGAGGCATAAGTTTAACTTTTTTTTTTGGCTTAGACAGTTTAATCTGGTCTACTCACACTCCACAGTATTCCAACAACTGAATATATACTGAAGAGAAAAGCAGGATCACTATTATTTTAGGAAAAAAAAAGAAAAGTGTGTTACAGGATCAACTCTAGGACAGAGTTTCTAGCTGTGCATCTCAAGGAGAGGAAAGCATATCCATCTTTTCTGGAATTAAGCATATCGGGCAGCCTCTCTTCATTAAAACATTTTCTGCAGATGAGCCTAAATAGCTCCCTTCTGCAAAGTGGATTCCTTTTTGAGGTCTTTCCCTTTTATGGAGCAGTTCTATTTCCTAATTAGTGGGTGAGTTTCTAGTCATTTGTAAGGCATCTAATAGTTAGCCTTAGCTATATTTTTACTCTCTCCCTTATGATGATAATCTTAGCCACAACAACTTGTCATCAATCATGGACAAAACATCCCAGGTAGAGACCTAAAAAAGTGTTTGGTTAGACTTTCAGTGACTTTATTGACCTGGAACTAAGTGTTGACAGTTTCTAACAGTAATAGATCTTTTGTAGTGCCCATCCTAGCCTCAGTTTTTATTGGAAGAAGAGTGCACTCAAGCAAAGCACAGCTCTGAGCCTCTGAGCCCTGGCTTGTTTCCGGAAATCTGAGAAAAACTGTCCAAAGTACAGACAGGTAGTAGTAGTAACAATAACGATAATGTGACCATTGATATTGTTCAGTGTTATTGCAAAAGAATAACAAGTTGTTGTTGTTTCTTTTGTTGTGATTGTTGTAGTCATTGTTAGTGATGCCTTTATTAAGTGCTTTATAGTAGTGTCTTGTCTCCTAGCTAGGAGACATTCTGCTGGATGCTGTGTTTGTGTGTCATAAAAAGACCTCCTTTAAACAGCTAGAGTGAAACAAAACTGGCATAGCAGGCATACACAACAACGAAAATCAGAAAGCCCAAAGCAACAATGAGACATTTCTGATTAGCGTAATAAGTAGAACTCACTGCATACACCGTGTTCTACTTTTGTCAACAATTCCACTAGTATTGTAGTCCTGGTAGGTTTTAACTTGCTAATAAAGGTAGAATGGTATTGTTTTGTAGGAGACTATTTCTTTCTCCTTACCCCACAATTAGGTCAAGCACAAGGAGCTACAACTGACATGGGTCAACTCTTAGTCACAGTAACACATTCAAGATTGAAGACCCTCTAGACTCTCAGGATTGTCTGAATATCAAGGGCTGATAATGGTCAATTATATCAGCTTGAAAATTTAGTCAAGGTAATGCTGAGGAAAGTCAAGGATAACTCAGACAAAGATCACTTAGAATTACATAACAGTTTACAAGAAACTTGCCTTTTACATAGGCAGGATGTAGGCATACTTCCCTATAAAGAGCTTAATGCACAACTCTTCTATGATGTAAAACCCCCATTTTCATGGCTTCTTCTGAAAGATAGTAAATTTTATTCCATGTCCCTTTTCTTCCTGTCATGCTTAGATGATCCTGCTCAGTACCCTCTCCTGGGAGAAAAGCTTTGCCTGCATCTCAAGGGAGGAGGCATGGGCAAAGAGGTTCCAATCTGACCAAAAATGAATATTCTATTTCAGAAAAACAATTGAAGCCAAAAATTCTCTGTCTGGTTTTGTTTTTTTTCCACAAAGTGAAATGTATATAATATTTTTATGAGCTGTGAGTAAAGGCAAACAAATGCAATTAATAGTGCTTATGGTCAGGGATTTTTCCTGTGTCTAGGTTGTCTTCATACAGATAAATATTGAATCTATATACATTGAACGTTCTGATTGACTTTCTTAAAACAATATTGGAAAATACCCTTTGAAAGATTAGAATTCATGGATTAGAAATTTCATGAGATGGAGCAAAGTAAGTGAGATGTTACTAAGGCAAATTTAATCACTTTAGAAGAGCAGGGTAGAAGGCATGTGTAGAATGTTTAGGTGAGCAACGAGACTAATGTTGCAGCATCAGAGAAAGATTCTGTGAAATATAACATACTCTTAGCATTGTGCAAGGATGAAAAATGCTTCAGGTGTCTCAAAGATCCTAAATAGCCATAAATCCATACAGTGTTTTGAAAATGTAGAAAATGAGTCATATATTATTTTGTGTATTTCAATTTATTTCTTACATTGTTAAATAAAGGCTGTCTTTTGTTTTGTGTGTGTTTTTGTCTGCTTGCTTGTTGGTGTTTTTGTTTTTTGTTTGCTTGTTTTTGTTTTTGTTTTGTTTTTTTAATACGTTATTTTTATATAGTAATAAATAATTTTAAAGATTTGTGTGGAATATTTTACAGCTATCATACAGTCCATAAATAATTAACTAGTAATTTCAAACACACATGTCACTTAATTCTGAGGAGGTTAAGACAGAAATTGGTTGTTGTGTGAGTGCTCCTTAAGTCTTTTAGAGGCCTATATCTTTGACTTGGAGGAATTAGCTCATGAAACCCTGACAAAGGAAATAGACTGGATTCAAAACAAAACAAAACAAAACAAAACAAAACAAAACAAAACAAAACAAAACAAAACAAAACAAAACAAAACAAAACACACCCCCACCAAACAAACAAACAAACAAACAAACATAAAACCACAATGCTATTGCTTAGGAAAAATTATAGATCTTGAAATTCAGACCCACTTCCGTCATCTGATGCTCTCAGGAATACTTTTACCAGGGTTATAAACTGAGATCTTGCTCCTTTATGTCACTTCTTCCACACATCTAGATGAAAGCAGAGATTCCACCCTATTTGAAAAAAGTGTTTCCTTTGCCATGAGTGCATACAAGAAAGCCACTGACACACTGAAGTGAGTCCAGTGGACTCCTCAAGCCAAGGAGAATAAAGCACATATCAGACAAGGACAGGCTGAGACCTGCTTTTGTCCAGCCTGTAAATGGGAAATAGAAATGACACCTTATCACTGCCTACACCTGAAGGACTGGAGGATACAAAGGAGACAGAGCCTTACAGTTGGAGGTGCACAGGAACATGATGAGAGACAATGGGCACAAGCTGGAACATGTGAAAATCTGATTCAGTATTCAAATGGGGTTTTCTATTTGTGTTTGTCTTGAACACTTACCTCAATTCCAAGCATGATCACTCCTAACTTGAAAATAATGAAAAGCCATGGTTACTGTACAATACTGCGTGGAGACAAATTTTGTGAGAATTTGGGAGAAATAAATCAAGAAGTAGCCTCCAATAGGTAAATTATAATGCACTCAAAATATCAAAGAGGGATGTAATCTTCTATGGTAGATGCTGAATTTATAATTTTTGGAAAAGAGTGTGAACTGCAGATTTCTGAATAGTTTGTTATATGCTTAAGATAGTCTTTATTATGAGATAGGAGTAATCCAATCAGCAACAAAAGCATGAATCATTTTCAATATCATGCTCAACAGTACATAAATCTAGCAAGCTGTGATAAAGGACTACAGACCAGTAAAGACAGAATAAAATAGTACAAGGAATCTTACAAAAAGAAAATATCTCTCACAGCCCTTTCAATTTCTAATTTTTATTCCCTCTGTTTCTACACAGTTCTTTCAGTGGAATACTTTGCCCACTATCACTGTGGGTTTTCTGTTTTTTGTGTTTGATTTCTTCTTTTCAAGGGACATACCATCTAGTGTCATTTTTATGTCTCATAATTGCTGATGGAGATTGAGGGTACAGCAAACCCTTAACTCAGAGTTGACTCATGAGTGATGCATCATCCCAAGACAGTAACAAGCATCTCCCATCCTCTGATATAGAGTTTCTCTGCCATTCTCCTTTTTTCTATTGAAGAGGAGCAATCTTCTCAAGCTCCTCCGAAGATTCAAACTCCGATGACTATTGGGTAAGGAAGGATATTCCCATGGCTTTATTTAGTTCCTGCATCCTGCACTTCTCTTAAGCCTCTACATGCAGTCAACACTGTACCCAAACCCTACTTAGGTCATGTTGGGCTCAGACAAAACCTGATGTATTCCATTTGACATGTAGGCAGAAATCTGCTTTAATGTACAGACCAGCACAAATTTTGGGAAAAGGAGACTGTAATTTTGGACAGGTTATTTTCACAGATCCATTCAAAACTATTTTCAGGCTTCTTCAAGTTAGGTATCTAAAAGATTCTTTTTCCAGGAGAATAAAACCTCCAGCTTTTTGTCTCAAGAAAAAGACCATATCATCTGATGAGGTTGTGTAAGAAATGTGTATATTTCTCTTTGATAGATAGTGTGCCAGAAAAAGCCAACACAAATAGCTAATGGCTTATTGAATTGGTGCATTACCCTTTAAGGAAGTGCTTTTCCTGGCTACTGCAGGAGGTGAGCTACCCATGTAGATAAATCGATGACATAATTGATTTGGCAAATCTCATTTTCCAGCCAGTCAACACTTCGTAGTGTTTTGTCCTAACTTCTGAGAAAATCTATGACTTTAAAATACCGGTTTCCATTGAAAAGCCACTGAGGTACCTGTTTTAAAAAAACACTGTGACTTTTTCAAAATTAACTTAACTGTCTTTAAGGAATATACTCTAAAGTTATGTCCTAAAAAAGATAAACTGTAATTGGCTTTTGTCTTCCATTGCATACTTCCTCCATGTTGAAAGTACAACGTATACTAATAGGCACAAAGGATGGCTGTGTTAAAATGCACTCAATATTTTTCCTGTGTTTGTGGCCTGTTCATGTGATTTGGAAATGTCTCAACCCCAGGTGTAAGCCTGAAGGCAGGATCCAATTGTTGACATCTGTTGGGAAACAAAGAGAGGGGTAATCTATAGGTTTTGAGAACTTCAGCTAGAGAGGCATGCCTCTGAGGGAAGGGGTGTGCTGCCAGCTCTCACTGGCACGCACAGAGAGATCCCTGCAGCATCATATGTCATCTGCATGCATATGAGCTAACACTTTGAGCCATGGTGTCTTGGAAAAGATTTTTCCATAAAGTTGAGATGAACACACCATTTTTGTTCCTGCGTTAAAATGGATGGACAAGAAAACCCTATACAGGATTTTTAGGATTGGAGGTCTGCCAAGTCTTAGGTTTTCCAAATTGCCTTAATATGTTTCTCTTATCCCTCCCAGTTTCACAGAACTATAATTTAGCTCCTTTTTAACTCAGGTGAGGAAGTCCTGCTCTTTAGCATATTCAGGTGAGATATTTTTTCAGGATCCTGTGAAAGCAGGTGTTCACATTTAGCTACTTTTTGACTCCTAGCAGAAAAATCTTAACACATGCAATTTGAAACTCTCATGGAAAATATATTGTGAAAAAATCCCCTCAAGTCAGTGTTTACCAAAATTCTGTGTGAAACTATCTAGCCAATGTCTCTGTTCTGATGAGTTTCCATATGCAGGACAGAACTTTCTTTTTATTCAAGCCCTCAGGTTCCAGAGAATGCAAAGTCTGAATTTGTAAGGTAAGTGTTGATCTTGCTAAAATTAAAAGTGTGGATTTATTAGTGAGATTAAACCAAAGAAATATAATAGCAGAGACAGGTTCATGAGAATAAGGTGAACGCTGACAATCAATCAGTTGAGCTCCAAGCCATTTGCTGAGATCAAATGGTGGTATTCACTAAAGTTCTGTTCTATGCCAGGAAAAAAGTAGCAGCCCAATGTGTTGCATTTAAGAAATATATTTTTGTGTAGCACAGAATGACATCAAATTGCACCTGTCAGGAGACTGAGATTCTGATATAACTTAAATCATGATATCCAAATGGCCAAGTTCTGAGCTGCGAGGAACACCTGCCAACATAACTAATAGCGAGGACAAAAAGCCTTTGGTAGCAAGTCCCTTGAGAAGGAGATAATAATATATGTGCCCTGTTCAATAAGCTCTTAGCCTGAGGTATTTCCAGTATGCAAAGAAAAGAAAGCTTACTTTTAATTTTTTTATGCTGTCCCCCTTTATCTTGATACGTTTGTTCCATTTTCCTCAAAGAGGTTCTCAATTAGTTTAACAGAAGTTTTCTTTTCTAAAACCAAATCCAGTTCTGTGTGTAAGCCTTTGATGGGAGCTTCCACATGAAGAGAGATTAAAGAAGTGAGGGCTAATTATTATGGAGAGAATAAGTGCAACAGAGGATATAACAAAACCGGCGCATATAATAGTTCCTACTGTGGAGAAGGTCAGACAGGATCTCTTGATTATCCTTAACTAAAGCAAAAGAAGGAAACACTCCATAAATTACAAAAACAACACACCATTATATACACACACAAACACTTTTATAGGAGAAATCTCACTTTTGTGACAGATGGCTACAAAAATTTACTTGTACAGTAAATAAAGTTTGCAGTGGAAAAAAATATACAGTCTCAGGACATTATATTCTAGATTTGTTTCCAAAATGGAAATCTTGTATGGAGAAGGGCCAAGAGGCAAAAGTAATTGTGGATTGAGACTTGCAGGACTGCAGAGAGCAGCCAGATCCATAGCCCTTCTCTTTCTCTTTCATGCCCTCTACTCCAAATACTGATGTATTTTTGAATGACAGAAAAAAATATTGATTGCAAACACAGGCACAGAGAAAGCTCCAGCTGGACTAGCAGCTTTTCACTGGAAGTTTCTGCTTCTTCAAATCAGTGGAGCTATTTCTAAGGTTGAGCTAAACCTGCCACTTCTTTGGATGTAGTTAAAGATTTTGTGCTGCTGCCACATAGTTGAACAGACAAATGAACACCTACGATGTGAACAAAATGTGCCAGTCTTCTCCACATGATGTCACAGCTTCTCATCATGTGATGGAAAGAGATGAACATTGAATCAGCACCTGTTTGCATACAAAAATATGGGAGAGGAAGTACCAGAGACAGTCAAAACACACAGGTTCTTCCATACCTGATAGACCCATGTTCAATCAAAAGATGAAGATGTAAAAGAAAGTTGCATTCTTAATCTCTTAAAGAGACTTGAATTGTTGCATAAAGGAATGTTTTCCTATCATATTGAGAAGATATATACTGGGTCATAGGGAAGGAATGTGATGGAGAAAAAGTTTACAAACTGGATTTTTTTTCTAAGAGAGGTTATGGAATAGCTATTAAGAGGCTTTTTAAAAATAGGCCATGCAAATTTGAGGGAAATTATAAAAGATATCTTTTTGTGCAGCAAGAAAGCAGATGGATTATTTTGCAGGATTTTTGTCTATGAATTCAACCCGGAAGGCCATCTCTGCATTAAAGTGTCTATCAGTTGACAATAATTTATAGTAAATATATTGAGAATCTTCTAGTTTTGGCTGTTCTCTGTATTGATGGTATGGGGATCAAGGTGCCTTTCATATGTGCAGGACATACTGTGATTAATAAAAAATGTGATGTACATAAACCCCTCACCTGGCTGAGGCCCAGCAGAGAAAGTTCACTTGGTACAGCAATCACAGACAGACTTGCCAGCTCACTTCTAGATGTGTCTTTCTGGCTCTGGCAGGATACTGTAAGTTCAGGTGTGTCTGCATCTGTCACTGTTGACCTATTGTACAGTATAAAAGCTATGCAAACAAATTATACTGTGTCTCCTGAGTCACCTGCCGTGTTCTCTCAACAGCACTACTCTTTGCTGAATGTCAACTATCAGAAATCCTGTGGCTTGCTGCCATGGAGTATGGCCTTTTTTTCTGAATACCAAGGACTTTTAAATTTTGTCTACATAGACAAACTGATCAGCTCAACATTCTTGTGTTATTCTTTTTAGGGGGTAGGGAGGGGGTAGGGTGAGGAAGAAGACACAGAGAATAGGATTGGATGGGACATCCCATTCCGAAACAGGATTGAGGACAGGTCAGAGAAATTCTCTGTTATGTAATAATGGGAAAATATACTCTTATAAACCTCCTGTTATAACTTTATTTGAATACCTTTACTGTGATAAAAAGTTATACTGTTATACCTATAGGACTCTTACAATATTATTGCTCTACTGTAACTGTAGCTATGAGAAAAACTTTTAACATCCTTCTTGTTCATAGAGGTGTGTTCACTGAAGAAAAAAGGCACCTCACTCAAGGTAACATGCTGACTGATTACACAGGAGTAACAGGATGGACTGATAGATTTAATCCAGAAATTTAATTATAAATTACAGCTGATTATGTAGTTCCATGTGTGTATCTACTCCTTACTCAATGTCGATTGGGATGGCGTTTCTGCAGAACCATTCTCTGCTGTCTTCTCTACAACAAAATAATCTGTATCTACACTGTTATCAATATAGTATCTGAGATAAATACAACAATAAATATTCCCATGACATTAAAAAATTATATGTATGATCGTTACACTTCAGAGTTCATGCTAAAGTATTCCCATCCCATCAGGTGAAGTCATTATACACAGTCCCCTTGCTTGTAATTGGTACATGGAATGTCAAATGGACAGCCATAAATAACAAATATCTCTTTAAAAAAGTTATTTTAACTGTGGCTGTACATGCAGAAGAAACTCATGGATGCAGGTAGACATCAGCAATTTCTATGTGCTCTATGTGTGGCAGGTACTGCTGCAATTGGAATACATGGGTAAGAAGATGAGGCTTTGTGCTGATGTGTTCTGACGAAAACTTCACCAAACAAGGAAAAATGGA
Source organism: Bombycilla garrulus (assembly GCA_013400315.1). NCBI lineage: Eukaryota > Metazoa > Chordata > Aves > Passeriformes > Bombycillidae > Bombycilla > Bombycilla garrulus. The sequence goes on along the minus strand of VXBU01002811.1, from coordinate 561,068 downwards.
GAAGTAATAATAATACCATTAAATCTAGAGTTTATGGAGAAGAAGGTTATCAATGTTGCTGAAATAAATCCTTGTTCTGCAATTTGGGCAGCTGTCTTAATCTACATGCCCAAGACATCTGCAATAGAAACATAAAGATGCTGGCATCATTATGCCCAATGATGTATTGCAATTTCTATTATGTAGTCATATCTGCCTGACCATAGTAGGTTCTATTTAAGACCAAAAAGTCATAGATTTTTGCTCAATATTTCTGTTAGAATATGGCTACAAAATCTTATTCGTCTAGTGTTGCAAAATAGCATAAATTGTAGGCAAAGTGGAATTACATCTAAGTTGTGCTCATTTGTTGTTGTGTCAGCAATGCCATTTACCATACAATGTAATTTTGCTCATTTTAGGCAATAGCTTTTCTTTCCTTGAACTTCCTTCTCCTCTGTTCATTTCCCTGATGTATTTTTAGGAAACAATAATTTCTTCACTCAGTCTTGGTTTTGCTGGGTTTCTATGATCGGCTGAAGAGCCTCATTTTCTTTTTTCACTCATGCAAATATGTTCTATATCATACATGACATTTTAATGCACCTTTTCTCATCCCCTTAGAGTTAACTTTATTGAGTTTTGGTGACTATATGCAGGATTTCAGACTAAGCCTTACGAGTATTAATAGCATTAATACTCTAATATCTGACCACAATTTTTGTCAGCAGGCAGGGACATGAGAGCTGTGATCTGAACCTTTTTACTGTGAGAGTGTCACAGACTGCCAAAGTAGATGGCTTTGATCCCAATCAACAGCAAAAAGATGCTGCACTCATTCAAATAGCATTTGATACTGTAAGTTAAAAGAATTTCTATGCACAACAATGAAAATTAATCTTTATTAACCTGTTTTCCTTTTCAGGTACTTGTATACAAATGAGTTTTTTGAGTAAGCAGTGCCTGATTTATCAGACTTCATTCACCACCTCCAAAGAAGAGTTTTCACTCTGTTTCTACCCTTATCTAACCTCCTCTCTGTGGTGAAGGAATTCCACCCTCTCTCGCCTGTCTAAAAAGTACACACTTGCTGTATTTACTTTTCCTTTGCCTTACTTTTCAGAAAGCTGCATAAAAGTGAGACCAAAAGGAGATGAGAGAACTGACAGGTGGGTGATGTGCCCAGTAGTAGGGATAAGCAACAGAGGAAGAGAACATGGGTAAGAAAAGTTGATGAAAGCAAGAAGTCCTTTTTTATCCTCCTTTCTCCCTATGAAACAAGACGTACCCTCCTCAGACTTCTGTAATGCTGTTTTTTAAGAGGGCCCAAAGTGTACTAACACTTGAATAGAGTTGATGTAGATATACTGAAATGAGAGAACATCAATATGAAATAGCAACAGCAGTCACTGCAATTATTACTGGTATCAGTTAATTAGGATTTATAAATTAGTATATCAGAGTTATAGTACATGGATGATTATTTTCTCATTTTTGTAATATGGCACAGGTCTTGTCTGTGGCTGTTGTTCACCAGCCTGTATTTTCTCTCTCCTTTTCTCCTTGTACATGGTATCTTCTCTCATGCATTAAATTCTCCTGCACCACTGCACTTAAAACAGCCTTTTGCCAAGTGATCCATCCCAGATGATTCATCTGACTTTTCCATTAGTGCGGTTTCTCCCTGTTCTTGCCCACTGAATGTAGTGCAAACTGGTCACAGAGTATAAGTTCTTTTCAGTAGGCATCCTAAACTTGTCTGAGCTTTAAAAGACATTGTTCCCAGAGTCTTGTAAACTTAGCTGCCATTATGTTACACGGGGGAAAAAATGATTTTCCTCTCGCTTTTTTTACTATGTTAGGAGTGACTGTAAATCTATTTAAGAGAAAAAGAACTCTGTACAATGGGGTTTTTTTTGGTACAAAGTGAGTCCCTCAGATTCTTGCCAGCCAAATCAGACACTGGTATTTGCTCCTTCCCTATGATCATCAGTACTCCAGGATTGCCAAGAGACCAAATTTCTCTTGTGAATACCAATTTAACATTTCACTTTCTCCTTTTCTGCCCTTCTCCTCCAGGTATCCCTTTGCAGTAACAATCAAGAAATAGGAATAATTTGCTCTACAAAAAATGGAGGGAAACATTTTCAGGCATGACACTACATTGTAGTGTTTTCAGTAGGAAGGGAACTTAAGAATTGCTAGAAATTACTCACAGTGCCTGTAGAAAAGCAGAGTTGTGAACAATACTCATGTCTCTAATTGGTCCCCAAGAGACTTTTGTCAAAATGCCTAGTAGTTGTAAGTTTCTTTTCTTGATATTACACATTATCATGTAATGGATTTTATTTTGAATAGTATATTTATATAATTTTTTTTTCAGTAGGTTAATAGTGTTTCTCTAATTCAGAACTCTTTTATATCTCTCATATTCCTGTCATATTCTCAAATTCATTGTTTTGGAAGATTCAGCATTCTGAGCTACTCCTAGAGCCTTAAATATAAAGCAAATACATCCCTACCACACCTGGCAGATATGATTTTCTGGTTGCAGATGCAGCTGTTAAGCGGATATCTATCAAGTGACTTGCCAAAGGTCATACAGACAGTCTGCAGCAGGGTTAGGTCTCTTGAGTCCTGATCCAGTCATTTTACCAGAAGAAACATACTTCCTAGCATTTCTGGCACAGCCTGTTATTGTCAATAAGATGAAGAATGGATAAATGTTACCTGTGGATGTCAAAGAATTAACTTTTCTTTTAATTTGACAAAATAATTTAGCTCTGACTCTTAGTGTAAATGATGATTAGAGAAATACATGAAGTGACATTTTTGTCTAACCTAGGTACAGAAGAATTATTTTTTTATCAGTGAAATAATGTTAAAATTAATGAAAGATAGAATCATTTGATATGGAAGGATAGTCACATTTCCAAAATAAATTCAATTTTAGCTAGCGCTGAGAATGACAAGTTTAAATACAGGAGGATTTACTTTAGATAAAAGTAAAGGGAGTATAGCTTTAGCAAATTGAACTATGCAGTTGCTATTGACGACTTCAATAATTGCATGCTAAATCATTCTTGAATATCCAATACCAAGGTTTTTCACTTAACACACTGATTTTCCTGTAGTTCTGTTTCTCAAACAATGTAAAATATCATGTTTGCTTTTTAAGGATGACATCTAAATGAAAAACTCCCTAGACAGCTTGAAGAGGCATAGGCTAACCATCTAATTGTGTTAGGTCTGTTTTGTTTGGTTGTTGGTTTTGAAATTATTGTTTATTTATAATCCTGCTTCAAAAGAAATCTCATGCTTTTCTTTGTCTGGTTATGTGAATAGTTTAAAGAGTGAATTACTGGAGCTAACTCTGCTGAAAAAAAAAGCTATTCTGATGAAAGTCACAAAGCATTTCTGCTTACATTATTACTATTCAATTTTCACAAGAGAGAAAATTGAGATATTTGAGACACAGAAAACTCTGTGTACCCCAACTTCATCGTAGTTGAAAGAAACATAATGAAATCCAAGATTTGTACCTAGAAATAACTTACATGCTTCCTTTTCCACGACCATGCTTCCTTAACTGTCCAAGCTTTTGCCTTCCCTTTTTCATCGACTTGACCTGTGTATTTCACAGGTTCTGTGAAATACATAAAAGTCACAAAAGCCAATATATGTAGTTCATTAGGGCTGCAGTCAGAGCTCAGTGGGGAAGAGGAAGGGCAAACAAGAAAGAACATAATTTTTACCTGACTTTTATAAGAACTTAATTCCTTAAAACTTAAATGGACAGTAGCTATCAGACAGTAGAGATGCTCCTAATTAGAAAAGTTATTTGTAAGCCTCAGTGGCTGGAAGCTGAAGGCAGACTAATTCAAACATGAAAAGGGCCTATTTGTCTGGGTATGAAAGTAACTAACCACTAGAATGACTTAATTTATAGCAGAGAACTTATGGTAGGCTCTTTATTATTAGAAGGATTTGCATCAAGCCTGTCTTTTTTTCAAAAGATGAACTCTCCAATAGCACCAGAGGTTTCTGTCTTAGTTCAGAAACTATAAAGTAGAATGAAATGGTCTTCTTGCACAGAGAGCAAAATTAAATAATCTGTCTCTGAAGCTATAAATCTATTAAATTTTAGAATTGGTTCAATGTGGAAGGATTTCCTTGTGGCACGTGTTGGAAACTATGATGTGAAGATATTTGTTAAGGTTTTAAAGTTCTGCTATGGCAAATGTAATTTCTGTGTGGTTAAAGTAGTCTACTTGTACCAGAAGAAAGCATCCCTCAAAGCCATTCAGTTTCTGCAAACAAGGTCATCCAGATGTACTTTGTGTTCATAACTACAGCCACTGTTCATCCAGCACACCGGTTGTCCTGGACTTAGGCAGAATGCTGTCTGGTGAGCACACTTTATGATTCAAAAATCTGCCTTATAACTCTTTCATTGTACAAATACTTGTTGGAGAATTCAGACCTCCTCATATAAAATAAAATTAAAAAAAAACCTTATCACTAAGTAGGTTGTAAAAATGGTTTTAATGGCACAAAATCAAAGAGAGATGAAGCCTGGTTTTGTGAAGTTCTTTGGATATTGGCTTGTTGCAGGGACAAATAAGGCAGCTTGACTGGAGCTGAGATATTAATCCATCTCAGTGAAAACTAAGGGTACACACTAAGGGTATTTAACTGTGTCATCTTTTGCTCTGCATCTGGAAATGCTGCATTATAATCTAGGAGGTGGTCTACATAATGTCAAATGTTTAGTGGCTAGTTGGAGCTTTGTCACGTGAGGAATCCTAGTGCTAATGTATGTAATTACACAGTTAAACATGGAGTCCCTGACAAATTAGTCAAACAGTAAATCTTTTCTTCAGCACCGCCTGCAAACTCGTATAGGGAATTTTATTTCTGCTTACAAAGAGATCAGTAGAAGGGACATCATGGTCTTGGTGAGAAATATTCAGCTTATATTTTTTTTCATATTACTGATTAAAATTTACTATGTTGTAGAGTTGCAAATGTAAATGCACCAAAAACCCCAAACAACAAATAACTGCTGAGAATGTGTAACAGAGATCTTCCCTAGTAGTCTTTGTAGATTTGACATTTCACTTTTGGACACTTCTAGAGCACTCTATCTACTACAGTCTTTCAAATACTCACTTGATGCAATTTTCTGAAAATATTTCAGTGTGTAACTAGTAAAGTGTCATATTAATATGTTTTGATTTATTTTCTAAAGTTTCTCATATAATCTGAAAATAACAAATATAAATAAAATAAATTGAATATTTAGCAGATGATGTAATGTAAATATTGTTAAAAAACATGAGTTTTAGTCATTGTAGAAAAGGAGAACTTGGACAGAACTAAAATGACTGAGTTTCAGTTTGTCTTCATAGAGAATGAAATGAATGTTGATTATGGTCCCAACATTAACAACACACAGAAGACATGGGCAAATATTATACTTTTTTATCATCTTTCAATTTAAGCTTATTCTTTTGGAAACTCATTTAGAAGCTGGGATGATTCATGGCTTCTAACTGTGCCAAGTTTATGCAAAGCATTCAGTCACCTTATTTAAGAACTAGACTGATGCTCAGTTCCTTTCAGAAGTTTAGGCATGGCAGTGCATATCCTTTAAGTGCCTGTGTTAGGGTGATGTTAACATCCTGAGGTCCTGAGGGCTGAGGTACATGAGGTGTGAGATTTGGTTTGTCCTAAGGGGCAACAAATCATAAAACTTTTTCTCAGGAATTATGACAGAGGCCTGGTGCTGCCATATATTCTACTGATGTCTAACAATAACCAAGGGAAATACAAGAATACATGAATATAGTGTAATGTTAGCCACACTAAACAGACTGGTTAATTGCTAATGATGACCCTTACTAGGAATGGATGATTAATTACTTAAAGGTGGTTAAGGTCAGATTCTTAGAAATAAAAATACTTAAATAGATGACAGAAATTTTTCTGTCTTGATTAGACTGTGAATGAATCTAGATTTGAAGGATTTTTGTATTTTAGATTAGGTAGGGAGAATGACAAGTTTGAGCAGGTATTCCCAAAGTCCAACACACAGGTGAGTCTTAACAATGGCATAATCAACTTAATGAATTCTTGATTTGGCCTTCTGTCCCCAAGTGTCCCTTGCATTATTCATCAGCTGCCTATAATAGTAAATTTTGTTAATTGTTAATGTTTTTGATGCTCCTTCAGTGTTCAGTAATTTGATAGAAAGTACAATCTGAAGGTTTCACTGGCTAGAAAGATAAGAAGGCTAAATGGAGCTGAGTAAGTCTTATTTTACATTCAAAGAATATATGCAAGCTCTCATTTTTTGATAAACAGTAGAAAAAAATATGGTGGGATATACCTTCTCTCACATATCTCCAAGGTACTTTTTCAGTGAGAAGTTTACCTGCAAAGCTTTTTCTCCATTTGTTTCACATAGCGGCTTCTTCTCGCACTCCAAATTGAATTCACTGTCTTTTCTTAGGATTCCTGGACTGTTCCTAACACATACAAATTCTGAAAAGTCCACCAAGAAAATAGGAAATAAAGCCTCTTCAATCAGCATGGTTTCTGACCAGCCATATATGTAAAGCCCATATTTTGGAAAATAGCTTCAGTTTTTACAGCTCGGAGCAGTAAAATGTTCTGAATGAATGGCAGCCAGCAGTTTCAGGGCTAAGGCACCTGGGATAGGGCAACCTTGAGTGTGTGTATACTAGGAAATGAGATGTTGGAAAGCTGGGTCACAGAAAGGGACCTGGGGGTCCTGGTCGATGACAAGCTGAGTATGAGTGAGCAGTGCCCTGGCAGCCAGGAGGGCCAACCCTGTCCTGGGGGACATCAGGCCCAGCATTGGCAGCCGGGCAAGGGAGGAGATTGTCCCGCTCTGCTCTGCTCTGCACTGGGGCAGCTTCACCTCGAGTCCTGGGGGCAATTCTGGGTGCCAAAATATAAAATGGACATAAAACTATTAGAGAGTGTCCAAAGAAGGGCAACAAAGATGGAGAAGAGCCTTGAGAGGAAGCTGTATGAGGAGCAGCTGAGGGCACTTGGTCTGTTCAGCCTGGAGGAGACTGAGGGGAGACCTCACTGCAGTTACAGCTTCTTGTGAGGGGAAGAGGAGGGGCAGACACTGATCTCTTTTGTGTGGTGACAGTGACAGGACCTGAGGGAATGGCCTGAAGCTGTGCCAGGGGACACAGCCTAGCACAGCCTAGGTTGAATATCAGGAAAAGGTTCTTCACCCAGAGTGTGGTTGGGCACTGGAACAGGCTCCCCAGGGAAGTGGTCACAGCACCAAGCCTGACAGAATTCAAGTGTTTGGACCACACTCATTGCGGAGTGACTCTTGGGGCTGTCCTTTGGAATGCCAGGAACTGGACTTGATAATCCTACTGGGTCCCTCCCCTCTCAGCACATTTTATGATTCTAAGATCCCCATTTCAGCTTGACCCATCTTTTCAACAGAATTCAATACAATGACTGTCATTATAGGCCATCTAAGCCAGAAAGCAAAACAAATGCTTTTTAGAATTTTACAGAATACACACGGTAGAAGTATATACCATATGTATTCTGTAAAATTCTATTTTACAGAATACATATGGTGCAAATCAAACTTTCATAACAATGCCTTTTTTTTCTGACAGGAAATTGTCACATTTGCAACCAAAATTGGTTTGATGAACACTGACATTTCCCTGCAAACTTTTGACTTTTTGATTGACTTTTTTTCCTCTCTTTTTACTCTGGGAATTTTTGTGTTTTTGTTTGGAAATCTGAGTTAGAGACTGTTGCTTTTGTACAACTGGAGAGTTGTTTTACTGCTGCAGCCATTTTATTCTTAGCTGTTACAGTTAAATCCCTAATCTCATATCCCCCTGCTATTTCCTTCTGTATTTTTCAGGAATTTGGCTTAATTTTTGCACTTAGATGTATTCTACACAGCATGCACTTTATTTACATCTGTACCATATAAATCACTCTGAAGCTTTTTCCAGGTCAGGATTCGGATTTATTTCCAGGATTGTGAAACATTGAAACATTTCCCACAAAAACTTATAATCTCTTAGTGGCAGTTGCTCTCAACTTTCCTCTGACTAAAGAATGAGTTTTCAATTTTGGACTGCAATGTTTCTGCAAAATCCTTTGTTCCTCTTCAACAACTCCACAGAAGAGGTTTCCTGGGGTCCCTGTTGCACACTGACACATGAGGTGTGCCAGGATGACATTTTGTACTCTATCATTGGTTGCTTTTCCATAAGCTGTCAAAAGAAATGCGATATGCTGATTCCAATGCCTTTGATACCGTTCTAAAATGATGGCCAGCTGAGCCCTTCAAATCTAATTGAATTTTGCATCCATCTCATTTTACCATTGGTGCTCAGGGCAGAAGCAAATTATCTGAATTCCCAGAATCTTCCAGGTCAGCTGAAATATTTTGGGTTAGAATTTCTCCCTTCACTGATATACAGTCCCTAGGGATTTAAAAAATCCATTAATTCATTAGCAGAGCTAGATGGAAAATACTAGGTGATTTTGGTGAAAAACATACATCATTAAAATTTGCTTTTTATTTTTTTTTTCCAAATGGGAACGAATAAAAATGAAATAAAGCTGGTGGGAGGGAAACATTGATGGGATTTCAGGATCTGAATCTTTCAAGAAGAGAGTGAGCCAGAAGGGAATTCTTTGGCTTTCTAGATGCCCTTATGGAAGGTTTTTGTTAACTAACAGAATTAGCATTGACTGAAGCTTGCCAGCACAGCTGCAAAAAGACAGGTCCCTGCCCAAACTGCTCTTCATATCCTAGGTGTGGGAGCCATGCAACCTTTCTAAAGCCAGGGGAATAAAGACATGACTGCACTGTGGAGTAAAGCACAGAAACTTGGTTGCCAGCCAGACTCATGACAGGTTTGCCATGTGAGCTCAGTGTAGGGTTATGTACACAGCACTACCCTCAGCTGTGCCAGGGTACCCCAGTGCACACAGACAAACCATGTGCCGTCATCATCCCAGCAGAGGAGTCATTCCTCAGTGTAGGCATGAGCAAACTTTCAAGGTACCAAGGACTCAGAAAGTTTCTGTCAAGTTCACTGACAGGAATTGGAAGTTAAAACACTACTGTTGATGATAAAAGATATTGCTTCCTTTGGATGCATGTTTAGTAATATACTTTTGGATGGATAACTCGTATTTAAGACACTGAGTTATAAAAGAATAATGATCTGAAATCACTGACCAATTAGTGGGCAAGGAAAAGCAGAATAATAAAACTGTTTAAAAGGTTACATAAAAGCAGCATTTAAAGTTCTATTAATTGCTAGTGCCTCATATGATTTTGAACTTATTTGTAAAGCTGTGTAATTAAATCTATTAAAGAGGTGGGAAAACTGATGATGTATCTAAAGAAAACTTGAATTTAACATTGGCTTTTGGAAATTGGGAAAAAATGGCAAATACTTTATCTCATAATAGAATACAGGATGTTTTTCTTGGTGTTTAGGAAACAAACTCAGGAGCCAGAATATGCCTAGTTATAGCTCTGGCATCAATTTTTGCAGCATTTATCCAATTACAGCAACATTTTTAAGTCTGAATGTTTAAATACAGATAACATGTTAAGCAGTGCGTTCAATGAGGAGTAAATTCCCTCAGCATCTTTGGGAATCAAGTGCACTGATTTAGGAGGATGAATGTGAATGCTTAGCTTGGTAATATTAGGCACAGTAATTGGACATTGCTGGCCTAATCAGCACTGTATTTCATTTTACATACCTGTGAAATAGGACTACTAACACGAATGAAGATTATTCAGTAGTGAGTAAGTCACTCTCAGACTGGCTGTGCATATTATACAAACGCAAAGTACTATTACCATCTATAATCTGAATTTTTGTTGTTGGACAGACGGACAGAATGCAGCCTCATCCTGTGAGTGGTCTTTTTTATGGTAAAATTATAACCTTTTGAAATACATTATTCAAATATACTAGTGGTAGCCAATACTCATTTGATACAAAGGGAAATGTCAAGTATATTATTCAATAACTATTCACCCTGTTCCAGAGACAATAATTAGTGGTATAATCAGGTAGAAAATTGCTGCAATGAAGAATTCACTAATAGAGTATGATTAGCTCCCTCAGAAAGTTACTGTACTTTTTTAGAATCACAATCTCCCTGTTACTAGCTGCCAAAAAGTGGTTTTGCCAGTGTATTGTCAATGGCTACTCTCAAAAGTACCCTTCAGTGGGTAGCAAAAAAATGCAAAAGCAATTCTCTCATTGAGTAATGATTGCTCTGGATAGACCCTGTAGCACAGTATAATATAAACACAGAACTATATGATTTATTTATAGACCCTTGGTTATAATAACTCACCAGCTATTCCAGTGGTTAGTGGGCTACTTGACATGTTTAGTTTTTTTTAATTGAAAGTTACGGCAAGACAGAGTAAAGGCCGTCCTCTAGTACAAATCCTATGAGATTTTTAGAAACTTGAAATTTAGAAAAGGCTTACTTTTAGATCCCTTAATAATTTTTCTTCTCTCAAGGCAGATATCCTAAAGAGAAAAGCGTGGAACAAAAGGTTGTTATGCTGGTCCCATTGAGACATGCAAAAGGTTTGAAAGGACAGGCTCAGTATTCTTCATTCTTGGTTACTCAGGGAAAGGACATTTTCCAATGGCATGAGGAAACCACAGGGGTTACGTGTAGCATAAAAAACCCAAGATCTCTGGCAAATTACAGGTACATTGTGATAGCATTCATCAGACTCATCAGGGAGCAGATAGGAATCAGGCTTTCTCAGTGAGCAACAAGCAACCAACAAATTAAATTCTAGCTGCTCTATCTCCTATGGTGTGTCAGTACATTTAAAAAATAAGAACTGAGATGTCCCTTTATTCCATTTTATTCTCTGCATTACTCAGTTTAAAGACAGACTTGTTGCAGTGGCTCTGTACTGCTTGACATAAATATACACTGTGACACACCAATCTAGCTCTGACAAACTCTACAGGAAAAAAAGAGCATTGTTAAACATAGGAAATAAACTATGAATGATGAGGGATTTCAGGAAGTCAGATAACCTCAAAACAAATGTAATTTTTCTTTAATTTTCAATGACTTGGAGGTTCTACTTTCAATCTAGCCATATAAATTCCGTTTTACTAAAAGCTGAACCAAAATCACAGTTTTTAAAGTACCTTACTTCTGTTCGAAATTCTAGTAGTGTGCCTTCAGGTGAAGATTCATCTTTCCTAACCTCTGACACAACACAGAGATACATAAATTAAGACCTAAGCTGCCTCATGTTTCTGATTACAAACAACAGAAAACCACTGATAACCCCAGAAGCACTACAAATCCTAAATAGCCAGAGTTGAGGAAGAGCCAGGAAGGTGAGGCCCTGAACCTGATGACACCAGCACTTCTTAACTGAATGGGGTCCAAGACTGAGTTGGGTAAATTGTGTATAGAAGATGTAAGAGACTGGATTTTATGGGAAAAAAAATTAAAGATTCTGCATATTTATCTTGTAAGGGACTGAGCACTCTACCACTGCAAAAAGTGCTGCAAGATTTGATCAGGTGAACAATTAGCAATGCAAGAAATGGTATTGACCTGGGATTTTTTTTAGAAGTTAAGCCCAATAAGTGGTTTGAATATATGAATTGTTCTGTAAGACGAATCACTTATGAGGAGAGTGTTTCCTACAAGGCTGACTCAAGCAAAAATATTTTTACTTTCCTGAAAACTAAGGCTGGATTGTTTTTTCTGAAATTGACATTAAAAAAAGGAAAAAAAATCTTGACTTTAAATATCTGAAAATTTGATTAGTAATTATTTAATACTGCAAATATGACCTGTTCAGTTAACTCCTCTTCCTCAAATGAATTTCGATTAACAATAAAAATTCCTTTTGTTATGCAATTCGAAAACATATGTGAAAATCAGAGAATTATAGACTGATAGAATGATTTGATTAATGATCCTGTGAAATTTTTAAAATGTCAAAAAATATCTACACTTCAACGCTTGAATGGGGAATGGCTTTTCCACTTAATTTTTTACAGAGTAGTTTCTCATTTTTCAACCATCTTAACAGATCAAAATATTGCAAGGTTAGGAAGCATTCAGGATTACACAGGACCAGGAACCTGACAGAACATCACCGCAGCAACATTCTGCAAACACAAAATGAAAGCCCTGCTCCTCCAGCACGCAGAAACCTTCTACCACATCTCCTTCAACAGTCTATTAGAGAGTGTGCTTTCCATCAGAAGTACCTGCCTATATGAACAAAGCAATTTTAATGGTTTTTATTTCTTTTCCTTCAAGATTTTCTTTACAATGCTGTAGCTTCAAACATTGCCCCAATCTAACGCAAAATCTGAAGGAGTTTATCCCAGCTTCTGTAAATCTTTGGGATTTGCAGTGCATTTTGCATTTTTCTTCCTCTTCTGGTGCTAACTGCTTTCTGTTTCTGGCAGGAACCCATCATTTTTTGGAGTAATCATACTATCTCTTTATGTGTATGTTGATCAGCTTTAATACATTTACCATCAGTCTCTTCTCCCTACCCCATGAATCCATAACAATCCTCTTTGTGCTGCCTGATAAAATAAAGACTTAATGTAAAAAGCTCCATCATAGATATAGGGGAAAAGGATTGTTTGCTGTAGGGGCAAAGCAGACAGTCTCAGTATTGCAGTGGCACCGGAAAAAAAATGTGCAAGCTGTAAATTTTAATGAGGAACATGTTTTACTGAAAGAAAAGTCTTTACTTTTTATTTGTAGATGTTAGCTTGCATAGAGCCTTCATTCTGCAATGGAAAACTGACTAAAAGGACCCCTTCTGCAATGAGAAATCAAAATCCATTCTCTTTTAAGAAGTTTTCTTTTATGTATGGACCACCAAGAAAGAAACTTCCAAACAAGGCTTCTCTGTTCCTGCCGAGGTTTGAATTGAAATCTCTCCTCACATTTCCCGAGCTGCAGGTGAGATATCATCCTCTCACTCTGTCGGCCTTAGAGATCAGCATGGAATTGGCTTAAGGTGGCTTGATATAGATTTGCTATTTGCAAATTAAAATCCTTCATCTCTGAAAAGAATCAAAAATAGAATACAATTCTTTATTAACTGTGACCCTAAAGTTTTTAATGGCTCTTACCTCAGAGGGTCTTTCAAGGGTTGTCTTTTCAGACCTATTATACAGCCCCAATTATTTTAGGTGTTAGAGCACATATGTGGAACTATTGGGGTAGTTCATGCAAACTTAGGATTTTAGAGCTAAGAACATTTATGGCCAGATATGTAAGACCTATGAGGATTTTTTCCCCAAACAAAGTAGATTAGAAGGAATAAGTTGAGGAATGAGCAGCGAATAAACATATTTTACCACTTTCAGATAGAGGGGCTAGATAATGGACAATCTTTCAGCATTTTACATTATTGGCAGTTCAACTACCTTTATCTGCCCCTGATGCATGTACTTATTTCACTCTGCAGAAGTCAAGACCTTTCCTAAAATCTAAAACAATTAAATGAAACATCTATTCAAGAAGACAATTTTGCAAATAGCATTTCTTCATAATTTTTATTCCCTATTTTTCAAACCTAATTCCTTTATTTATTTTATTACATTTATTCAGGATTTACATGTTTTCTATTTACTATTGTAGCACATGAATTTGCCATGTTGTATCCTCATGATTGGCAAGTTGTTAAGTAGAATACTTGTTGTCTGTTACCATGAAAGGCTAATTTCTTTGGGTTGGCTTTCCTGAGCTCCTGCTTTCCCAGCTAATGCCTGGAGGTCGGTATCATTCATCTGTAGGCTTTGCACTTTTAAAATGACAGACTGTGATAAGACAGGGGCTGCTCTCTGATTGTTTCCAGTGAGTGATTCCTTCTGACAGGGCATTCCCCTGACAGTGAAATTCTGCTAGAACATTTCAGATCAAAACAACTTCTAATACTTTAAAAATTTCTAGAACTTAAACAAGGCATGAACATTGGGAATGAGGTTCTGTTTCTTTCACAGTGAAGAGTACCTTAGAGGACAAAAACATTGATACTACAGTGTGATTCTACAAATAATAAGATATTGGCCCTTCACAAGGTAGTTGAACTGGAACTTAAACAAGCTAAAGCAGGGATATGAGAAAAAAACAAGTTCCATCCTTCTTTCCGCAATCATGAAAGAAAAGAACGGATCCTGTTTAAGTAATCCAGATCTTACTAAAGCTGGGATAAAACTAAAAGGCTCAGTGGACTCTACTTCAGCCTATGACAGAGCTCGAAAGTTCTTGTATATTTAAGAACATACATCAGTGAGCATGTCCTGTACAATTCAAAGTGGTGAAGCTTGATTTCCCAGTTTTTTACCCGAAGGAGACGAAGCTGCTTTATAGCCTGTGCTAAACAGACCAGATGTTCAGAGGACTTTTTGGGGCTTCCAGTTATAACTGAAATGGCCTACTTTGCAGTCTTGTGTCTCTGTGATTCTGAAGGAGTTAGTCTCATTCAGTCTCCATGATGTACCATATATTACAGAAGATGTGTGCTGGGACATTGCTCTTCTACCTAGGAGTAAGTCAGAGAGTTCCATTAGGCAGATGAACCAAGAGTGAGAGACTTCTCCTGGCCAAAAATTGGAGGAAATGGAATTATGGGAGGAATCAGTGAAGGCTGGAAGCATCTGCTGCTGTTCTTTATATTTGCTTGGGTGCATTTGCATGAAACAGGAGGTATATCATAAATGACATGATACTCCAAGTATTTAGAGTATTTTCTCTAGAAAGGAAGAGTCTGCTTAAGGAGCTGACAGAATGAATTTAGGTCTCTGTACGATGCATGCTGCAGATAAGAGAACTGAGAGACAGTGGAGGTTATTGGAAAAGCAGTGTACAAGAGATAAAGAAGCCACAGGCAGGAGAGAAACTAGCAGAGCATTGACACTGTGGGAACAGCCACAGGCTAACCACAGGCTGCTCTGAAGAAGGATGGCAGAACACTGGGAACAGCCCTTTGAGCAACCCATCTAGCCTTACAGCAAGGAAGATCAGGGACTACATTTTTGGGGGCTAAGGTGTATTTTCTTTTAGGATTCTACCAGGAAGGGTTCAGTCTGTGCCCCTGCAAAAGGCAATATGTCTGCCACATTCTTAGGTCTGTTCTTGGACACCTCTGTGAGGCACAGACTGACTGCACCTGTTAGCTTGTCACAGCTGAAATACACTGCCACCATGCTCCTCGTGTGCTATGGATCTGCTATTAATTTTTGGGAATGTTTTCCCACTTAAGAATCTTTTAAAAATTATTATGGAAGTGCAGATTATATTATGGTAACATGCAAAGGTATCTGAGCACATTTCTACCTTCTGTCTCATTCTTTTCACATTGCTGTTACTGAAAGAGCGTGGGAGAAAATCCAATACTGCACAATCTGCGGTTGTGTGCCAAAGCGGTTAAGCAGCAAAATCAGGCCCCACTGTTAGTGATGGCAGTCAGTAAAACAGGAATAATTTTCTATTGAATACCTGATTGAATTACTCATGAATTGCTGCTCTGCTGAGAAAATGATATTGGTGGTTGGCAGGCGGTCACCATTTTTATTTGCTAGAGTGTATTATCTGAATTTGCCTGTCAGGTGATTGCCTGGTTAGGCCCTTCCCAGTATAAATAACTATTTATTTCAAAATGTGACAAATAATAGTAATAAATTTTATAGGAGAAAAAAAAATCATTTTTTCTGCTACAAGGAATAGCACTTAACCCAGACCTTTATCTACTGCTTACAAGAAAACTGGGCTGAGCAGATGGTAATATATTCCAGTGGTTTGAAAAAATAAAAAAGAAGAAGATTCACTGTTTTCCCCACCTCCTTCTTCTTGTAGCTACAGTTTAGAATAGCTTTGCATTGAATTAGTATTTTATTTTGTTATGCTTATGGAGTTTGATGATTTGAACAGCCCTTGCAGTGGTATCATTTTGTTCAGTGAGCCAGACATTGCAAAACTGTGCATTTTAATGTAATTGAGATAATTTTGCCTGATAGCTGGTGGAAAATTACCTAAAAATTTGTATGCATTGGCCAACTCATTTAATGTGATATGTCACTTTTCAGATGATCGGCATTTTTTCCTGGTACTCCAGTGCTGTGCAGCAAATCAACTTTTTTTGTATTTTGTGTCTAATGTTAAAATAATGAACAACATAATACTTCCCAAGGAAGAAATACATTGCTCAATTTATCTTTGGCAAGGGAGAATGTAACCATTAGGAACAGTTCTTTCCCAGCTGCTTTTTGGAGGGAAGGGCCAGTGTACTGTTAATAGACACATGGGTCTCATTGAGACCACAGAAAACTTATGTCACGTAACACTTG
This sequence comes from Bombycilla garrulus, assembly GCA_013400315.1. Lineage (NCBI taxonomy): Eukaryota > Metazoa > Chordata > Aves > Passeriformes > Bombycillidae > Bombycilla > Bombycilla garrulus. The sequence goes on along the minus strand of VXBU01002811.1, from coordinate 544,662 downwards.
ACTGTGAGCCTCTCTCTGTTCCACTGTGAAGCAGTGGGGCAGATTCCTCTCATTTCACTGCTGCTGCCCAAAGTGGTGCATTACATCAACTGGACTGAAAGAGTTAAATAGACTGTTTGTGGGGATACCACACTCATGACAGATTCTTCTCAAAATGGGTAGGATGCCTTCCACAATGATCCTCTTTGTCCTTTTGACAAACAAGTATTAGATCTCTTTTTACTGGCACCAAGCACAAAAGCGTAAAGTTCAGTGACTGGAAGGAAGGAGCTAACAGCATGTCTTATAGGTAATCTTTTGTCAGGAGCAGGAAATACAAGGCACTTCTTGCAGAGGCTCAGGGACTTATAGCATTGGTTCAAATCCAGTTTGGATCTGGACCATTGATGAAGCTTGTGCAGCTAGTGCCAGTGGTGTACCCGCCCTGCCTGTAAGCAGAGGAGCATCAGCATCTACAGTGTCTGTCCAGCAGCATCTGTCCAGAAAGCTGCTCAGACAGGCAGCTGCAGCTTCAGGGGGGCCCCTTGGGTCTCCAAGTGCTATAACACTTCCACAAGCATGAGACCCCCTCTGTGGGGAGGCTCAAATGAGGAAAGAGGTATGCACATGCACTAAAAGCAGCAGAGAGACTCCCAGTGTGGTAAGTACCTGGCTGCTAAGCTGTTGCTCAACACTGCTGGGATATTTCTGGTAGAGGATTTATTTTTGTCAGGAATCTAGGGTATCGCACCAGGTCAGACTGGCAGTGCAAAGCACACACCATGAGATGTGCTGCCAGCATGATGTGAACTATTTTTATACTGGTATCAACAAAAGATATGGTGGATCCTTAAACCCCTGCCTTTGGGGTTTTAGAGAAAGACTAGAGAGCTCTCACTTTAGACATCAGCTGGCCAGAAGAGGCAAGGCCTAAACAGAAAACATTAACAAACCAGCGGCCTCTACTGTTTAGACTCCTTCACTGTCAGAGCATTTACTAATGACCATGAAAGAAAGACCAGGTAAACATTAACAAACCAAGTTCTCTCCAAGTGTGTGGGGTTTTTNTGTTTTTGGTTTTTTTTTTTGTCCTGCAAGAAGTTTTAAAGTTGTGGCCAAATAAACTTTGCCACTAGTCTTTCAACCTCCTGTGTCAGAGCTGACAATCTGAACTTCACTTTGGTGATGAGACCAAAGCAGAAACCACCCAAAAGCTGCACTCATTGCAGGGCCTCAGTGAGAAACTGACATCAAAGAGAATCCTCTCACTGAGGATCTCTCTCTCTCTCAGTGTGCCCTTCTCTGGTTGGAGACAATGAGGTTACCTAGGGAAGAACTTTTTGCCAAGGTGATGCCTACAGCCCAACAGAAGATAGAAGGACAACTGAGTTGAAGGCCATTTTTCAATAGAAATGTTTTGCATGAAATGTCTGCCAGATGTATGTACTTTTTGATGTGCTTTCAACAGAAAATTAGCCATTTTGTGAAGATATTCCTTAAAACAACATTTGGAATATGTGAAAGTAGGTAAGCTCATACTTCAAACGCATGGAATTCTATGGGCATTAGATGTGAATTTCACAGAACTCTGATTTGAAGCCAGTTCTGATGGTCTTATTATTGTAAGTCAGAATAAATGATTCAGCGGTGAATCTGGTAATAGCAGTTATGTTAAATATAATCTTTAGAGCTTTCCATAGTGAACTCCTTTCACCAACAGGTCAGTTTTGTAAAAAGAAATGCATTAAAACAGTTTGCAATGAGACTTGTCCCTGGGACACCCTCCACACACTCCCTGCCCAATCTTATGCATTAACAGTAATTTGCAGGATAGAGGAAGCAAACAAGTATCTTACAACACGTTCCCCAACTGTGGTCTGTGAGACCAATCTAAAGTAAGATACATCTAGTCCAAAGAACTTTATTTTTTGATTTTAAAATGAGTAATTTTACATGGTAGTCCTGAAGAAAATGGAGGCATTGATTTGTGTATTCAAAATTCTTGATGTCTTGAGATCAGAATAACTTATTTATTCATAATACTATCATAAGGTTTAAATAAGAAGACAGATGTGGGCCAGTAAGGTTGGGATCAAACTCATATGACCTTGACTTCTGTTGTTGCTACTAGCTGCATCCATTAGGATGTATTTTATCAAATCAGAGAAGGTACTTATACCCTCACTAGATCTAGCTTTCAGTCTTTGAACTCCCTGCTAAGTCAAGGTTCCTAATGTCTGTTAAGGGTACATTAAACCAAATATTAGACAAAACCCCCAAACAAGCACTCTTGCTAATGTACAGATGCATCAATCTGTTTAAATATGGTTTAAAGGAAGCCATCAATATTGAAAAATATTCCTGTTGGGAAAGTTTAGAGGCTAATAGGCATTGCTATGCTCCTGAGACTATGCTGAAAATGGTGATAAATGCTAAGGATGTGAAGTGCATAATAATATCAAGAAATGTAAAGTACTTGATCTTCTCATTACAAAAGAAGTGTTGCATAGTCAGAGTTGGCATAAATATCCTGAAGTGGGTCCCAATATGTCTAGATTAAGCACCCAGCTTTCACAAAGGTACCTCTAAAGGCTTCAAGTAGGCAGATCATCTCTGTCTACCTTAGATGCCTGAACTGGTGCAGCTAGTTTTGTCCTTTGGAAGCTTCCAGAAGAAAATTTCTCTCTCCATCATCTAAAAAGGATCTGAGGAACACATTACAAATCCCATGAGATATGCAAATCTATGTCATACAGTAACTCTAGCACTGTGCTCCAAAAGATAGCTTCTGAACAAATACCAGTGCAATGGTGACTTGTAAGTAGATTTGAAGATACAGTAAATTTATGAATGTAATCTGGGTGAATAATTCCTCTAATAAGTTAACCTTATTGAATCTTTAATGTCTTAGGTTCCATAGCTACCTCTCTTTTTAGGTGGGGATTTGGAGCCGTAGAAAAGAATTCAACACAGTCCCTTTGCAGCAGATAGGCAGCAGATCAGGTCCCCCTTCCTCCTTATACTTTGTGTTACTCCTTGTTGCAGTCTTTCACCAGAAACTGGCATCAGTTGTACTGTTCAGGTGATCAGGTTTATGCAACTGTCCAGAATTTGAAACTGAAAACTTCATCATGGGAAATGGAAAATGTATTTTCACAAAATCTTTGTGAAGCATGGGTATAGAAATAGTTTAGTTGGCATGACTGACAGTAAGTTCTGATTGAGAAGGAGGCAGAATGGAATAGATTCTGGACAGAGCAGCTTTAACTAGGTCTGCAGCTTTAACTAGGTCTGACAGAACTAGTAATCTGGAATGACAGTTTGAGAGATTTCTCAATGCGGGACAGAAGATCTGAGCCTCATCAGCAAACCAACAACGCATTTCAAAGACTAATAGCTTCCCTAAACAATGACCAAACTTCTTCTTAACTCTTCTTAACTCAGTATGGTGTATATTTCTGCAAGGTGTATCTGTTTATGGATGCAAATATATTCATGGCTTTTTTTCATCTGGCCTGGCAGTTACTACTGACAACTAAGGTCCTACATTCCATTGCATGACATTGCTTTTGATAGAAAATTAACAGTTTGAGGATAATGACTACTGATACACAACTGAATGGGAGATGAATACAAGTTTCCTGCTTTGAGGAACTGTAAAACCTGAATGTAAAAGAAAATTTTATGCACAAACTTCCTGGTGGTAAAGGCAAATGAATCTATTTATCAGCCTTTGTTCTGTCAATGCTTATTTATCCAAAAGAGCAGTTTATTATGAAATGACACTTTTGAAAGGCCCGGAAGGAAGGATTTAGACAGGTATTCAGAGTTCAGTAGCATAAATAGGAAAGGAGAAATCGTCATCTTCAGAAATGACCTACTGATAGAACTTGCATATAGCATTTCTCTCTGCTTTAAATTACAATTCTGTCATTTCTGAAAGGAGAAGAGGGGTTGAATGTTGATTTGACATTTTCTTAACTGATTTAACTGGAACCTAGAAAATTATATCTCTACAGAGATCCAGGAAATATTTGCATTATCTGTTGATCCTTGAATCTCTATAATTTTGAGCAGAGGATTTCTAGTTTTAATTAATTCTTAACAAAAAAGCTGGACCATTTTTGGCTCCCCATGATTGCTTGCTGGCAGAGTTATCTGGAGAAGGATAAACTGCTATTTTTCTGTAGAATTACTTTCACTACAAAGTATGGTCCTGCTCATAAAGTTTAAGAAAAAGGTTAATTTCTGGCTTCTGCTTTACTGAAGGTTATGCTGAGGTACAGGGAGAAGCGAAGTACCATGCAGTCATGCACAAAACTGCTTTGCTTTCAAGCCATTCAATTAAGTCATGAAGGAGATTCTGTTTTATACCACCCTTCCTTGATTCTGTGTCAGCTTGCACCTTGTAATCCAACTCCTTGGCTACATCTGCTGTGTGCACAGTCAAATCTGAATGTATGGGATGCCCAGGCACTGTTGTATCTATTTCGGGAGACACACACTGGCACTTTTTCTATAGCAGACACTGCTCAAGGAAACGGGCTTCAACTCCATTAAGAGCCATGGTTAATGTCACGCTTGCATTCCACAGCTCTCCCTTGAGCATGTTACAGAGAGAGTCTTACATTCCTGTCTGGATAGTTCACAAAACCCATTCTCCTGGACACAAATGTTTGTGACTGTACCTGTACAGTGCAATTTATGGATATGGAAGTCTGAGTGCTTTGCTAAAACAAGGCCATAAGGAGTCCAGGTAATGGAAAATTTATCACTTTTACTGATAAGAACACTATCCTAGGGGTCTATGACTCATTTCTAAGACTCATATTTTCAGTTTAAACTTTGTAGATTTTATTTGTGAAGTATCTGGTGACTTTTTCATATCTGAGAGTTTTGCCATACATAATTAAATCTCACATAAGCTTGAAAAGTAAGGCTTACCTGTGATCTAAAGTGAATGTTGGTCTTTGGAGCCTTCTGCTTAAAGTATATTTCATCCTACAAATGCATTCATTTACTTTGCTGCTAGTCAATTAACTGTCAAAGTATATCAGCAGTCCAGTCTTCTGAACTATCCTTATCTAAAGACTGAGGATAACTCCTTTTCCAAGCATTATCAGATGTTATGAAGAAAGAAATTAGGTCTTCTCACCAACTCAGTGGAAGAGACAGCTGACATACCATAAAAAAATATTACTGTTGCTATTTATTCCTCTCACAGAAATGTACTAAGTAAACAAATCTGAAGATGCTGAAAGATTTAGAGACTAATCAAAACAAAGTAAACCCAACAAAATCCCCAGAATTGCTTCTAGCCTATCAAGTTAAAAAAAAATTATCAACTCATTAATTTGTAAACTTTAAAATTAGGTGCAAATCATGTTCTTGCAATCTAAGATTAATAGTGGAGAAAAATAATGACACAGTTAAGGTATCTCAAATAAAGATAAATATGTCTATAATACAAAATAATTTAAAAGATAGGCAAATAGGAATGAAAAGATTCAGAGCAAGATTTGTCATGATCTCAGTTTTCATCTAGGTCTACCCATGTGTCCTTGTGTAGGGTGCTCAATCAGATATTTCTTTGCAGAAGCAGTTTGTATTACCTCTTATTTTCATTTTATTTTATAATTTTTTTCAGGTTACCTTTTTACTTCAGAAATGGTTGAGGAAAAAAAAAAGTGAAAAATAAAGTAAATTATAGCACCGTTTGGAAGATGAAATAATAATCTAAATGCTGAGGTACCATTGTCCTACTGCAATTCTAAATAATTATTGCTGAGATAAATTTAGTACATATTAATTCCTGTGTTTGAGCCTTTAGACTATATTGATCACCTGAGTACTTAAGCTGTAAAATTCTACATATACTTTGCAATTTAATACAGTGATATACTTCATTATTTATCCCTGGGGATGGGTAAAGATCTAAGCCTCCAGCATGCTGTGTTACATAACTTAAAAGGCATCTTTTCCAATGTACATTTCTGCCTCGTAACCACAGATCTGTGCCTCAGTAAGCTCATGAGTTTGCAAAGTGAGCTTAATGGTACACAGCGTCCACTGGAAACTTTCCAACACGTAGGGAGTGTGTTGCTGCAAAGCTGGTCAAACACCTAATCCAGTGATCACACCAAAACAGCTGCTGGTGCATCATGAAAAAAAGATCATACAGAGGCAATTAAAAAAAAGCATGACTCAACAGGCAGCTTAAAATACTTCACTTTCAAGAACTTGTATTTGTAATAAATCTACACGTCCGGGCAGGTGGTCTAGATTGTAGATATGTCCACTGAACTAGCCATCTTCTATTTCCTTACTGTCAGTTGTTAATGAAAAAGGTAATTTGGTAAATGAAGTTTGACCCATTATTTTTGGCATCTATATTGGAAAGAATTAATTGTGCCCTATAATTGCCCATTTTTTCTAAACAATTAGGGACTGGTTAAGTAAGACAGAGATGTCTACACTAGGTCAGGTGAAACTACATATTTCTGTAGAATACCTTGAGTTAGAGCTAAATATCTCCATAGAAAATAGGTTAATTTGGAATGGCAGGCAAAATTAGAAATGTCCCAGGGAATAAATTGGATCAGTGAAGCAAATGGGTTGTTACTCCTAATTCAAAGTAAGGTTCTTTCAGGAAAGCCTCTGTTTAATATAAACAGAGCCCAATGGAAGCCCAATGAAAATTGAACGTTTTACAATTAATAAAGTGAGATATTGCCCTGAGAAGTTGAACTCAAGTCTTTGAAACACAGCACACAACATTGATGACTAATTTCCTTGTCATACTTTGGGAGAAATAAATAATCCATTCTCATACTCACATTTTGGAAAGATTTTTATTTTTATTTTTTTATTAAAAGACAATGCCTAAACCTGTAAACCTTATCTCATATTTAGTTCTCAGGTACATGCATATTTGTAGATAACACTGCTTCTCTTATTAGCTGCCATTACATAGTGTTCTAAGAAAATTTTAGTAGGATTTAATTGAATATCAGGATTAATTTCTGAGATTTTGTGTGGAAATAATACATATTCATTGTTACACTGTTTAAAACTGAAAATTATGCTTTATCATCTCACTTAATTTAGTAGTTAGATTTAGAAGACACAAAATTGAAAGGTGGTCTCAATAAAACAGGAAGGGGAAATCTGGATTCCTAGATCAATATTAACATTTAAAGCAGACAGAAAATTATCTGTTTTGGTACAGACTATGGGCTAAACTAAGCATATCTGTACAGAACCATAATGAGACATTTTGTCATCTGGGATGGTGCCTTAGCTGGCCCTCTGTCTCCTGCCATCTGCTGCAGTTATCTTCTCTGGACGTGCTCACTCCAGACTGAGAAGCTACACCAGCCATTTGCTGCTCTGATGTGCTCCACTATGGCTCAGTGGCTACATTGCTTATTGTGGAAATGTGCACCAAGCCAGAAAGTTGCATTACAGCAGTTTTATTTCCTGTGTTCTCCTTCTTGCTGTAACTAAAAAAATTAAAGATTATTAATTTGAATAAGTGCCTGCTGCACAATGGTAGTTTTGTGAGATGTTTTATAGTTTTACATCATGGGCAAAGAAGCTGTGGAAATACCCAGTATATCTTGACACTTGGGTTTTCTATGATTCATGAAAGAAATGAAAAAGATGAGAGCAGCCAGGCTTAAAAGATCTAATATCACTAAGCCTCAGGGGACACTGCTTAAGAGCACTGAGACAGACCCACAGACTGATTCTAAGGTCAGCCAGATCACTTGGAAGACTTGACCTTTGGGATTCATTATCTTAGGTTTTGAATTATAAATGAAGTTTATATGCAGAGAATTTCTCCTGTATTATTTTTTTAATGTAGTAATTTTTTAATTTGATAAAAAAACAATTTTATATGTTTGATTCTCTGACTTTAAAACTTGGGCTTCTCTTTCATCTCACAGATGGCCAATGGCTATGAAATATTAATGCTAACACTAATATAAATAATAAATTAAACAATGAAAGCTTCAGCTTAAAAAGTCTAAGTCTTACACGAGAACAGACTTAAAGGTGCTCATGAAGGCAGGAATGAATCCTTATTTCTTCCAAGTAGAGTAAAGGATTGCCTGTTTGTAAATCAGACATAATCTTGTTCCTTTATGTTTCTACTTGGAGCACAAATGGTAACCACTTAGCAAGGTGAACTCCCTGTCTAGTCTCCCCCCATATTTGTTATTCTAATTTATCTGAGCAGAGAGAACATGAATTCCCTGAACGGCAGAGCTAAGCCCTGGTTTTGCTGCAGGCTCCTGATCTTGCATTCTTTCTGTCACTCCTAATGCCTTCAGAGGGTATGCAAAAGAAACGGCTCAGACCCTGTAACTCTGTATCTGAGTAAAGGCAATTTAATATTTTTCAGTTTCACTTACCAGCTCTTGCTCTGATGACAGTCTCGCTGCACATCTTGCAGTTTTAACAATCTTTCCTTTCTTTCTGTTGTTGCTTTGTTATGAAAATTGTGATGTAGTTTTCCATGACATGCTGTTTCCTTGCAATATTCTCACTCAGTAGGGTAGCTCTCTATTGATTATTTATTTTGGAAGAACCTTACAACAGTCCTATCCTGTGAACCCTTGTCTCTTGAGAGACAACTTTCTAAAGTCTGTGAGCCTTCCTGAAAGAATACAACACCTGAAAGTAGAATTACTCTTTGAATTTTGATGTGCCTGTGCAGTACATTTTCAGCCTTACAATATGAAATGGTAAAAACCTCTCTTCAATTGTGCTATTTTTTCAGATTACATTTGTATGAAAATTATTGGCCGTTTTCTAATTCTTGCTGCTAAGGAACCATAAAACAGCTGGAAAATGGATGTCCATTTTTCTGAATTCCTCCTGTGTTAAGCAGCCATGCTGGCAAGTTTAGGCAAATTTCTTAGACCACCGTGGATGTGCTTGGACTAGAAGGAAGCAATCTGAGTAGAGGGTTTATTTTCTTGGTTTACTGGTTAATTTAGTTGAATTGAATAGGCAAAATGGCCCTCATCTCCAAGTTTTTGCACAGCTATCATAGTGGAAGGCCTGTGATGATGGTCATTAAGTAAGGCAGAATTTAAATTTTTGGGATCATTAAGAAGGACTTGCTCATCAGCAAGTATGCAGGAATAAACCTGAGCTGCTTGAAGCTTAGTGAAATCATTTTCTTCTCTTAATCAAATAATCTTAATCTTCCCTTCTTGTCTTGAAGAAAAATCCTTGACTGAAAGGAGGAAAGAAGGTAAGTGCATGACAGATTCTTCTCCATAGTTTGGGGAACTATTCACAGCTCTCCTCTCTAGCTCCTTGGTATGATAACTGTTAGGACACCTGGCTGTTTGCCATCTTCCCCAGTAACACCTTCTTTCTAATTAAGGCCTGTCAAGTCTCATGGGGTGTGTGTTTACCCTGGGGGGGCAGAAAGAGCAGAGCTGCTCTGCAGCTTTAGCTGCCTTGTGGGCCCATCACACTGAGCACTCACAGGCCCTCCCACCATCCCACACCTTTGCTAAAAAGTAGATCCACAGTGATTTCTGTACTGTGAACAGGAGTGCAACAAGTACACGGGGTTTTTCACCTCTTTCTCTCACTTAGTTGTTTTTCTAAGCATTTGGAGTCCAATGTGTCAAGTGACTGATTTGACAGAGGGCAGAGTCAATATGCACTCAGATATAGTTGACTGCTTAACATTTTTACCCTTTTAAAATTGTTAAAACTTCCTTGACATTGTATGATTGCTTATTCTTAACAGAAACAACCCACTTATCGTAAAAGAACATTTATAAATTGAATATGTCTAAGGCCTACTCCTTGACTCATTTTCCTTTTTTTTCTCTCTATGAGAAGCCAACAGATCAATGCTTCCCTTTTGGCTCCATCCCACCGAGAGCCCTTCAGAGAAAGATGGGGGGGCTCTCCTTCCTTGGAATCAACCACTCTGCCTGTACTACTATACTTTGAATGACTTCTCTGTACAGAAGACAGAATACAAAGAGACATTCATATTAGCCCTCGGCAATTTTGAAAGAATGTGGCCACAGTGCACCAGTTAAACTTTAGAGGTCATTGTGGAGAATTTCTCAGTCACTATGCCTTAGGTTAAAATAAAAGTACATATTTTTACTACATATAATATACAATTCTGTCGGCAATTAGTATGTAAGAAGCTCAGTGAAAGGAATCTAGGGTCCGTTTTTGAACTATTGTCAAACTTCTGGCAAAGTGGAAGTGTTCCACAACTCTGAAGGCCTTCCATTGAGAAAGCTCTAATAGAGTCATTTAAGGTGACAAGATGAATTTAGAAACACACAACATAATAACCAATGTACAATCCTGTAACCAATCTACTCAGCAGCAATAAAATGTGAAAATTAGCATCATGGAACAATCTAGTCTGATCCATTTGACCTACTGTCCCTTTTGAATTCAGCAATATTGCAAATTCTGGAGGAGCATTTGCAGATTAGAATTATGATATATGTGTGATGCCATAAACACAGGGGAAGAATAGAAATGTTGCTGGATAAAAACATATGTCTCTTCTTGAACACATTTTAACATATTTGTCTTTGAATGTATGCTTGGGGAAGAACGGTTAAGTGTCCACATTTGGGTAAGGGCATTTGTACACAAACTTACGCTGTATTTACCTACTGCTGCCTGGGTACATATGATTGTGACAAATATTCCAGAGAATGAAGAGACTAATAATTGGAAAATAATACACATGATTTGGTCATCTTGCAAAATCTGTGTGTTCTCTTCCAGTATTTGCATCTATGGGTGCTGATATAACACAACAAACACTAAGCTATTATCTTGAACTGAAAAAATGAAGAAAAAAATTGTGCAACACAAAAAAATTGTGCAACACATAGTTTTACACGAGCAGAGAATGCACTGTGGGTTACTAGAGCTTCAACTTAAAGTAGAGACCACCTATATTTTAATGAGTTACAGGAAGAAGAGAATCCTCTGTATCTTTATTATATTTTTTATTATTAAAATAAAATTATTATTGTTAATTCGTAGAATGATAGAATGTTAAGGGCTGGAAAGGATCTTAAAGATCATTTAGTCCCTAGCCCTGCTGCCCTGTGCAGGGACACCTCCCACTAGACTAGGATGCTGAAGGTCTTATCCAACCTGGCTTTGAATACTGCCATAGACGGGACATTCACAGCCTTCCTGGGCAACCTGCTCCAGTGTCTCACCAATCAAACAATACAAATTTTCTTCCTAATATTGAGCCTAAATTTACACTTTTTCAATTTGTACCCATTACTCCTTGTTCTGCAACTACAATTCCTGACAAAGAGTGCCTCTCTGGCTTCCCTGCAAGCCCCTTCTGGTGCTGGAATGTTGTTCTGAGGTCTCCACACAAGATTCTCTTCTCCAGACTGATCAACCACAACTTTCTCAGCCTGTCTTAATAGGTGAGATGTTCCCATCCTCTTATCACCTTTATGGCCCTTCAACCCAAATGTGAGCATTTACCAGCCCTGGATATGTTTATTTATTTTTTTTTCTAGAATGAGCATTATCAGCTTTTGGGTAAATTTAAAGTTTTGCTTGTTTTTTATCATAATTTAAAATCATATTTTATTGGAATAATGATACTTGGTGGAATCCAGTTTTGCTTTAAATCAGCTGCCAAATTTCTACTGATTTATTAGAGACGGCCGTTAAAATGCACACTTTGATTTTGCACATCATCTCTATAAAATTACACTGATTATCTAGTAATGATTTTATTTGAATAATGAGGTCTCTTCTCTGAAGTTGTAGGATAATTTATTTGCATTTTGAATTAAGATATTTGAGATAATTGTGCTTGCTGAAACACCCAAGGAATATAAAGAGATCCATACAAATCTTGAATGAAATACAATTACAGTTATCAGAAAGTTTATAATTTGAAGCTTTTCAGCAGCTTTTTTATTAATTTCCTTCAATGCAATCCAAATATTAGGTCCTCAGCAACAGGAACATTTTTCTTGGTCGTTCATCAACCCTGATACTGCTGGGTAACTTCTGCAACCCCTGATACATAATCCATGATGTATGGATTTCTCTTCAGGCTTCCACTTCCCATGGACCGCAAATTAGAGGAAGCCATCAGCTTTCTCTATATAGCTTTAGGCTATATAGAAATTCCTGTTTTCTGTTTCGTTTACTCATAAACTCTGGCAAAAAGAGTACAACTACAAACTGGTATGTGTCATGGAAGCCAAGGCTTTTTCCTTTCCAGACAGGATAACACTCTGAAGTCCTGGGCTAAAGGAGTGCATCTGCCCAATCAATGCTACACAAATCATTGTCAGAGTATAGAAGTAGGGTGAGTTTATTCTAGACAGCTGCCAGACATGGCATGAAAGATCAGTACTAGAAAGAGTGACTGTGACGCAAAAACATGGCACCAAACCAAGAACCATGTGGTTTAATGGCCTTTCTGAATCACCATCTTCAGCTTTTTGTTTCCTTTCTGGTCTCATTCCTGTCCATCATAGTCTTCACTTATTTCTTCTTTTCTGTAGCAAGCCAGACAGAACTGATAATCTATAGCAACATGTCAGATATTTACAGTAATATTTTTCACTATATGTGAATGTGAAGTAATTTTGCTTTATGTATTTGACAGTGATAGGCAGTTTCAACACAACCTGAAGTGATGCCTTTTCTAAGTTATTTGTATAATTTGTTAGCTTTTTATACATCAGTGGTTGCTATTCCCAGTGAGAGGCCTGCCCCTCATTTCTTCCACACGCACATTCAGCCCTGCTTTCTTTAAATAGAACCCAAGAAAAACAAGGTGTGGACCTGGCTTTTCAAATGTGATTCTGAGTCTCTCACTGAATCTTCACTGTAATGCTGTGGAATGCTGTGAGGCTCTGTGGATCTGTTTTTGTGGAACAAGAATAAGGATCAGAGAATCAGTCAGAGAATCTGCCTGCCCTAGAATTCAGAAAATGCCTGGAACCTCATAAGGAGTAAGACACTTTGATGCTTTCATGAGTGTTTGATGCAGAGCAATGATTAGTGGGATTTATTGAGGTAGTTATTCAATATAATATTTTGAAACTATAAAATTGTATACAATTTACAAGCTATACATTGAAACGCCAAGCTGTGCATGCTGCTGGCCTACATAAGGGCAGGATTGTTTATAAACTTGTCCCTTGCCTCTTATTGCCTCCTGGTGTCTGTAATGCACTTGTTGTGTCTTTGCCGTAATTATCCTCCTATTTCATATAAGTTGTAAAGCCCTGAGCTCTTTTTAGACTATACTGATTTCAGTCAAGCTCTTGAGAGTGTAAAGGTCTGCCTGCAGGGAAGTGGGGTGAAGGACAACAACCATTTGAAGGGAAAGACCTCACTTAACTTTGCGCTCTGTGAATACAAAACCCTTCCAAGATACTCTCTGTCAGGCACTTTATGACAGGATTTTAAACAAAGCAGTTTCTTAGCTACAGGAAGAGTGATGCTTTTCTATGACAACTGCTCCTGATTAAACTGTGTTTGGGATCTGAGGTGGATGCCCACATTCTCTCTACAGCACAGTGAGGCAGGTGAGTGTGTTTGATAATCTTAAGGAGGAGATCCTGGCCATCAAAATTTATGCATCTAGACTGAACAGACTAGGTCTTCTCCTTGGATCTTCTAGGAAATATGTCATTCTTTTTAGCATGACTTGTCTGAAAAGAGCTGTATGTGCCTGCATCCAGCAGACTGACTTTGCTGCATTTGCATAAGCAGGTTTGCTTTTCAGCCCATGATCAGAGGAGATAACATTGATGCACGTGCTACCCTTGCAGTATCTCCACGGGAGAGGAGCCTTAGTAACACGTCTGATTTTACTAGGAACAGAGACATGTGGCTCCTTAAGCTTGACTCACCCCACTGCTGTCCATAGAAGAAACTCCAAATCATTGCAGTTTGCTGTGAGGCTGCTCTTCTTTTTCCCTTTCCCTCCTAGCTTTCATCTCTCACAGCTCTAAATAGGCGCTGCCACCCATGATATCATGTTTTAAAATTACTGACTTCCAAAACCCTTTATGCTTCATCTTGGTGTCTCTGAGCTGTCAGTGAAGCCTGAAGTTTTTATTTACCTATTAACCCCAAGACCTATTCATCAGTGATGTATTGGTAAACACTACTATGGGAGCAATCTGGCTTGCAACCAGCAATGTCCTTCAGTGTACAGTTGTATTGCAAAAAATAAAATGTGGCAGCAGAAACTAGGCTGGACCACAGTCAATAGCCCCACTGCCTCATACAGTATTAATAGGCTGGCATTGTAGAACCCATAGAAACATTTCAAACTAAACTTTTTTATCAGCTTCCCAGTACAAAGCACTCCAAATGCCACCAGCAGTTTAATCTTAGGAGCTCTTTTTCTGTACGTAGGGATGAGAAAAAAACTGGATTATTTATGGAAATAGTACATCACTAAAAAGTAACATTCACTTTATTTCAGCAAATGGAGCCTCTGCCATTTTCATTACTGTCAATTTAATTTCCAATGTCTTTTACTGGATGAAAGTTGTTTTGATACTACTTCATTTGCCTCAGAGAAATACTAAATTAAAATGGTGACTCTAACAAAAGGATTGGGGTGGCCGAGAGGAGTGTGTGAGACAGACAATCATTTACATTTTTCATACATTTATCTTTCCATTATAGGCTAAGCTTTTATAATTCAAGATTTAATTTCTACTTCAACATAAGCTGGTGAAAGATAACCATTTCTAAGAAATGTTCCCTATCTCCCATTCCTGTGATTTCTCCTGGCTCGAGCTGCCACTTCTGTTTTACATTCTGTGCTGCAAGGTACAGTACAGAGCTGCACCAATTTTGGGTGCTCGTCTTTCAGTCAAGCCAGTCTTAATGAAGCTGTCAGCAATGAGAACAGAAACATTTGCTAGAAATTAAATAGGAAAGCCTAAGTTGAAATGTATTGATGTCCCTGTTTCATGGTTTGTAACATTATTTATACTATGTTCTTTATATGATACAGCCTCAAACTCATGTTGAAAAAAAGTCAAAAATATGTGGCACTGCTGGTACTGCATAGAAGTTGTGAAAGGCTCTTTCAAAATTACTGTTATCTGACATCTCAATATTTAATGTGCACTGAACTTCAACTACATATTTTCTGTATCCTTAACAACTTTATTATCCCTCAGCTGTAACGTCTCTGAGAGGAACCTTTGTCTCTACTGCTCCCAATGAGTTCACACATCTGTCTGGTGTGAATTCTGCTCACTCTCCCTCTACCCTTATTTTTTGCCTAAGTGTTCTCACCTTGAAAAGGTGCAATTCACATATCAGCCTAGTGCTTCAAAAAATGATTGATTCTGCAAGCAGGGAAAATTTTTAATTCCTAGGCCTGCATGCCTGCTCCATACTTTTGTCTTTCTCTTGTTTTGCTTAATTTTGTACTTTTTATCCTCTTCTGGGGTGCCTTTTTGTTTGCTTGGTTGTTGCTGGGCTATTTTGTTGTTGATTTTGCTTTTCCCTTTTCCCAAAATCCATATTTTATTCTGGTTAAAATGAACTCTGGGTATCAGATACTTAAGCTGGTGCTTAAAAAATACATATGTAGAACAGGTATATAATTTATGTAGAAGATTAAGGAGAGAAACAAAACAAAAATTAAACACCAAAACCAAAAGAAAATTAATAATATTTGCAAAAAACCTTTAAATTCTTCAAGTCCTACTTTGCAAACTATGAAGACCTTTGCATGGCTTTACACAAGAAGCTGGGATTCCTTCTCTATTTAGTAAAACCTTTCTCTTGCGTAAGTAATTTATCTGGAGAAAGGTATAAATATACTATTCAATATTAAAACCACTGATCCATGAACCTATCTGTATTATGAAGGGGCATCCCCTATAGACGATGGAGGAGAGTCTCTTAACCTATATAAGAGATGAGCAGGACATCTGTTTTGCAAAATTTTATGGATAAAATTTTAGTAACTGTGGTTACCTTCCGAAAGGTGGCTGTTCGTGGTAGTGGCTGATTCTGATGAGAGCGTATATGTTGGTGACAGCTTTCATTCAGGGGAAATCAAATTACAAAATCTATTTTTGTAATGACAGAGATCAAAACTCAGAACACAGAGAAGCTTGTTGAAGACATAGGCACACTGACTGAAAACACAGAAGTTGGAGACATTGATTTGGGGACAGGTTACCAAGAACATCTGTAAAGAACCAGATCTCTGAGTACCAAGAGGGAAGTACAGGATGTAACACTGGAAAAAACACTGAATTTAGAGTAAATGGAAAGCATGGTTGCCTTGGAAAGACCACCTCAACAGTTTCTCTCTTTTTCTTCTTGCTGGTTTTGAAGGAATGGGACTATATGCACATTTATTGCAAATTAAGTATTTGCTTAAATTAAAAAAACCCAACCAATCCCCACCCCAAAAACCCCCAACCCTCCAAACAAACAAATAAATAAAGAAACTCCAACAAAGCCACAGCTCAGTAAAGCTGGATGCATCACTTGTCCTTTTTGAGGAAACAAGGACAGCTTGGTTCAGATGGGCTGGAGATTCTGTCATTGTTATATTTGAAATCTATACTTGTACCCTTTAAAACAAAGTCAGAGAGAAAAAGCTGAAAGAAAAGGCAGAAGAACAAAGTTAAAACTACCATTTCAGTTCCCTATCCAGACTCTTCCTAGCACTGTGTTAAAGGACCTTTTCCTCTGTAGCCTGAGTACAGACAGAGTAAAGCATCAGTTATCAGCTGTCAAAATATGTTCCTGGCCACAGGAATATGTTTCAATTTCCCTCTGTTTTTGTTTAAAGCATCTAGGCTATATAATTTTCTTGCTTCTAACATTTGTGGAATTTCAGGATATTTTCAGAATAAGAAAATCTGAGTTATGTTTCCTGAGACAACTGCAAAAATCAAAATCTGGATGAAGAACCTTATTCTAATATCCAACCTAAACCTCCCCTGACACAGCTTCAGGCCATTCCCTCAGGTCCTGTCACTGTTCATGACAGAGAAGAGATCAGCGTTGGCCCCTCCTCTGCCCCTCACAAGAAGTTGTGACTGCAATGAGGTCTCCCCTCAGTCTCCTCCAGGCTGAACAGACCAAGTGACTTCGATCACTCCTCATACAGCTTCCTCTCAAGGCCCTTCCCCATCTTTTTTTGCACTCCTTTGTATGCTATCTAACAGTTTTGCATTTTTACCAGTAACTAAAGAAATTTATTTTACTGGTAGCAGCCATGTTTCCATTAGAAGAATTTTCAAGTGTACTTTTAGCTGAAGAATTCTTACTGGAACAAGTCTTGTACTGGAAACCAACCTAGAGGAAGTTTTTAAATAAATGGGGGGAATTAAATAAGAAATGGAGACATTATTAGAAAGAGTGGAAGGTAGAAAAGAAAGGATCAAAACCAATTATGATGTTAGATAAGGGAGACAGCTAAAGTCAGAAAAATTTCAGTGCCATCACCCATTCCTACCCGTTCAAAATGTGTCAGTCAAAGAGCTGCATGTAATCTGACAGGTATTCTCTCTCTCAGACCACCTATTTGGGTTCCATAGTGATGACTAGTCCTAGGACATAGTGACCAGATTTTTCCCTACACCCTGTGACAGCCTAGTAATTTGCACTTAGTGATATTTCCTTCCCAAAGGCACCCCTAATGTCTAAAGGCTTGCCATAAAACTTAGGGAGAACTATTCCTGTATAAAAAACAACAGCTATAAAGACATTTCACATTTTAGAGAAAATCAAAATGACCAAACTTTATTTCCTCAGCATCAATTGCTAGCGTACAATCAAGCCTGGCTTCTCTTTACCATTTTTTAGGTAAATATATTAATTTTTTTTTTTGTTCCTAAAGGAACAGTTGGGTGATACAGAATTGTAACAGGTGCTGGTAGCAAGTAATATGTTTATTTCTGAAAAATTGTTTCTACAGTAGCTCTTGATCTGTAAACAGAACATGTTCTTTAAGATACTTATTTCACAGTCAATGAAAATACCTGTGTGAGTATAGCATGTAGGGAGTAAACCATTGATTAATAATGAAAGTACGTCTCTGCTATACACAGTGAGGAAAAAAAATACCCACAAAAACCCCTGGTATGTTTAATAATAGATCTTCCTCAAAGCTGAGATTCACAGAAATAAATAAGAGACTTTGGATAAATCCCATTGATTGTCAGGGGAACTCAGGTTCCCAAATCCTATCCCAAATCAATCAATTTTATTCATACTGTAAGCCACTTCTTTTAGGCAAAGGAAAAACAGAAGAACTCTGAATCTTTATGTCAAAGACCCCTGTGTTTTCTGTGGTTTCTGTAAGTACATTTTCAGCTCTATAATTACGGTTTTCCTGTTCCTAATAAAAAATTGTGCAAAGCTATTGAACTCCAATTACTGGAATCTGATTACCTCATTGGTTTCTGTTTGCCACAAAGTGAGACTTAATTTTGAAGCAGCAGTATATGGACTTTCTTGAAAGAAAATGTGCACATTAGAAACAGAGGGAGCTCATTTTTCTTTTAACCGGAAAAGTTTTGAAGGTTGGATGAACTGAAAGTAAGAGCAGGAGAAGTATGGGTTTGGGTTTTTTTTTCCCTATTAAATCCACAGGGGAAATATTCTTAATTTTCCAGAAGATGGAATTTTCTTAAGGCTCATGATCTGAAATAGTTTTATTGTCTGTTTGATAAAAGTATGCAACATTGATTTTACTATACTAAAATTTAATAGCCAGCAAATATCCAGTGCACTCTACTATAAACTTCAGAACACCATGGGAAGGAGAAAGTGTTATGGTGCTTTCTAACCAGTATGCATAGATATATCAAAAAAGATGATGAAAAATTTTAGACATTGTGAAACACCGTTTAATAGGTAGTGACTATGTATATACTAAGGAATCAGCATCTGATGAAAAAATTGGATTTGAAAATAAGACTCTAAGAGTATTAAAGGAGATATTATTACCCAGAATTATACATGACTTTGAAGCACTGTCTTGTGCAATATAATTCCAAGACATGCAGCATTCTGTTAGAGTTCTTTCACATTCTTTCTGTATTGCTACACACAAATAATCTTAACTCCATGTTGTATTATTTCCCCTCCCATCCATTCAGATGCTAGGTCTTTGAGATAGGCTACCACTCAAATCTTCATTCCCACATCCACACAGAAGCTAGCAGAATATGCTGGCTCTGGCCTCACTGTAGTCTTCAATGTCAATAATGGAGTTTTGCCAAACTCTCCCTCATTTGAAGAGACACCACTACCCCACAAAAGAGCAGGTATTTTATATACTCCTATCACCTCTTGCTGTAACACTGCAATCACTTTCAATATCATTCAGTCTCCCACCACTTCTAGCTAGAATACACCAAGACCTTTTAGAATGAAAGAACTATTTTGGTGGAAACAACTCTAGTTTGCCAGACATCTAGAAGACTTTCATAAATTCAAAGAATGGTTTGGGTTTAAAGGAATCTTTAAAGATCATCTAGCCCCGCCTGTGGGCAAGGACCATCCATTAGACCAGGTTGCTGAAAGCCCCATACAGCCAACCTTAGATACTTCAGGGGTGAGGCATTCACAACTTCTCTGGGCAAGCTATTCTAGTGTCTTACAATACTCAAGATAAGTTTTGTCCTTATTCCCTGTCTGAACCTACAGACTTTCAGTTTAAACATGCTTTCTTGTTCTGTCACCACAGGTCTTGGGAAAATATATTCTTCTGTCTTTCTTGTCAGTTTCCCCTTTTTTATTCTGAAGGTCCAAAATCATGTCTCCCTAGAACTTTGTTTTCTCCAGTCATATTTTCTCCACAGGAAATGAGTTCCAGCCCTCTGATCATCTCTTCTCTGGACCTGCTCCAACAGCTCCATGCCTTTCGTGTACTGTGGACTTCAGACCTGGATTAAGTACTGCAAGTATGGATGTCATGTGAGCAGGACAGAGGGGGAGAATCACTTTCCTTAGCCATGCTTCTCTTGATGCAGCCCAGGATATCTGGTTGGCTACCAGACTAGTCAGCACCACTTGTGCCAGGCGAAGTGTTATTGAAGGATTTGGTCATTTAAAGTTTAATTAGGACCTGTGTGTTCCTGATACATAACTGTAGTGTGAAAATCAGAAAAATGACAGAAGTTGGGATTGACAATGCTAGAGTTTGTGGTTTTTAGTTATATACAGTGCACCTGTTTCAAATATTAATTTCTGCATATCATCTCTCTTTCACCCTCTTCTCCCTATATCTTCAATAATATAAATATGACATACAGAATCTCTTAAAATTAATTATAATGGATTAAGATAATTCCCACATGTAGCCCTAACAAATAATATAAATGACCACTATGTATGAAGTTATCTGACTATTGATGAAGTTAGACCACTAGAGGAAAAGAACCTTTAGAAAAGATCAGCAGCTTAGTCTAAAACTAAGCTTATAAAAATGAATTCAATGCAGCACACTGAAATATTTTGATAAAAAAGTGATATATTTTACAAGTATGATAAAAATGTGCAGTAACATCAACAAACTGTAAACAGCAATGCATGCAAAAATTACTTGTGAATTCTGTACCATGGCTTCATGGTACATTTGATTTAGTACATTCAGACATTCAGACATGAACTCTGACAGGATAATTCCCCCCTCCATAATATATTTGCAAATGATTCAAAGTTTACAATATTCCGGTGAGAATTCTAGGTGTAACAGAAGGCAATTGAAGCTTGAGGGTTTACTTCTTTACTAGCAGTGATGTCACTGGATGACTGCCTGATGCATATTAGATAGATCTCTCTTTTTTTCTTTAACACTTCTAGGTTTTGTCAATGCACAACAAGTAAGCAGATGGATCCTGTTCATGTTTTATTTAATTAAAAAGCCAACCTCTCCCATCTTTTTATTTTGAATAAACAAACCCTGTTTACTTTAAATATACGTGGTAAACAGTTGCTTCTGAAAACAAACTTACTTTTGATCAACACCCTCTACTTAAGTTGTTCAAAACACACTCAATGTTTCTGAAAGCATTGCCATATGTTATAAAATTAATTAAATTTTAAAATGCCTTATCATCTGGCATTTTTATCTTAGAGAGGATTTCCTACTTATTTCCCCATGCTACAGATGTGTTTCTGAATTGCAACATCTGGCACTTAGTAATTGGGTTTTTGCTTCAGGCAGAAGCCGTCTTTGGTCTAAAATCACAGTAAGTCTAAATTTAGATTCCTCATACTCTTGCTATTTCATACCCCTCTCCACTCTGTTATGACACATATTTGGATAGATTAACGGATGAAACCATATCTGTCAGTTGCTCATTCTGTCTGCCAATCACCATTTCCTTCTGGAAAGACAAAATATTCACAAGAGACAGTAGATCCTCTGAAATTCTGGTCTCTTAGTCATGCAAATATGTGATCTCTCTGCCTCACTCTTGTAATATCTTTCCTTTTACTTTTCCCTTTCATTTTTCTCATGTTCCTTTCCACTTTTTCTCATTTTTTCTTATTTTTTCTCATATTTTCTTATATTTTTCTTTTTTCTTTTTNGCTTGGCTGTGCCCAGAGGCTCTGCCTGCAATGTGGCACCTGGCACTGGGGATGGGCTGAGCCCTGCACCCCACAGTCAGTCACCTGCCACCCTGTCGCTGCTGAGAAACCTCAGTGTAGTCTCTTCAGACTGTCACAGGTAATATTTTCCCCACAAGCCATGGTAGCTGCCAAAGCTGATAACTAACTGAAGTCAGGAAAAGGTTCCTTCCTTCCTTCCTTCCTTTTCCCTTACTACTCTTCTCTTTTTACTAACAGAATGCCACAGTTATGTTAAAATTATTTCTTTGGAATAATACACCATAGTTTTGAAAGACTAAAATTAAAACATTCACCTTGATCCCAAAGGAAAAAAGCAGAGTAGTTTCCATATGGAACTCTCCATCAGCTGATTAAGTGGTACGATTGTGCAACAAAATATGCAGAGCACCTTCATTCAGGGTGGGTCATTTAAGAGTTAAAAAGTACAGCAGTTATGCCTTGTAAGAATAGAACATGTAAAAGTTTAATTCATAAGGCTGTTCTTGGAAAAAGCATGAGCAATTTGAAGTATTGAGTGTGTGTGATCTCTGCAGATACTGTGCATTTAAAATTTGACTGATTTAATAAAGATTTCAGTAAATAAATCATTATATTGTCCTTTATTGAATCAGCTTTAATTATTGATGTCTAGACATTATATCACTAGAGCAATACAGAATCCTGGCTAAATGACACTTGATCTCTAAGCTAAAAACTGTAGTTTTCACCTAAGTGCTACTTGCAGTGGTTTGTCACCAAAGAATGAAAACAACTATCCACCTGAATTCCAACCCCAGAAAAAAATATACATTCTAGTTCCTTCTACTGTGTCCATGTTCTCTGTGAACATTACGTGTCACTTTAACACTATCAGCCTTTGAATTTTCCAAGAAAATATGCACTTCTGTGCCCTTTCTGTGTTTGTTAGAGCACACACCTGTCTCACTTCTGAAAGCAGTTAAGTGCATCATAAATCTTTTTCTTACTCAATTTCTACACAAAATAATACAAGATAAGTGTTCTCTGTGTAATATCTACACATTCTTCACTTGTTTTATCTCCCAAATCACATTTAGAAAAACTAGGGAAAGCTGAGCATCTCACCTGAGATGTATGTGGGACACTAGGGCTATATTTGTATGTGTAAACTGAACTCTGTCAGTGTGTATCCTCTGGCAAACTTTATCTGCATCTCAGCTTTCAAAGCCTTCTGTCCTCCAGTGGGAAGTAAGAGGACACAGTCTCAAGCTGTGCCAAGGGAAATATAGCTTGGATATTAGGAAAAAAGTTCTTCATGGAAAGGGTGATAAAGTTCTGGAATGGTCTGCCCAGGGAGGTGGTGGAGTCAGCATCCCTGGATGTGTTTAAAAAAAGACTGGGTGTGGCACTCGGTGCCATGGTTTAGTTTAGGAGTAAGGGCACGAGTTGGACTTGATGATCTTGAAGGTCTCTTAGTGATTCTGTGATTCTGTAATGCAACTGGCTCCTTGGGAATCTGGCACAGGCTGTGTGGATCTCAGCGGGTATTTGAATGGCAAAAGGAATTCACCTTCAAGGTCCATGTTTATTCCTTGACTCTGTTTAATTTACAGGTATAAGCCTCTTCCTCTAAAGGCATATCTTATGTTTGTATGACTCATGAAAATAGCATTAGCCTGCAATTGACTTCTTTTTTTCTTTATGATTGAAATGTCTAGAATTGACCCGATAATCAGAAATAACTGTGCCTCAACTAAAGCCCCTGTGCTATTTTAATGTCTTCCAAACTTAAAACATACACAGATTTCACTTCATGTTTTACCAAGGTTCCTAGTTTATAAGAAAAATATTCTTGTTCCTCTTCTTATGGAATTCTTGCTCTCACCTCATATGATTTTGATTACTTTTTGTGGGAACAGGTAAAATAATACATATATTGAAAAGCACCTTCTTTCATGAAAAAGTTATTTCAGAATAACCATGCCTCTACAAAATGAGTTGCATTCTTTCATCCCAAAGACTTCTTTTAGATAAAAAGTTAAGATATAAAATTTATTTGAAGCCATAAGAAGTCATCTTCACACTCTTCATGCTATTGGATACATTTTTCCATGTCTATTTGTCTGAAACTAGAATAGAATCCATGCATCTTTTTCTAGTACTGAAGGAAAGGCAAAGGGAATTGCAGTAGCCTAGCAAATCCTGACCTTATCCTTTCTGGGTTTCAAATTCATCCTTGCTGAGGAAGGCCATTGTCAGAGTGCTTAGCTTGGGCTGTGGGCAGTCAGCAGCTGAGATAAAGACAGTCTGTCCTCTAACACTATTTTTATTGGGTATCTGCATAGCTAGGTAAAATTAAGCTGAGATATACAGTTTCTATAAGAAGTCCTAATCAATCTGCTGTTCAGACATCCTGGTTGACTTAGGAACCTGGAGACAATTCAACTTGTATTTGTTCCAAGTATTCACAGATTATATGTTCTCATCCCTCTATAAAATTTTACCAGCTTTCTCTTTGATCCTGACAATATATCCATTTACTTTTAGGGGTTATTTTTCCATCTGAATTGCTATCTTCCCTCCTTACCTCTTTCAGTCCGATTTAGGTATCTTTTTCACAGAATCTTCCCAAGTCTGTGGATAAATATAGAAGGAGGATAAATGTGCCTGAAACTTGCAGGCTACTGCTCTTGCCAGAAGAATGTAGCTGCAGAAAGGATTTAGCAGGAGAGAATAAATAATGACTAGAAAAATCCAAAAGAGGGGAAGAAAGGGAGAGGGCCCTGCAACAACTGTATTTGAATTGTTCAAAAGCATTCAAGCAGTTTCATTGCCCCCGCTTGTATTGAGGCAAAGAATATATTCAGAAAGAGACATTTTAAATTTGAGACAGAAAATCTGTTTTATATTTCTGATTTTCTTTTTCTATGAATGGAGAAGCTATGTTGAATAGCTTTTTCCAAATGAGGAACTGAAAGGCCTAATTTATCCAACAGCGCAGATCCCAGCGGTCATATGATATCATTTTGGGATCAAAAGAGATCAAGGTAGAAAAAAGGGAATGTGCCAAAAGAATCAACTTAAATTCAAACTAAAAGTAGCAGTGATGTGTAGCAGCAGCTTAAGTACAACATTTTACCTGTAGCAAATCTGAGCTGCTTTCCCATCATTTTCTATTTCATCTGTCTCTGGAGGCCTCTTTTGCAATTCTGATACTAATTTTGTCTGCCACTTGAACATGTGAATTGATCTTTATTTCAAATTTGTGATGGAGGCTCCAAATTCCAAATTTGGAAGTTTCCAAATTCCATCTTCTATGGATGTACTTGTCTCTGTGATGGAAACATTACTATCCAAATGCTCAGCTTTATAGGAAGAACCAGTTCAGCCTCTTGAAAAAAAGGAAAACCAACCAAATCTTTCAAATTTTGAAAATGAGAGCTTGTCTGTCATAAGGTGGTGCAGATTTAGTATGGATTCGAAGGCATTTTGTCACCTACGCTCACAGGACCTTCAACTTCTTATCTAGCATCCCAAGTAGCCCTTTGGTTTCAGTCAAGTTTTGGCTTTCAGTCAAGTTTTATTATTCTCAGAAGTGTAGTCAGTCAAGTCATCCCTATCTCTTTTTATTCATCCCCTGAAGTTTCTAAAAGATGTAGACTTTAAAAAGAAACAGATTTTATTATTAAATACATACAAATTAATGCAGTCCCTCAGTCAGAATTTGTGTTCTAGTGAATTTTATACCATATACATCACTGAAAAATTTCCTTCAGTCAGGTATCATCAGTGAATTTAGTTTATTCATCTGGATCACTCATGTCTGCCAATCAGTTTTCTGTCTTTAGAAGCTGCATAGATTAAGAGACTACTGTTTTATTATATAGAGCTACATTGAATGAGTTTGCTTTCAGCAGCTGTTTTGATGTGCTATAATTAATCTAATAATTAGATATATTTTATTCTCATTGTATGTTTTATAATTGTTAGAAGCTGCAAATATTTTAGAGTCCAACAAAGTAATGAGGTACTGCTTATATTTAGACAAGAGTTATGCTCAAGGACGCCTATTCAAACATGTGATTTAGTTCAAACAGGAATGAACTAATATATTTACAACATTAAATATAAATAAACTAATTATTTATGATATCCCCTTCCAGCAAAATTGTGTGTGTTGTCCATCTACAGTTCTCTAAATCAGCACTAAATTTGTCTGGCTACTGACAAATAACAAGAAACCCAGTACTATGTACCAAAAAAAGGACTAAATTTTGAAATTTTGCACATTAGTCATACATATCTTCCTACTGTGTCATTCAAAAGCAACAGAAGGGCAAAGAACAGGGACTTAAGAAACCTGGTTTTTTAAAGTATAATTTGCAACCACATTGTTACATTAGAAAACTAGTTTAGTTTTAACTCACTTTTCATCGTAAGACAATATAAATGAGGACAAAAAATATTGCAATACAAACTAATAATTTTAGTTTATAATGCTCAAGTGTCAGGATGAAGATCTTTGCAGGTGAAGGAAAACATGAACATTTTTATCTATGCTATATATAATCTCTCTATATATAGATATATACAGATTACTTCTTAGGATTTTATAGTCTAGTAAAATGCATTAGCCACAACAGAAACAAATATTACTAGGGACTAGTGCCTTAATAAATAATTCATTTGTATAGATAGGTTTTTGCAAGACTACTGAAGAAAGAGAAGTTTTGGGGTGTTGTGTTATTAGCATTTAAATTAGTCAGATTACATAGAAAAATGTTATTAATAGTGACAAAGCCCTTACATGATAGCTAGTTGCTGGATGTAATAACCAAAATATTTTTATCTAAAATCATCAGAGTTAATATAATTTTAGACAAAATTTTGTCAGTTTTAATTCACAGAAGAGATGGAATTGTAGGCAGCACCCTTAAATAGAAAGTGTATGGACATCAGAGAAACATGTAAATAAAATTGGGCCATAACTATGGTGGGCAGGCGTTGCAACAAACTCTGGGCTATAAAAGAGAACCGTCTGTAGACATCAATGAAGCTAAGGAGAATAAAAGCTGAAGTGGATCTCTTTGTGTCATCCAACTGTTTTCAGCCTTATAAGAAAACTGAAGCAGTTAATAAGAACTCTCTAGGGATATAAAGAAGAGAAAAAAATGAATGTGGAAATATGATATAGAAATGGCTCAAGTACCACAAGTTTTGTCTCATTGTTCATGGATAAATTCCCAGACCTTGGTGCACACCACTATGGTTTTGGAAGGAGATGGACAGCACAGCAGGACTATCGACAAAAGTCAGATATATATGCAGATATCTGGACCAGGTGGATTTTATGCAAAAATTGAAACTGACGTTTTCCATGCAGAGTCATGGCCATAGTGGGAGTTTCCTCATGATCCGCAGAAGAAATCTTCTACTCGTTTTTTAAAAAGGTGGGAAGAGACAGTTGTGAAATAATAGGCGGGTTAACTCAGTCTTTAAATGAATAACATATCATATTACAAAGCATTTTCAAACAAGGAAGGCAAGAGGAAAAATGGATTTATGAGGCCCATATCATGTTTAATCAGCAGGATTGCTTTTTGAGATTAAATGACTGGCACGTGAATGAGGAAAATGAGTGAAAGTAATCTGACTTGTCTTTAACAATGATTTTAGTACCATCTTGTACAGCTGGTTCATTTGAAACCAGAGGAACTAAAGGCTGATCCTGGTAGATGAATTAAAAATTGACTAGACTGAACAGCTTAGAGGGTTGTAACCAATGATTTGAAATTCAGTGAATGGCCAGTAACACATGGACTATCCTGGTGGCTGAAATTGAAGCCAAAATTGCTCAGTATTTTTGTCAATAACCTGGAGGATGAGACAGAATATATCCTTAGCAAATTTATAATTCATACTAATATGAGTGGGAGTGACATGCATTTTATTAAAATAGCTCTGTTCAAGATGAAAACAAGACCTATAAAGATCAAGACCAAATTCCTCAAAACTCAAATGCAGAAAGAACTTCCATATGAAATCACGGGGGCTGTCTTATGACTTTAAGTAACCCACCAAGTCTATAGGACACAAAAATAATAAGCATGTTGAAAAGGAGCAACTAAGCAAGTGCAGGAAAGTTATTCAGACACATAGAACGTAAGATTAATAAAAAAGTTAGAAGAAGAATTATAATAATATATAATTAGCAGTTCATAAAAATTTCACCAAGGACGGATTTCCAACTGTATCTTTCTTTCTCAAGACAACTTATTTTAAAAGTGAAGAAATTTCATAAGATTGCCCTGTCTGGATTTCAGAAAGTGATTTATATGGGCACAGGGGAAATGACTGAAGATGTTGAGGAAGGTGAGATTCAGAGAACTGAAGTTGGGCTAAACGACAGATAAGAGTATGTGGTGTAAAAATTGGATTTTACAGGCAAGGGTCAAATATTTCTAAATTACTTATGTTGGAAATGATCTTGTTAAATATTTTCATTAGCATTGTGAGCACAGAAATGGACATGTTGTAAAAAACAGATGTAATTAAAAGCTAAAAGTTTGACAATACTGCACTGTAAAGTGAATATTTTGAGGAGTAGATTAGTAACATCGTGTTAAGTTTTTAAAACAAGTAGAAAATAATGTATATATGGAATAGATGATGAAATTTTGGGATACTTGTCAGACAAAAGAGGAGAAAGATATGAAAAATACGAGGTTATAGGAAGACAACTAATGACCAATGACACGTATTTAAGAGGACAAGGAAATTTGTAAGTTATATCAATATATTTCTGGTGAGCATACAACGTAACATTATAAATGTTGAGGTAAAAAAATCATGGTGAGAACTAATTTTTAGTGCTATATAAAGAGCTGAACACACAGGTTTAGGAAAGATAGATTCAAGTGGGATTTATGGAGCAACATTGAAATCAGGCTGATGGAAGTAAAACTTACTTAAATTACTCTGGAAAATAAAGTCTCTGTTTCTGTCTCAAGAACAGATCAAGGATGGCTGTGGTGCAACAAACAAGTAAAAAGGAAAGGATATGATGAGAATGACTTATTATTATATGGACATGTCTAAATTTATTCTAGGTATTCAGATTAAAGTTTACAGTCCAAAAGAAGAATAAAAATAAACAGAGGGAGTTTCATACAAAATTTGTGAATTTCAATGAGAGTTACTTTCACATTAATAAATTGCTTTTCACTATAGATCAAAGTGAAATTTAAGGGAATTGTCTGCCCCCAGGGACCTAAACTGTAGAGACGAAGTGCTAAAGCAAATTTCTGCCATCTGTTCTAACAGTATACAAGTACAAGCAAGAAGAAAAAGGTATAGGACATCCTTTCTGTTTGGAGTTGAGGGAAAAAGCATATTTTTTGATGTGAGAGTATATTTACAGCAAACTTGGACAATGCGGAAATAGAGGTGGCATATAAGCTTTGTGGATAGAACTCTCTTGGGATTCAGATTATCTGTAAAATAGGAAAGGAATATCTGGAAGATAGGGAAGGTAGGGAAGGAATTCAAGAATATTCTGTGGTAGTCAAAGAATCAGTGCTACTGGGGAATTTTTCAATTGCATACATTCTGTTGATGAAAGATGCTGGTTTTTCAAATAATTGTTTAAGGAATTGGACATTAACTCAGTAGGAAAAAAAGTCAAATGGGCAGGAAAACTATGAAATCATATTGGGGAAATACTAGTAGAGCCATAACTGAGTTATTTGGGGTCCAATTTAAGTTGCTTACTTCCTTGGTCTATTTGACTCATCCCAGATGTTAAACTTACACTGCTTAGGAGCAGTGACCTACTGATCTACTGAATAGGATATTGACTCATGTAAGATTACAGACCTCTGAATATCTTCCAGATCAATTTATGCAAACAATTGACAAACAGGCAGAGGCTTGGACTGAATTTTCCTAGAACTCAAATATGGGCCAAATTCATTCTTTGCAGTCTTGCTCTCACATTTTTTCACATTTTTAATGTGTCAGGATTATCCTGAAAAAGCACAGACAACCATTTTGATTCTCAGAACTTTAAGTAGTGAAAAATGTGTTTTCTGCTAATTCCTATGGCAGTTCCAATAAAGAGCCCAACTGATGAATCATAAACCAAATAAAAGTCTCACTCCTTAGTTCTTCATAGGCGTTTTATGCTTCAAACATTTGCTGTCAGCCTTGTAAGACACCTGGTGTGCTGCTGTATCATTGAATAAGATTAGATATTTCATTTATATTGAGGAGCTTATGAACAGTTTTCCCACTGAGTGACAAGACACTGGACTGAAAAGACTGAACTGTGGGTAGGTATTTGAATACAACAAGGTTAGATATATTACCTAGCTGACCAGTTTTCCTAGGCTTACGATGAAATGATTTCCTAGGCTCCCCATATAATGAATGAAGAAAAGAATAGTTTCAATCAGAGCAAGACCCTGGTCTTTTAGGGGAGAAGCCTACCATAGTGATACTGATTATCCTGCAGCATACGAGTGTCTGGATGCTAAAATTGATATGTACATTGCCACTGCAGTATCTTAGTTTTGAAAAATCAATGTTTTCCATCAAAATTAGATTGCTGAGAAATTCCCCGTCAGTGCCAACTGGCGCAGGTTTACAGGTGGTGAGTCAGCCACATACATTGTATACTGGCACATGTAGTTGTTGTTCAGGCTGACACTATGATGTGATGAGCATTTGGCAGGTAGGTCTGCATGCAGCAGCAGAGAGATGCCTCTCTCATCTTTTGCGCCTGCAGCCCCCCGTGTGGCCCTGTAAAAAGGTCCAGAGAACAAGTTCTCTCCTTGTAGCAGCAAGTCTGGATGCAAATGACTGAAGGAAAGACCTGAAAGAAATGTTTTTCTCTTTATCTAGTTTTTTTATTGGACTGGAGAGGTTGTGCAATGGCTATGTCCTAGCTGACACAGTAAAATGATTACTTTTTTTCAAGAACAAGTAAAAAAAAATAAAAAAATATTTAATCTATGATGAACACTTTATTCACTTTAAGATTTTCCTAAAATTAATTGTGATAGTCTATAATAATTTTTTTGCCACAAGAAAAAATTGTTTTGTTGAGGGGACAAATTGATTTTTCTAAGTTTGCCACTTTCCTTCAGCTTGAGCTATTTGCCATAGATGACTTAAACTAATGAATAATAAATTACTTACTACATACCTCTCACTTCCCCCATCAAAAGACGCTTCTGGACACTTGCATTCAAAATGAAGAGAAAAGGCTTCACTGAGAAAAGATAAAACAAAAATATTTAGTTCTGTTGTCCACCAGTTCTTCAGAATGATGTATGGGCCGATTGACTTCTGAAAAACATACTTGCAATAAATGGTTTGGTATCCATCTCATGCAGGGCACAACTGCTTAGCAGGATATAAATGGCATTTTGCTCTCTGATGCAAAAATGTTTCACACAGCAGTAAAAATATTGCCACCACTTACCTCAAGGCATTGATTCCCTTAAATAACAACTGCTTGCTTTTTTTTTTTTCCACACTTTGGTACCTTCCCCCTTGGTGTTAACTTAACACCAGGTGGCCTGAGTTGTCTTTTTCCTGTCAGAAAACTCTTTCTAAAATGAACTGCATTGTTACAGTCTCTATCCCAATCACTACTAGTGTCAGTGTGGTTCTTCCTCAATTTTTTGAATGCATCTTTTATAATTCTCCAAATATTGCCCTTATTTTTGCTGCAACATTTTCATATGCATGATTTCACTTCTAATCCATCAAGCTTAGGACTCCCACTGTCATCTTGGCTTTTGTTCCTGGTTTGTAATGCATTTTTCCTGCAGTACTTTCAGCAAGTGCTTTTCCTCTCACTCTTCTCTTTCCTGTACAGTTATACGTTCCTAAACCATAATATTTCTTACTCTGTTTTAGACTAGTTGTGTTGGGGAAAGATATCTGAATTTTCAAGCACAACACTTTTAATAAAGAAGGAATTGTCTGACACCTTCTCTGGCATGCAATTAATGTATATATAATTGCTAATCATAAAACCATAGAATCATAGAATAAAGTAGGGTGGAAGAGATACCTGAAGGACATCTGGTTCAAAATTTAAGCACTCCTGTTGTTTACTGAACACAGTAGAATCTGTGATACCCCTGTTCACTCTACGTTCTGTGATTATGTTAATGAATAAAAGGGCAATTACAACAATTTTCCAAATCTCATGCAATACACATTGTACTCTTTGATGATAAATGCAATCAGTGTGAAAGAATTAAGCATTTTGAATGTTCTAAGCTGTTTGATCTTGTTAAAAGGAGTGATTTTAGGAAGGTTTATCACAGTTAGGAACCAAGTACCCTCACAGAGTATAAAGACAGCCTATTATAACAGTTCTTCAAAAGAGGGCAAGTGTGAGCTGCATCATTTCAGAGCTACCCTTAGTTTAGTTCATTTCTGATAATCAGGAATGGACTTTCTTTGAGAAGATCAACTGCCACTTCCATTTTTAAGTTGCTTGTAAGTAATGTATGATGTCTGATCTGGTTAATTGAAGGTCATGCCAATCATAAGGCTAATTTGAAAATACATATATAAAAGAAAAGCTTAGCAGTGCTGTTAAATGCAAAGTATCTTCAGTATGCCTAGTTGTTAGTGTTCGAAAATTGTATCTTGTTCTTTTTTGAAGCAAAATTTTTCTTTTAAACCAAAAATAATGATACTCACTGGTAGTCTTTTCTCATTGACTAAATTTGAAATATGCAGAGACTTGTTTGATCTTTGGGAGATTGCTATGAGATGGATTTGAGATATATGAGAGTGAGAACATATCAAATAGAACTGCAGGCTAATTGCATCCTTGTTCAGGCTGAGGGAGTTTTACATTTGACTTTACTTAGAACAGATATATTATGGTTCAGACTGAATTACAGCCTGAATAGTCTGAAGTCTTGTGTAGTAAATTGCTGATATATCTAAGGCACGTAACACTTCCAAAACAAAACAACATGAGTTAAAAACTAAAACTACATGTTGCTTTTGTGGTAAAAATATTCCTATTTTTACTATATTAGCAAAGGAAAATTTTATTTTCTGTTTCATTGAAATGCTTGCAATTACTTATATCCCAAATCCTTAGGTGCGTAATATGGGCCATCGAGCTGCTGTGAAAAATTGTCTCATTCTTCTGTAATTCTTCTCATGTTTCTTGTGGGTGGAGATCATGTTTTATTTTGAGTGTGCATAGCTTTGGCCATTGTTATCTCATAAAGCCCCTATATGCACTATAAGCAATGTAAAATTCTTATTACAAGGTGAATAACAAAATTCTTATGTTATATTTGAATTTTATTAGTTTTCTACCTCATAGTGTGTTGGTTTTGGCTGGGATAGAGTTAATATTATTTCCAGTAGCTGGTACAGAGCTGTCTTTTTGACTTAAAACGAGAATAACATTGACAACATCCTGGTGTTTTAGTTGTTGATGAGCAAGGCTTGCACAGCACCAACGTCTTGTCTGCTTCTCACTCCACCCCACCAGTGAAGATGGTGGGGGGTGTAAAAGCAGTTGGGAGGGGACAGAGCAGGGACAAATGACCTCACCATATGGCCTCATGCTCAGCATACAAAGCTGGGGGAAGAAGGAGGAACGCAGGGACATTTGGAGTGATGTCTGTCTTTCCAGGTAACATTATGTGCGATGGAGCTCTGTTTTCCTGGAGGTGGCTGAACCTGCCCACTCATGGGAAGTGATGAATGAATTCATTGTTTTGCTTTGCTTGCATGCACAGATTTTGCTTTACTTACTAAACTGTTTTTATCTCAAACCACGAGTTTTGTCACTTCCACTCTTCTGTTTCTCTCCCCCATCCCCCTGGGAGGAACTGGGTGAGCTGCTGGGCGGGGCTGAGTTGCCAGCAGGGGTTAAAAACGCACCACATGGTTGATGAGGAATCATTTCCCCACTGCATTTCCAATTGCTTTGACCAAAATTCATTTAAATAATTCAAACCAAATGTGCTTCTACTGTTCACACTGGGAGGTTTTCATTATTCTGTATGACGCTGGATGTATGCGATGTGTATTACAACAAGGGCCTTCTAGTTAGCTATTTCCAAGACTATGACTTTATTGTTCAGTTATTCTTATTCACATAGTATTCAAATTCATATGAAAATAAGAACCTCAAAGACTGCCTTTTTTCTGTTCTTCAGTAATAACAGAAGACACCTAACATCTTTTCAGGCAGAGAACCTGCCCTGGGCTACAGGGACCAGGTTCAGAGTTTGGTAACAATGTAACAGATGTTTCTAAGTAATTTAAAAAGTCTGTGATTACCAAGAAAGTTTAATGAAAATTTCTTATATTAATCCAAGAGCACACTGTTCAAAAATGTGCTCTTGCCAAGCAGCACAAGTTGTGGCACCTATGCAGTATCTATGTATATTGTGAAACAGTGCCAGAGAGCAGCCCTCACAGCAGGAGAAACACAGAGGGATCAGGCTCAGCTCCTCCTATAGTTTGTGGTGTGCCTCAGGCAGCCCTTTGTGACCAGAAACTAAAGTACCAAACCACTTGGGTCTCCAGTGGAGCTACTGGGAAAAAGGGTGTCAGAGAAAAATAAAGTCCAGAAGAATGTTCAGGAAGGTCTACATGTGGAATCTTGCAGAGCTTTTCATGTCAAGGGGTAATACTGTTCAAAGGATGAAGAATTCTGGTCTATAGCCTTTGATCAGTCTTAACATTAAGTGAAACTCTAGGTAGATATTGAAATATATTCCTCAGTGCTAATAAATTTCTAATGAGCTAGATATCTAATGATATAAATCATACATGTGCTCTTACTCTATAACAGCATAAAACAAAGATTGAATTTTTAGAGCAGTCTTAAAAGATTGTTCTTCGTAAGCTGTTAGGAAGTTTGTTATGCATGAATTCATTACTCCAGCTGAGTGGTTCTCATGACTGAGCATATCCAATGAATTTAAGTGTCAGAGTAAAACAGTCTCACACCTAATGCTTACAGAGATTTCCAAAGCAACTGACATTTGCTGCTTTAAAATAATTTCACAGTAGCTAAAGACTCAGAGACAATGCGGCCTTAAAAATAAAGGAAGGGTGAAGTACATTTGCATCCCACTCAAAGGCACCATGGTATGCTGGGAAAGGGAGCCTGCACTACATCTCCTCAGTGGCCTCATTTTGTGTCCAAATATGTACCAGTGAGCCCAGGAATTTCCCAGCAGGGTGTCCTGCCCCTACCTTTGCAGTTTAACAGAAGGATGACGGCACCCTGCTGTTTGCTGTTGGCCTTCAGGGAGTTCTTTTTTCCCACACTCCTGTGCATGTGTATATATATATATATATATATATGTATATGAGTACATTATCAATGTGTAACCCAGAAAATGAGACAGTTATGAAGAGCTGCCCTTTGCAAGAACCATCAGAGAAAGAAAGAACGACTACAGCAGTAGCAGTGATAATGTCCAATCCCACTAGGCTAAGGCAGTATTATAGGTAAGAGTATAACCCAGAAAAGGATATTATTCTTTTAAAAATAATGACAGCAAGAGCAAAAAAAAGTAAGTTGGAAAGGACTGTCTTTAGGAAGGAAAGCATTAGCAGTCAGAAAGCTCATTGCTAAAAGGTAAGTCTCTTAACTAAAAATAAGTTGTTCAATTAACAAAATACATTTTAAAACTATGGAATGTATCATATGAAAATGTTTAGACTTCATGATTCTTTCTCTTTCCTGACCGTGAAGTTATTTCTTTTGTTTCTCTTTTCATTATCAAAGCAGACTTCTGCTGCAGAACTTCATTAAAATGACAGCTCCACTGAGAGAAACAAGTCTATTTGATGAATGGATATCCCGACAGACTGACTGCGTCTAAAAAACTACATGGAATATTTTTGTCTTCTTTGTGTATTATGTACATGGACATGAGTACAGGCACACATGTTTAGAAGCATGCGTGTGTTGATATTTGTCTAGAAAATTTCTATGTTTAAGTCTGTAAAGACATAAAAAATCACAGATACTTTGTTTTTTGCATGATTCCCCTTGTCTTTAAAATCCCTATAGCACGGTCAAATCCAACAACTGAAACTAATTTCAAAGGGCTCAGATGTGGTGCTTTGACACAGATCAGCATTAGATGCTATTCAGCAGCAGCAGCAGCAGTTCCTCTGCTCTCACTGTAACACTGGTGGCTCTCTAACTTCTTCCAACAAAGAAATAGGTAGGCAGCAGCAGATCACACATGGGTCTGTCAGAAAATAAGAGCTTCAGAGGCCAGGAGGAGGTATAGTTTTTAACTTTCAATAGGATTAGCAGTTTTCATTCTCCGGAAAGTTGGTCAGGACATGAATGGACTTTCCCAGTTGATAGACCAGATCCTGGTTGATAGCCCAATCCCAGGCACTGCACTAGGGTGCTGCACATTTCTTTGGCTGTCCCAGCTGCACCAGCTATGAGGGATATTTCCTCTAGTAGAAGAACAGACAGATAACAGAGAAAAATCATGCCATAGTCTGCTTCAGTTGCTTCCAATCAGTTTATCATTGTTCATACTATGCTACATCTCCCCCAGAGGCCATATCCAGCCCAGTCTTCTCCAGAGTTATTTCTGAAATTTTGCACCAGACACAGGTACTCACTGGTGTATATATTAGTTAATATTAATATATAGGTTACTTTTTCTACCTTCTTGAATGTCCATTTTTATGATGTGAAAAGCTCTACATCACTTGTAGAATATGGCCGAGAAAAGGGGTTTTCAGGAGAATTTGCCAGACATTTTATGCCATGATGTTTGAACTGTTCAGAAAAAAACGTTTCTTAAACTTGGATAAAAATAAAATTTGGAACATTAACTACTGTATGAGGGAAGAATATGCAGCAATTTTAAAGTCAGATATTTCACACACAGGGATGATATTACTAGATGTTATAATTCTTTTCTGTAGCAATATCTAGGCAGGAGGTCAGAAAAAGTTATATAATACCATTCATGTTCCTTTTTATTGATACACTTTTAAGAGCTACTTGAACCTGTCACATAGGGTTTCCTTTGGTGCTCCTTGAAGTTAATGGAAAACATTGGATTGACTTAAGGTCATAGTTCAGGCCTATAATTGATCTAAATGAGATGCTAATAAGGTGTGTATATTAATATCTCCACTTTGCTACGTCCAGTTGCTGGCACTACCATTTCACTGTATCTTGTCTTAAACTAAATGCATAAGTCTCTGAGGGAAATTACTATTTTCTTCAGCTGCAGGGCTACCTAGAAAATGCATGAGTAAAATGTGAAATTTGAAAAAAAAGGCAAAAGACAATTTAAAATAACTAAAATTTGGTGAGATATTTTATAAGAAGAAAAAGTAAAAATATCATTTATGCAAATTTTGAACCCATAAACAAGGAATTCTGGAGACTTCCATATATTTTTCTTTTTCTACCTTTAAAGCAGCAGAAACAAATAACATGAAATTGAATATCCTCCCACTACCAAATCCATTTTTACTGAAAATGACCTTCAAATATTTCTGAATGCTCCTGATTATCTCCAGACAAAAAATGTGACACATAATTTTTAATTTAATATACCTGAATATATTTTATTTTTGTCAGGACTTCATAACAATGCCAGAGAAACCAAGATCTGAATGTAAGTAATGGGCCTGCGTGTCATTGTTTAAAACAAAATTTTGATTCTTGAACTAAGATTTTTGGAATGGGATGAAAAAAATGGAAAATGTTATATGTCTGTACAGACTGTCTCCACTAAATCCTGAACCAGAGTGACGTGTAGAATCCTACTAATTAAAAAAAGAAGGAAGCAATTGTCTAGCAGCAAGAGTCTTGAGAGAAGCAAATGACTAGGACAGCCAGTTTTTGCAATAACAGAGCTTGTTTTAGTGAAAGAAGGGCTTGGCACATCCCTAGCCTGATGGTATGACTGGATCTATTGCACAGGTGCAGAAAATCTGTCCCTTCCCAGAAGATCAGTCCCTTTGTGCATGTAGAGCATGTGGAGCACTTCCACAGGAGCACTGGACCGGTGTGATCTGTGTAGTTGCTCTGTCACCAACCTGCTGCCAGGCTGGCAGAAAGGCAGGGCAGGAGAATGGTAGATGGTGCAGGATTATCTCCTTCAAAGCAGGAGAGAGAGGTACATGGCAGAAGAGGTGCAAGAGAAGAAAGTCTCGTTAATAAATGCTTGAACTACTGTCTACCTTTTCCATGGTACAGCTTTTGACTGCAGGACAATCCTAACATAATGCAGCCATACTTTTTCTACAACTTTGTCAAGTTTAATGTCATCACATCCTTATCGACCAAAGCTATGTAGATTAGAAAATGTCTAGAAAGAACTTATAAATAGATATTTTTAAAAATAAAGTGGAAAACAACATAGTTAATTAGTCAGTAAATGATTCAAGCCTCACATGGGTGTGTTAGGAGCATCTGTTGTACTTAACATTAAACATTGCTTAATATAGTCTGACATTTATTTACTATCTGTCTATATATTGATAAATATTAAACATGATTGGCCCTAATACTGAGCCCTGGGAAACACATTTGTCATCTGCATGTAACTCCACCACTCTCTGTGTCCCACCAACCAGGCAGCTTTTCAGCCAGTGAACAGTCCACCCATCCAAGTCATGAGCAGAGAGTTTTCCCTGGAGAATGCTCTGTGAAATGGTGTCAAAGGCTTTAATAAAGTCTAGACAGACAACATCTATAGCTGACTTTCAGTTTCTGTCATAAGTATGTAGTAATGTAAGTCTGGAGAGTTTCTGCCTCAAGAATTACAGATCTGTTAAAAAAACCAGTCAAGCTTGATGCAAAACCACAAAGCAATGGAGAGAGCATCTACACTGTTGAGTCATATACTTTCCAGGGACAGATATAGTATTATTAAAGTCATTGTTACCTAATTATATTTAATTTGAGAATAGAAAACAACTTATATTGGGTAGACAGTGCCAAAACTCACTTACCTTCAGTTTAAGATGCTTAGATAGACATAGAAAATGTGATAGACAGAAAATGTGCAGAGAAAATGTGAATCTAATGTTGTGGTCAAATTAATATTTGATCTTGTATCCTACATTGAATACACAACAGACTGACAGCTCAGTCATTCTTCTACTCTATGCAAATAGTCAGAAAAGGATTTGAGGCCTATATTTACAGAACCAAGGTGAATAATCTGCTAATTGACAATTTCTGAATGCCTTTTGTTTTTGATGTTTTGCTGTTGTTGTTTTTACAGGAGTTTAGTTTATTTTTAAAATACAAGGTGTTGCAAGATTTCCAAAATCACAAGAATTTGGAACATGGGAAGAAGTAGTGCTAAAGAAAAAAGAGTTCTTTCAGATGGTAAGGCAAGCACAGTCATTAGAGAAACAAAATACTTTCATCAAAGGCTACTGTTACAGTGAATAATTTGTCTTACTCATCCATTGGGGATGTCTAGTAAAGGCATATCAGTGCACACATATCAGTGTCTTGGGTCTTGTAATTATACTGTATTTAATTTCTCCTTTTAATGATTAATTTTATTTGCACATTGGGATAATATTAGGGTGTTCTGTCTCTAAGTGCTTGTATTTGCATTCCTCAGTCTTGGGAACCCTTAAGAAGGATGACTCTGGGACTTTCCCTATTTGCTCCTCTCCTCACAAATTCTGCAACTGGTGACTTGCCTGTTGTTTGGTATTGGAATGATAATCATGCCCTTTATTTTAATACTCTAGAGAGCAGATAAAATTTGCACTGCCTGATGCTAAGCCTTCTGATGTAGTGGGTCATGGAAATAAAGATGCTGGAATGTGTGGAGTTCTGGAGTGTAGAAAAGAAGTTACAATTTTTTTTACATACAAAGGGAACATCAAATTTGTTACTAATATTTATTCCAGAAGAGAAGGGAGACCACAGAAGTAATTAAAAAAATTCTAGGCATATGAGAGCTTGATATTTTTATAATTGTTGGTGAGGCTCAAAATTGTTTGTCTTTCACACAGAGAAAAAATAGCTTGGGGTCTCAGAATAAGTATCCTCTCAGTGCAGAAAAACAATCTTTCTAAATGGCAGGGTTTTTGTTTTGTTTTTCAGAAGAATAGTGTTTATTTCCCAATTCAGTACAAATCCTGCATTGTATACGAGCAAAGCCCAGTCTTCTTAGGTTCTTCCTTCAGAACCTTCTTTTTATTCAAGGAAATATTTAGCTACGGAAACTCACCTAAAGAGATTCCCATTTTCTAAAGAGGCTGCCTCTTGGGAATTATGCTGCATGGTCTTTATGTTCTGTTTTCTGGAGTGGCCTTCTGTTGAAGAAAAGGTTAAAGTGCCCACAGTGAAACTTGGCCTGGTAATAAGCCTGAAACCTGACCTGCATAAACGTTTGGGAGAGTGCACTGCCCACCTCTGATTCAGCACTTTGCTGCTGTATTAGGAGTGTGGCCAAAGCAGAACACCTGTGCCAGCTGTGCAGTGGTTTTTGTTTGTGCCTGGTGTCAGCACACATCACCTGAGATCACCAAATTGTTTTCACAGGCCAGTGAGCTCCAATTAGGAGCCATTCCAGCACAATTTCATTTTCAACAGAGAAACTTGAATTACCTAGAAGTGCATTACACATGCAGAAAGAAATTAAAGAAATATTTTTCTTAAGTTACTGACCTGGGATACTTTTCCCTTTATTAGTTCCAGAAACTTCATATTTGTGCACATATTACATATCACATCTCCCAAGGAAAAGGAGAAAAGAGCACCTGGGATCAGTCACAACATTTGCTGTGAGGTCTTGATTATTTCAACCACTGATAATTATGTATAACTGGCATTTTTACTAAAAAAAGGGTAACAAAAACAAACAAACAAAAATAACCCAAAAGAAAAACAACACAACCCCCCAAACAAACAAACAAACAAACAAACAACCCCTCCCCCAAAAAACAGAAAACCTAAAAAAGGAAAATACCAGAAACTGAAAAATAGAATATTTCAGATAAATAAGAGATAGCAAAACCTTGAATATAGAGACCTTTTAACAGTTAGAACCAAGTCTGCTTCTTTATTTTTTGGAGTATTGGTGGGTATGTTTCCCTATCTAAATAATTTTGTATCCTAAGCCTTGGTTAAGTTACAGATCCATGATCAGTATAGTATGTTTGGATCTTTCTCCTTTTTAGAATTTTAATAACAGATTTTCCATCTGGCTAAATACACTCTATTACCTATGAATGGTTATTTCCCCTTCATACACACAGAATAAGATCAAAACCTTCACTGTTTACTCATAACAGACATTTTGGTTTCATAATAATAATTTTTACACCTGCTTACAAAGCACACCTGCAGCTTTGTAAAATACACGTTTAGATTTGCTCCCAACTGTTCCTGTGGCTCCTGTATTCTTGTTTGCTTGACTTCTTCATCTGATCTAAACACCCACACTGACTGAGCAATCCACAAAAGTGAGTATCGCTTTGCAAGTAGTGATTCACTTCTGCTGTTATTGCTTCATTTGTGCTCTGCAGGAAATGACAACTGAATGCCCACAAAGGTCCCTGTCAGCTCTTCCACCCAATTTCAGCAAAGGCCATGGCAATCTCAGGGGGCAGTGTGCAATTCTGGTATTCAAAGTCAGCATTTTGTTGAGTGCTAAATTTAGTAGATGTTTTACCTACCATATACCATCTCAAAAGTAAGAATAAGGACCTTAATGATCCTGCCAAATACCCACTTGCCTAATCTATCTAAATACTCATTTCAAAGATACAACTTGATCCTGAAACAGAGATCTATTACTCAGAACTGACATTCTTTAAAGAAAAGTATTTCATAAAGAAATAATTTTCCCAGATCTTGAGCATTTCTTTTACAGCTGTCATAGTCAAGAAACCATTTTCGGCACTGTGCCATGGAATTTGCTAACTGGCAAAATCAAGCTTAGAGCTTGATTAGGTTGCGAGCTTCAATCCATTTTGGATCACAAGAAAGCAGTGTGTTCATTTGTCGTCTCAAACAGCCATGCCTTTGTCTGTGAATAACATGCAAACCAATGTGCAGAACAGCTTCAAAACATAAATATGAGATGTAGGAATATGGTTCAGAATACTTGAAGTTAATGCTCAGGTGCCACATTGATAAGCTTAGGAGAGATCTTTGGAGAAAGGCAAAGATAAATAAAAGGAAACATCAAACATCCTTTCATCCTTTGCAGTTCATTAACATCTGAAAGATGATACTACCCATTTACTTTTGGATATGGTATGGTGATATCAGCCCAACATCCTAGCAAGAAAGATCAGATCCACAAAAAACACAACCAACCCACCAACCAAAAACCCCAACCAAAGCCCCATAAAACCCCAACCAAACAAAATCCTTATAGAATCACTTGAGTTGGAAAGACCTTTAAGATCATGGAGTTCATCTGTTAACCCGGCACTGCCAAGTCCAGCACTAAACCAAGTCCGTAAGTGCTACCTTAAATCTCCAGGGATGGTGATATAATCACTTCCCTGGGCAACTTGCTCAAGGGCTTATTTTAATTGAATGTTGTAAGTACCGTTCTGGGAAATGCCAGAGGTTTCTCTTTTGAAGTACTTACATCCTCATGTGTAAGGGCTGTCAGAAACTCTAGATATCTCATTTTTCCCTTCGTCTTCTTAAGGATTTAAAGTCTGTGAGTGGGTCCAAACAAGGGCCTGTTGAACAAACATTTCAAACTGTTCCTGCTGCTTCTGTCAGAGGGTGACAGATCAGGACCCTCCCCAGTTCAGTGTTTTAGCGACAGAGACTCTCATCCGTAGTATGAGTGACGATGGTTTTGCTTCTTGAAACGAATCAAGTTTCATTTATCTTAGAGCATACCTCTCCCAGTGCAGATACCCTCACAGCCCCACTTGTTTACTTTGGTTCAAGCATTGCATGGTATAAGAGTTATCAAGCCAAATTCTAAGGAAAACATGACTCTGTAAGCTGGTAAAAGAGTCCATTTTTTGAGAGAAGGAAGGGGGTGGCAGGGTGAACAAATTGAGAGCAAGTGCTGTACCAAACCCTGATAATGTCTTCAGTTTCTTTGTGTAATTGTCTACATTATTAACTTTTCTCCTGAACCTAGACGAATCTCTTTATCCTTTTGTGGATGTAGGTCCATATATTCACATTATAGTACATGCTGAAACTCTTGGGAGAAAGAGAAAGGGGTGAAAAAAATAGTGCATAGGAATGATTGCATTTGCTTAATTTACTGATTTTCCTTTCAGGCCAGGAAATTCCCTTCCTGAGGTCACAGGTTTCTTTCTATCATGGTTTTCCATAAACTCAGTGTTCCAAACCAAGCAAGACTAGAATAAAGTCGGGGTTCACAAATGTGGACTCCAGAGAACCAACCAAAAAGTACATATTAGAAAGCTGAGAATTTCTCATCAGAAACAGGACTCTTGAAATGAAAGAATAAGACTTTCCTCTTTTAGCTTGAGTGTCTCATCTATAAAACTGCTATAGTTTCATAGATTAAGAGCTATTGCTTTTTAATATGAAATCATAATTTCTAACTTCTAAAAGGAATAAACAGGCCTCTGGATAATTCATAGATTTATTTATTGGGATGGGAAACCAAAAACTTCATGCTACACATAGATGGTAAAACTTATGTATAGCAACTATTATGGATAACTACCTCTGTATATTTGTCGCACTTATTTCTCCTTCCCTTACCTGGTGTTAGTCATTATTGCTAAATAGTGAGCTAAAGCTGGACTCTAACCACTGCCACAGGAGTAAAAATACTCAAGATATTGCCTTGCTATGGTAACTGGAAGCAATTACTTCTTTGCTAGATGTTGCAAATTTTTCAGATATAGAGGCTGCTTTTTTTGTCCTTTAGACAGTGACTAACAAAGCTAACTATTACAGATAGTCCTGTTTCTGCTAGACTAAGCTTCTCCAAAGCCCAAGAAGAATGAATGATGGCACAGGTCTGAATGCCACTGACATATGGATGTCACAGCAGCCTTTACTCACTCATGAACTTTGCTGCTGGTGATGTGTGCCTCTAGTTCTGTATGGCAAAGCTGTACTCATAGAAGGCTGGTTGGCCAATAATATCGACTTCGGCCAGGTTTGTCAGAAACAGGAATTCTATAATTTGAGAGTGACTTCCTACAGAGTTTTTCAGCGTTTTATGAAATGTCATGCATCTTATCTTTGTCCATTACTAAGTTCAGTGCACAGTGTTACCAGACAAACTGCTGAGCCATTTTCAGTCAAACAACCTAGGAAGCTTCAAACAGTACTGAAATCAGTTTACCAGATTAATTCCCTCTTCCCCCAAAAGGAAGATATTGCTACATGATGAAAACCCAATCTGAAGGACAAATTAAAGGAGTTTCTTTAACAAAGGTTGACTTCTCCAAGTAACATCTACTTCTTATTCTTTAATAGGCAAATCAAATATATATCTGGCTGACAGAACTTAGCCTTGCAGCTCCCAGACTTCACCAGGTGGCATTGGCTGAAACTTAAATAGAGATCCGATTTAACCCCAAGGCACAACTCTGCTCCCACGGAAATAGCTGATTCCATCGAGATCTGAATATGCAAATCCAAAAAATAAATGGAAATTTCTACTTAGCACATGTCAACTCAGTCTTTTCTGACTATCTGGCATAATCCTCATGATATCCAGGAAAAGGTATTTTGTAGCACTAGCATTCTAGATCAAAAAATTATCAGTAAGTGGAAAATTTACCATAAATTTACACTACTGTAATCTTCATTCACATAGAATTGTAGATGAACATTTTTCCAGTATATTCAGCCACATTTTTTAAAACACTGAAAAGATATTGA
Source organism: Bombycilla garrulus (assembly GCA_013400315.1). NCBI lineage: Eukaryota > Metazoa > Chordata > Aves > Passeriformes > Bombycillidae > Bombycilla > Bombycilla garrulus. Next base: position 500,201 of record VXBU01002811.1, on the reverse strand, counting down.
GTGATGGACTAGTACTGTGATTAAGTGAGGAAAGATAAAGAAACAAAAGAAATGCTTTGATGTAGTATTTCTCAAACATCAACACAAAAGTCTCTCATTATCCTGATATAAAAACAAAATAATTAGGAACACTTAAACTAAATTTACTGGAAAAGAAACCATATTTTCTGTTCTCTTATTGCTGATACATTTGGTATCTAAAAGATGCAAGTGTTGTTGAAACTCTCCTGAGTGGATTCCTCAGTATGAAATTTAATGCATTTATGTGCCCAGTTTAGACCTTACTTCATTGAAAAGATAAGACTGTGAAGCAGAAAGGGAAAGAAATTTAGGTGCTGTAATCTGTTATGTTCCTTATACCAGTAACAGAATTAAGCAGGTCCCCTGAGAGACCTTCAGAGGGACACTCAGTTCATCGAACTTTTGTGTCTGCCTTCCTTTAACAGTCAGGGCTTGCGCAGGAAAAAACAATGGGATCCATGAGCCAGGAGTGTGCCCCTGCAGCCAAGAACACCAGTGGTATCCTGGAGTGTATTAGGAAGTGCACTGCCAGCACATCAAGAAAAGTGATCCTGCCTCTCTACTCAGCTCTGGTGAGGCCACATCTTGGCCAGCTGAAAAGATGAGTTTATGTTGCAGCCTTTCCTTCACCAGAAGCATTAACAGTTGCTCTACCCAGAGACCAATTTTAACGTTAATATCTTTGAGAGTTTCCCCTTCCAGTTAAATTCAGCTTCTAGCAGCCAGTAAATTCAGCAGTTATTAGAGGAAATGCAGAGACATATAGAAAGAAAATTAGTCTTAGTGAATCAATGGAATACAATTTATTGAAAAACAAGTTCTTGCACGAGGCTTTAGAAATATGTTATAATTAAGCAACATTTTCTGAACTTGCTAAAGATCAACAAGAACAATATGTGGCCTCTATTATGAAAGAATTTACACTACAACACCTGCAGTCACATCTAGCCTTAAAATTTTCTGCTGTGGAGTCACAAATTAATTCCCTTGACACTCAGTTCCTGCACACTCACCTATCCTCTCCTCTATGCCCTTCCTGTTTTCTATAAAAATAAGTCAAGTTCAAAGTCCTGCCTATTTTTTTTTTTTCTGGGCCAAAAATATCTAAAACAGTAATTAAATAATGGGCTGAAAAATGTGGCCAAGAGTCTCATTCCACTAGCACAGTGAATTATCTACCGTTAGAAAAAGCTCATGTCTGCTGGGGAGATGCCTTCTGTGGGATTACAGAATGAACATTTTCCAGAGATTAATAACAGTATCACACCTCATTATCTGCTGCTGCAATCACCAAGTATGTTCCTTTGACAGTAATTTTCAATATAAATTCTTACTAGTATTTTCATTAAAAAAAACAACCAACCAAACAAAAAAACCTACCCTACCAAAAAAAAAAAAACCAAAAAAACCCTCCCAAAAACCAAAAAACAAACAAACAAACAAAACCTGATAAAAAACCAACAGAAATGATGTTCACTGAAACAAAAGCTGCACACTGCATATAGGGAGCAGAAGATGGAGAGAAAAGGTCCAACTGAGATGTTAGTCCCTTTGCTTATGTTGGAAGTCTGTCAGGACTTAAAGACTGCAGTCAATTTGTTTCAGAGCACTGTCAAGAGAGGAAGTTCTCACAGGATAAACCACCAAAACAGGCCCCGATGGCAAACAGGAAGGCATTAAATTCAGACCTACACAGAGGTGAACGGTTTTGAATTAGCACACCTGACAATATTCCACTGTGCAGTGTGGGAAAAACACGGACACAACAACAGGAAGATGCCAGGCCTGGTGATGCAGATCTGGGTAACCTATTTGGACAAAAATTTCCATCATGACAAACGGTGGGGAAGGAAGCATCTGCTTACACATATGCCATCCCAAGTTGGGGCAATGGCAAACATGCCTCTGGGTACCTGGAACTTGAACTGTATAAAAGTGGTATCTCCAGAAGAACACTCTGGGGATCCCACCACTGAGAGGACCAAGAGGAAAAGGGATGAGGGAAACACTGAAGGAATTCACATGATAGTGATTATAATGTCTCTTTCTCTCTCTCTCTCTCTCTCTTTCTCCCCATCACCTTCTTATTTCTTTCTTTCCCCCCCCCGCCCCACCCCTCCACTCTCATTTACTATTGAATAAAACCTGTACTTTTGACTTTGGCATGTGGTCTACTTTGCACCTTAATTTGGGCAGAGGTATCTTTTAATAACTGGACTCAAATATTATTTCAGGAGTGGGATTGTAACGTTATTCCAGTGATCTTAACCAAGTCATTTGGAGAGGAAATCAGTATAAGACTATGTATATACAACATAAAATAAAATCACATCTTGTTGGATTTAAAAGGATCAAAAAAAATTCCTTTCATGAACTCAATGAGGTACATGAATTACGCAACCAAGATTCCATCAAACCACCTGGACAATTGATGTGGTCATTTAAAGAAGAAGAGGAACTACCTTGTATGAGTATGAGAAAGGCCATTGCAAGGGAGGATCAGAACTTCACTTAAGAGGGAGTTAAACTGGCCCAAAAGGGAAGAGTTGGGTATTGTCAATAAAATATATAATGTCAATATTGTCAATAAAAAATTAATGTTGTGCAGCCTGGAGAATGAGTCACATAGACAGTCACCAGTAGCTCAATTCCAATGCCTACATATGGGCATCATAAAAAGTTTTGGATGCCCTAGGCTATAAGGTGAAGACAAACTTGCTAGTCAATGAGTAAAAGGAGATCAAATATACATTGATTATAATGTGGGTTTAGCCACATAGTCATTCAGATAACTATACAAAGGCACTTATGTTTAGCTGCCTTTATCTTAAGGGGAAAATGTAATTGTCCCTTTCCTTGGATTTTCTTCTACAAAGTGAGAGAGGAGAGAAAGATGGCACACACTAGCACACCAGTATCCAAATATCTGACAATCTTCCCTGTGCCTTGTTCTTGGTACCATAGCATTATGCAAATCACAGACTAAAGCTTCTGGAAAGCTAATTATACTGTTTGAGACTTAGTTTCCAGCAGAAGCTTAAGCTATATCTATCCTTGTGCTCTAAGGCTGTTGCACTCAAAATAATAACATAACATTTTGGTTATATTTAGAACACTTTTTCCAAATTCTCAAGCATCATGAAATATAGTAGCTCCCTTTTCTGAAAAAAAAAAAAAAACAACAAAAAACAAACTCAGACAAAACCACAAAAAACACACCAGAAAAGAACTTTCTATTGGTAAAGTCAGAAAGATAATATCACTGAAAATGAAATGAGAACTCTGCTAGTTTCAGTAGATTTTCTGCCAGATTATATTAAAATTCTTACAGAAAAAGATGATCTTCGTGTTTTATTTGAAGACACAAAGTCTTTGAAAGCACGCGATGATACAAATAAAGGATCTTTCAGCATCTCAACGTAGTTTATTAAATAACTAACACCCAAACACTACTTCTCAGAAGGGCCTAATTTGCAGCTCTGTGATGACATCCAAGTCAATGATGTTAAATCATCTGGTATGGTACAAATTCACTTTGTTCTTAATGTTTGGCTTGAACTTCTGAAATTCAAATAAAAGACACCTTTGGACTCTGGGCTCTAAAAGCATTAGTCAATCTGCCAATTTCTAGGATCAGAGACAGATACCAGAATTACTTGGAAGGGTATTGCAGCAAAATCCTCAGGTAGGAAAAGACAATTTTTTCCTAGTTTTCATAGGCTCAGTCTATAAACAGAAGTGAGATTATATATGCTAAAAATAACACATAATATTTTATTTTGTAATTATTCTTTGAATATACTGAAAAGATAGTTGTTGCCTTTTTTTGCACTTCAGAGATAACACATATATAGCATCATTACAGTATCTTATAGCATCATTATAGTGTTATATAATTATATGGTATCATGACAGATAATGCATATAATATCACACATTCTCATGCAGATGAGGTTCTGCATTCTGTTATATATATATGTTTTAATATCACTGTAAGCAGTTTTAAGGTTATAATTCAAACCAAAACAGCTTCTGGGAACACCAGTATTTCTGCTGCCCTACACAGAAGTAATAAAGCAGTGAAAGGATGCCTGCATTTTCCAGCAATACCAAATACTGGAGGTTGCAGATACAATCAATTCACATTTTGGGAAAAATATTCAGGCTTGAAGGTCTTCAAGTATGACCGATCCCTATTTATGTAGGGAATGCAAGATCAGCAGCCAAAGGCTACATTTTCTGCTTCTGTTTACCATGTTATTATACTTACAGAAAAAAAATCTTGTTATTGTTGTGTGGGGCTTACTTAGAGAAACTGACTCCCACAGAAGCCAGAGCTCTGGAAGCCAAAGGCTGTAGCATTTGCCCCAGAAAGAAGGAGTTCTACTCTAATTTTTATAGTAAATAGTTTGCTGGCAAACAAACGATCAGTACTAGCAATAGGAATAAAATTCAGTTCACTTTCTCTGAGGTGACCAAGAGAATCTAAATAAAAGTTGAACAAGAAGGTGATTTCTATCTCAGAACATTACATTGGAGTAAGACCTTACAGGTAAATGGAGTACTGAGGTTCATCAACAGGAATAGCTGTGACTAAGACTTGCTTTATTTTGGAGAAAGTGAAATGCCTTTGGTAGAATAACAGAAAGTACATTTGCATTTCATGTTGACATGTAAATTGGAAATTAAGAGATTTCGAAATGTCCTTGGAACTGTTGCCATAGCTGCCTTCGCTCTGTGCCAGTATAAATTTCCTTTTTTCTCAGACTCAAGCTGAGGTACAGTATTTAAAAAATGACATGTTTCTTATGAATAACTGTATCAACAGAGACTTTTGTAGTCACTTTCTCAAGCAGTCAAGAGACAGGGCTTTTGACAGCGATAGGATTCCATGTGATAGAGATCAGGTAACATCAGCCTCACACCTGCTATTTTCCTCTGCATTTGTGGACAGCTTTCTGTTATTCATAGAACTGCTCAAGCTTTCAGCATATGCCGTAGAGTTCCAGTGATTTAGAACCATCTGCTTAAGGTTTTATTTTGACAAGCTGATCTGCTGCTGAAGCTCTCACGGTGTTGTTCAGCCTTTTACCAAATGACTAGTAAAAACCACTAAACACACTTGTGAGCTACCTTTGGTAAATATGTTTATTTCTTAAAAGATTGATGCTGATTAAAATGACCATATGATGGAAAAAAGAATCCCAGGCAGGTCAAAGTAATATGCTTCAACTGCTTCTCAGCTATAATTTAGTTTAATGGACATTTTTACCTTACTTCATTTTTCAAATAGTTTATAAAATAGCCTTTATCTTGTAGCACACTCAGTCCCTTAGTATTTCATTTAATTTGACTTAATAGTTTAATCTCATTTTGAAGAGAGTTGTTTTTATCTTTGTTAATATTTTTTACTGCCTGTCTTTCAACCTGTTTCCATGTGTTTTATATGGGTATGGCTAGTATGTGTATATATATTGATTTCAAGGGCTTTCTGTGCTGATTTACATCGAAATGGTGCTGACATTGCCAGCTAAATAATACCCGGGAAAAGCCCATTGAGCTACTCAGGTCAGATCACATGATTTACAGGACTCCCCTTCAGAGAGTTCCAGAGTAATTTTCAGACAGAAGTACCCACTCATGAAGTCATCTTTCCACCAACAATCTTCAGCAAACCAACTCCTATTTTCTTTCAACATGTCCTCTGGTCTAGAATGTTGCTACTGATAACATTCCTGCACTGTCCAGTGCAGGGAGCTGGTTATTTTCCTTGTCATAGCAGACCTGGGTACCATTCAGCCAGCTGGAGGAGATCTGCCAGATCACTTCAGACACACTTATACAGTACAAGGAAGCAAACTATTGCCATTTCAAAATGCCATGACAGGATTAAATTCTGGCAGGTTACCCCTTGATTTTCTTCGCCAGTGCATCTCATTTAACAAATAGATTCACAGACATGATGTGCAGACCATTGTGATCACTTGGTCTACGGCGGATATGATTTTCTCAGATGCTGAGTCAAAGTACGTTTTGCAGAAGGCTATCTAATCTCATTTTACAGACTCAGAGCCAGAGTGCATCTATTGCCTTTCCTGATAAATTGTTAATTACATTTACTGTCTCTGTTTCAAGGTTGAATGTTCATATCTTGTTATACTTTTGTCTGTAAGACTGAAAGTTTACCTTTATTTCCCTTGATCAGATTTAACTTTAAAGTAGAATTAAGTATCTCTATATGGCAATCAAATCACCTTTTAACCTCTGCTTTGATTAGCTGAACAAACTGAGCTCCTACCACATTTCTTTTTCTAATTTACTCTTTGAATGTGGTCAACAGACGCTGTCCTGGTAGAATCGTGAAATTATTCTTGATTGGAAGAGACCTTTTATATAATCTATTTCCACCCCTCCTGTCATGAGCAGGGACACCTTCCACTAGACCAGATTGCTCAAAGGCTCATCCAGCCTGGCGTCAAACACTTCCAGGGATGGCGCATCCATAACCTCTCTGGGCAACCCGTTCCCATGCCTCACCACCCTTATAGTAAAGAATTTATTCCTAATATCTAGTCTAAATCTACACACTTTCAGTTTTGAGTATTCTCCTTTTCCTATCACTACATAATCTTCCAAAAAGTCCCTCCTTATTTTTCTTGCAGCCCCCATCTCCAATGCTTTCAACCTGTTTTCGAAGAGGAGGTGTTTCATCCCTCTGATCAGCTTCCTGTCCTCCTCTGGACTAACTCCAACTGCCCCATGTCCTTCTGATGTTGGGGACTCTGGAGGTGGTGCAGCAATCCAAATGGGGTCTCACAAGAGTGAAGCAGAGGGAGATAATAACACCCCTTGGCCGGCTTTTTTTGTTGTATAGCAATGGTCTTATTAGCTATCTTCAATGGAATGTTCCTTGTCTACAGTCGCCTTCTTGTTTATCCAGAAGTTGCACTAGTGTGTCAAGATATTCATATATTATGTCACCAGTGTACTTTCTGAATGACCGTTTTCCAAAATAATGTTTTCATTACTTACCTAGAACATTCATTCCTCATCCTTGGATCAATTAACTTACCTTCAGCTGTTTGAAAGCATGCTTGGTTGGAGAGTAGCAATTTAATTGAACAACACTGATCCCTCTGTAATGGTAACCTCTCCTGTTATTTACTGTCCTGATTGTCTTAATGCTAGTTATAAATTCATACAGACAAGGTTTTATATTATTGTCTGCATACTTGATAAAATTATTGAATAGCACTTGGCAAAATACGTGTACCTTGAGATAAGTCCCTGCAAACTGATGAATTTTCATGAACAACTATGTTTAGGAAAGCCTTAGTCTTTCTAATTTACATATATTGCAGATTTTTAATCAAGTATCAAGAGTAAGTAGGTCAAATATTCTGACAAAAGTCAAAGTTATAATCTTATCAGTGGTTTGAACAAGAAGAAAAGGCAATACACTTTTTTTTTTGGTATTGACATTTTCAGTTTATTGTCCCTTCACATGATGGCTAAGAAGGTAGCATAATATGGTAGCAACAGTTCTAAGGTCATTTGGATTAGAACTGACTAGCAGATCTCAAAAGACGAGGAAAGTAGAACCTTTGCTGAATAAGTGGGTTTCTAGGTGGGTTCTGGGTTTGACCAGAAATAGTGTTTATATCAATCAATATTAATCTCAATGACCTAGATTTAGAAAAGAAAAAAATAAAATATGGTAAAATCTGTGAGGGGTTGAAGGACTAAGGAGGATGATTAAGCAAGACCAGTTACAGAATGTGATCTAGATTACATGATGAACTGGTCCATTCAAAAGTTCATTTGATAGCATTCAAATGATAGCATTTGAAATATAGTGGTGAGCTACATAGTTGAAGAACTTGCTGACTGGAAGAGCAGAAGAGCTTTTGGGTCCATTAAAAGCGGGACAGTTAGCAGCACAAGTAACAAAGTAGATGCTATGTCAACTGGGAGACAGACTGAAACTGAAACAAAGTTGTTCAGCCAGTATCTATATATTTAAAAATTTCTCAAAGCTTTAAAACCTTAATGGGATACAAGAAATAGAAATGAGATGCAGTAAGATAGTGTGACTTGTTTCATAATGTATTAATCCATTAATCCATCAGTACAGCTGAGAAGGGTAGCTTGTGAAATTGCTGATTTGTAGCACTTTCACAGCCTGAACTTCTCCATTGTTCTGTCCGTCTTCTCATCTTCAGACAGCTCAGAATCAAGCATGGGCTACTTGAAGGTAAGGAAGGACAAAGGAGGCTCTAATGTTGAATCCTGGCTCTTACTGGTTCTTGCAGATCAACTCTAAATATCTTTTCCAAATGTAAAGTTTTAAAGCAAGTGTCTTTATATTGCTGTAGCTGAGATCACTGGCTTATTCCTAACTAATTGTGAGATCATGCTCAGGTATATAGAATGTCTCTTGCAACTCTGGTGTGATCCCTTAATCTCCTGAACTGAGACTGATTGATACTAGAAATGAAATCTAAACCAAATTTTCTTTATGCAAGTGATCACGTAGGAAAATGCATCAAGCAGAACTGAATTGTTTTGCATCTCATGGTAAATGTGAGATGTGTTCAGGTAATGTAACATTTCCTTTTTGGTATGCTCACTGCACTTTCACAGATTTAGTAAATATATCTATAGATTCTAAATCTCTCATTTCTTTTCCATTTTATATGTTTATTAATTTAATAATCAAGTGGAAGGTTGATCAATTACACTTCATAAAATGTAATAATTCTGTTTTCAAGGTACTTTTGACACTTTCCTTTTTTCAGTTTTGAACAAAGTCTTTTTAACGATGACAGCCTTATAAAAGTCTCATGCCCTGTTAATTTACTTTATCATAGGGTTATACTCAGTTGACCAGATAATATCTCCATAAATATAATTAACTGTTTAGGTCTTTTTCTATATCAGTGCCTATGTATTTTCCTTCAGAAATTTTCCTGCCTGTCTCCAATTAGCTTCCTCAAAAAGCCAAAAAAAGATTAACTTAATCACTCTTGCTAAGTATCTCAAGATTTTCTCTTACCATTCAACTCAAATAACTCATGAATCTGTGTTTTCTATGATTATCATTACAGAAAAATCCACAGAAACCAGTGTGATATTTAAAAAAAAAAATTATCTGTTTCCTGCTGCATGGTAGCCTTGTACTTAAATCAAGAAGGGGCAAAAACTAAACCCTTAAGGTACAGAGGTCATGTACAGCATTTGCCATGTTAATTCCTCTCTTAAGTTGCTGCCTAATGGCTCATTGGTAGCTGCAGCTCGTGCTGTAGAATTCATTTCATTCTGAGATATGTTAGCTGCTCAGAAGCATAATGGCTGAATGCTAAAGAAGAGAAAAGATTGGGGGCTCTATTCATGCAGCTAATTTATTTGCAATAACGTTTGTCTAAGGATTTTTAATCTGCATAATCATGTGCTTGGGTTAAAAAACCTCACCCCCAAACAAAAAAAGACCCAGAACTTTACCAGGGCATGATTCACCTTATCCTAGCAGTAATGTGACAAGCTGCTGATGATCCAGATTCAGGGTTTATAAAAATAAAAGATAACCACGAACACCTGAGAAAACCTACATATTCCTGAGGATAAAATTCCTGTCATCAGACATAAGTATCCACAATACACCTGCCTGTTTCAGTCGACTTTGCAATTTGCAGACAAAAATAAGCACCTCAAGGACATAAGTCCTTTTCTTCTGAGGTAGGCAGATAGATAAGAAGGTAAAACTAGTCAGGTGAATTCCTGCAGATGGCTGAAATAAATATTACATAAATCATACCCCATTCATTCCATAGGTCACATAGACCTACCTTTGAAAAGCTACAGTGTGTTTATGACATCTGTGGAATATTCTGACATAAATTTATAGTGTTTCATCTTTATGAAAAGTAGACAAAACCAGCATTCAGACCTCAGTTCCCTGTTGGAATTCAGTCTGTCTCAATGCAATTATTCAAGATAGTAGAGGCCATCGTAATTGCCACATTTAAAATAAAAATTATATAAGGACATGTGTAGTCTTCATGATTTATATAATTCATCAAAAAACACCCCAAACCACCACCACCAACAATCACCAAACAAACAAAAACCAAAACAAAATAATGCACACCAAAATTCAGGTTACAATATCTCTTCAGTAGCCTCTTTGCAAGGAGGATTTTGCTTGTTACTTGACATTCTTTCTTTAGGTGACAGAACAATTTAGTGTATTATTTGCTATTCCCAAAACACCAGATCATAATCAGGCATTAATTCCTTAAATATTGTAACAGTGCATTGCACTTTTTTGAACTTCACATTTCCAAAAAACCTGGTACAGGTCCCACTAACTATCTTATTCCTGCATTTCTCCTGTTGTGCCTGGATCATTCTGATAGTTCGGTTTTTGATTGCTGTTTGGAAACAGAGTTATGGATATGACTTAGTTCAATGCTACATCTTTCTTCTACCAAATAGAAAGGATTAGGTAATACATGAGGAAACATTTGAATTTTTTTCCCTCATGTATTTACTAAATCTGCCAAAACCACTGTGACTTTTGTGCCAGTAATTGATCACTAGACTGACACTTTACTGGTGAAGATTAGAAAAAGGAAACAAAAAAAAGAAAAAAAAGAAGAGTGAACTTCTATCCTTCTGAATGGCTGGTTATAGTTTCATACCCCTATGTTACCCTGAAACAACACAACAGCTCTTAAGGAATATATTAAGTACCACAGTTTAGATTCTGCTATATGAGTGCATCTGTCAATACCAAAGTGAGCTACAGAACTGAGTCAGGAAAAGTTTTTTTCTTTAAATCCGGTTGTTGTTGTTATTATTATTATTATTA
>VXBU01002811.1:401075-489242 GCA_013400315.1 Bombycilla garrulus | reverse complement strand
AAAAAAAAAAAGGAAAAAAAAAAAGAAAGGAAAAATAAAAGGATTTAGAGGCAGCTAAAACTAGCAAGAGCTAAGAAAAGAATTAATCAGCTTCCATCTTGGCATCTCAAAACTCAATGCCAATACGCAAAATCTACAATTCTGAAAAACTAACCAAAAATTAATCTTGCAATTCAGTTTGCCTAGGGTAATAGAGTCATGTTTTCCAGCTAAACATATATTTTTATGAAAAACAACATCAATTATTACTCATGTGTTAAAACGTATTACAATGGTTTTAATAAATTACCAGTGGTTTCTATCTCAAAACATACAGAAGTCTAAGCAAATATTATTGCCCAATTTTTAGCCAAGATTTATTCTGCCTCAAGATCCACATTATCAAGCAAGAACAACTTTCCCATCCCCAGGAGGTGCCTGGTGCCCAGAGCTGGGCCTGCCCTGCTGCCCCTGCAGCTGCCCTGCTCCTGCCACCCAGGCAAGTACTGGTTCTTGCTGCACCCTGACATCTCCTTTGTAAGACCTAATTCTCATTTCCTTGCTGAAAGGGATCCTTATGCTGCTCATGCACTCACTCCCTTCCCTCTGACCTTGTCTGGTCTGTTTGCACTCCATTGCTGCCTCGTGTTCCATCTGACTTTGCAATCCCCAACTACTGATGGTTCCACTTCCAAAACGGAATTAAATGCCTTACACTTAAAATGCTAATTGCCTAGTAATGAAACCTTTAATCATCAGGTGATTAAAATTTTAATCACTAAAAGGCCTGAGGAAATCCACTACATAATGCTGAAGATCAATTTCTAAGTTTTTTTTAAACATATGCTTCCAGTGCAAATTGCCTTATGTTGTAGAGATGAACAGTGCAGTATGTGAAATGTGAAGTTCTTCAATACATCCTGTGCTGAGAAAAAGGTTAAAAAAAATTGAAGAGTGCAGCTGTAACTGTGAAATATATTTAATGTTAGACTAATTTATAAGGGGATTTTCTTTTTAAGCTTGTTTTAAAGTCACTAGGAAAAAATATGTTTTTGCATTAACTTCCCAACAACTGAAAACAGATTCATGAAATCTGCTTTTTCAGTCAAAAGGTAGATGAGAACTGAAAATACAGACTGAAAAATGTCTAGAAGGAACTGTAACTGTTTTGCCATATTGAATAAGAAATAGTAGCTATTGTGCACACAAATCGAATCTCTGCATCCTAAAATTTTGCAATGAAGTTTAGCACATGTATTCCAAATTAATGTGCTAGACAGTTATGACACTACTAGCTCAATGAGCCACAAATGAAGAAGGATTCACTAGACAGAGGAAGCCATCTGCTACAATCTACTGTATCTACTTAAAAAAAAAAAAAGAAAAGGCCTGTATTTGAAAAGTTCCCTACACTGAAAGAGGTCTGTATGTACCAGACCTTGGAATTTCAGAACCACCCATAGGCTTGGCACAGAGCAATGGGAAATCCACAGCCTGATGGAATGGATTTACAAAGCTCTGTTTAGGAATAAGACAGGTATCTCTGAGGACTTAAAACATTTTTTCACAATGGTATGTTTGATGATGCATAAATCATTTGTGTATACTCATAGCAAGCAAATACAAAACATTCACCAGATAGGCAGCATCTGACATCAAGCAACCACAGCTGGTACAAGGCAAAGGAGGAGTTTGTCTGCATTTCTGAACCTCCCCAAATTCCTTGTATTTCCTTATTCTATGGTTTCATGGATTTTCAGACTTAGAGACTGCCATTTCTTGTGTTGGCCCTGTTTGTCCTTTGCATTTCTAGCAAAACAAGTGGTTCATGTACTTTTTGTTGCCATGCTATAGCTCCCCGGACTCACATGCAGACCAGGCAATTCATCTGCTGGGAGTCTTATTAAGCATCATAGAACTCAGGGTGAGCATAAAGACATGTAAGGGACATAATGGCTTTGGAGGCTCACAAACATTAAAAATGTTTCAGCATACTGCTCTATTGCTTCTGTACTGTTTAGAGCATTGTCGATCTTTCAGATGAAGTGCATGATGATGATTCTTTACCTCCCTGATAATAAAGAAAGATCAGGAAATAGAAAGGAATTAATGGACCTGAAAAAAAAGATTTATTATGGTCAATGGACATGTTTGTGGAGACAAATATTCAAAACCTACAAGGCACAGCCTCACACATCTCAAAAAATAACTGTATAGATTCAACTTAAACTGATTCTGAAAAGCAATTAAAGTACATACTTTTAACAGGTAAGAAATAGAATATTTTTAAAACCAAAAGAACTAGTAAAACGAGTTACATGTATGTTTATGCCATAGTTTAGTGTATTCTTAACCCCCAAATTAACTTAAATTAGAAGGAGTAAAAGACTCAAATATAATCAAACAATGTTCTCCGTTTCATTTGTAAAAGTCTTGTAATGAAGGTAATATAGGTATTGCTGCTTAATTTGCAACTGCTTTTATATTTGCGTTCAAATTACCTTCATATTTTAATGTTTTATCAGTGACTGAAACATCTCTTGAATGAAAGACATTATACAACTAAATTCCATTCTATTCTGGTCCATCTGTAAAGGTCAGCTAAGCAATGAATCAATGCAGTACTAGAAGGGGGCAGCTCTCTTGAGACTGTAGATATCAAAAGGGCTGACAAACTGGAGTTTTGCAAAATCAATTCAGTACAAGGGACACGTGGCAAATCCAGGCCTCCTATGCTAAGCTGGTTGTATTGCACTGATATCAAGGGAGTTGAAGCTGCTTACATCAGGTTTGAATTAGACTCAACACAACAGTTGTCTGGGATACAAGTTCCTCCAAATGAATGGAGTTATACCGAGGATCAGTCTGGCCACATTGCTTAGAATTTCAGACTACTTCGTCGATTGTTTGTCACAACTGCTGAGTCATAGACTGCAATATAATAGAACCTCATTTTTTGTGGGTTTGGCCATATACTTTTTAGCTCCAAGCTAACACTTTAGTACCTCGTTTCCAATTTTTTTATAAAATTTCCTATAAAACTTTTCTGCATTCTGATGTCTCATTATGTGTGCAATAAAGGTGCAAATACCTTGCTGCCTATGAAACATTTGAAAATATTACACACAGATATCTCTATTATTGAAATAGCCTCCTTCATCCTCTAGAAGCACCCTTCTAAAGAGCTTTTTACAATATTTCATATTATATTCTATTTTTATAATGNTTATAATGGTCTAGATGTACCCCTGGCTGATTTCTGGCTTTGCTTTTATTAAAGACTGAAGTTGTGTTTTTCTGACTTTTTTAGCTCCAGATTTGCACTTTGCAGCTCAAATATTCTTTCTGGTTTTCATCTGCTTTAGCATGCCCTTGATTCTCCAACCATTTCTGTTTGGTGCTCTGACCTAATTTCTGCTTAAGCCCTTCCCTGTTTGAGAAAACTGTGTTGTTTGCAAATTCTTTTTTTTTTGTATCACATGGCTGTCACAGATTTATCTAGAACTATGTGTATATCACTGTGAAGTAATTTCACNTTTTTTTTTTTTTTTGTTGAAGTTGTGGCATTCTTTTCTCCTTCATCTTTTTTGTCTCACTTGCTCTTTATACCACTTTAGATTGTCCCTTCTGAGGATCTTGTTTATTAGTGCCAGCTATGTTATCTTGATTTTAATCACACTACACTTATCTAGTAGTTCCTGATTTCTGACTGAACCAGAAGCTCCCATCAGTAATTTCATTCCTCTCCCCAGATGCACACTTCCTTCTGCTTTATGGGCATTGACAAAATGCTGGGCAATCAGAACTTTTACCAGCCAGACTTCAAACTGAAAATACCTAATCTAACTTCAATGGTTGAAGTGTGTGTGTGTAGGGGGTGACTGAAATGGTTTTGTTTTTCCAATCCATCACTATCTTAGTTACTCAGCAAGGCTCTTAAGGTGCTACCAGACTGTCACCTGAGAGAAAGCTGGGTCAATAGTCAGTTTTACAAAAGGTGCAAGAATGTTTAGTATTGTGTGATTTTCTGCAGAAAAATGAGTGTTTGAAAAAAATGCCCTATTATGTCGTTGGTATAAATAAACATCAGTAATGACTAGGAGTCCAGACAGAACTGACATTGTTATAAAATCTAATTCTAATTTTTTGATCATTCCTCATAAATATGAGCAAAGCCCCCCACCCCAAAAAAATCTGAAAAATATTTTTGGTTACTAACATGGTTTTAGTAGCATCTACTTGTAATGATGTGCAAACCGTCTTCCATTTCAGCTCAAACCAAATATGCAGCCTGACCATGGCTTAAATAATTGATGGGATTTATTGCTCTTGTGTGTGATACTACCATTTGAAGTGACATAGACCAGAACAAATTAGACAGACATAAAAGAGTGTCTAAAATCCCGTCCTTATTCTGGAAACAAGGCAAGAGTCTTCTTCTTTTTAAATAAGGATTTCCTTATTTATTTGAACAAGCTATTCTACTTCACAGTAGTCAATTTCTGAAATGATCATCCTAAAATGTAAGTGCAAATAGATATCACAGTTATATGGTATCATAAGTACAGGAAATAATATAGGAAATTTGCAACTGTATAGCTCTTTACATGAAATATTATACTGCAGAAAATGTTATTCTCTTTTTCAACTTTACCATGCATTTCTGGCTATTATGCATCATATAACAAACAACACAGCAATTCTGCCTTAGGAAAATGAATGTACTAGGGTATATAAAACAAAACTCTATGTCCTCAGAAAGAAGCTTTTTGGTATAGGGAAGAGCTTCCTGTTTCTGAGGGAAGGTGAAGAGATGGCATGTTCATCTTTAAGCTTAACAATAAATTGGAAGGCAGAAAAAGAAACTGTAATTTCTGTAGTGAAAGATATGTATGTACAGAAGGCATTCAGAAGCACAGACAGAGCAATATGATGGTGATCTGCAGTTGTGGTAAGAGCTTTTGGCCCTCTGAGCATACTGCCAGCTGCTTATGCAAATTATAAGGCATTTTTCTCATACCTGTGGGTATCCTCCCTTATGATCAGTCTGTACCAACTAAAACCATATTCTCCAGGTACCCTGACACACAGCACTGTGTGAAGTGCACATATGCTTCTATCATCCGAGTTAGCAGGGAAATATTTATGCATATGCATCAACTGTTCACTGCTAATTCAGGTGCAAATCAAAATTAAAATACAATTAATTAGACTTGGAGAAAGACTGTTTTGATCTCAGTCCAATACAAATCAGAAATAATTCAGCTGAAGCCAGCAGAGTCAGCCTTATACTGACTCAGTGTGAGATCAGGCAAAGGTCCACGGTGTCTATGATAAAAGTTGTTTTTTCTAGCTGAGTATATGGAAGCACTCAATGTTTTTGATTTCCTTGCCCAGAGGATAGGCATTTCATTACCTTAAAGTGCCAACTGTAAAGATTTTTAAAGCTATCACTGAATATTTGTAGAAAACCACATTTTCTCTTTTACATTATCTTAGCTACTGATTAATACATATCATGTTTTATAATGCAGTAAGCAAAGAAAGCTCTGAATGGGGTTTTCCTGTGCCAGCACCTCTACTGAAGTCAGTATGATTACATTTGCAGAAAATACAGCCTTTTCTTCTTCTTTTGTCTCTTTCTTTTTTCTGTACTGGGACAAATACCCTACTTATTCAATATCAAGCATTAAACCCTTTGTAGTCATCTTGTGTAGGACTCTTCAATTTTGATTTCCTATTCAGAGATTTGAATGTGAACTGAAGAGCACAAACCTGCAAAACATTTATCACTAGATCTTACAACATTGGGAATGTATGTTTTCTCTCTTGAGGGTAGTTACTGGGGATTGAAGGTGTAACATAGCACAACCCTGTTCACTCCCACTCACCAGTTTGCAATTCCTGTAAGGTCTGAATTTGTATTTAGTCTGAGGCATCAAGTGGTCATCATTTTTTAGTAAGTGTCAAGGCTTTGCTACTCGGTTACCACCAGGTGGTAGCATTTTAAAACATTGCTCTTATTTTGTAACAGCTGCCCTGTAATATTTGGCATTTTTTCTGTGGTTTCTTGAAGATGTTAATATTAAGAAGATTGGCATGGTAACCTAGTTTAGATCAATTTGTCATGTGAAGAGTTCAAGCATGAACTAAGATACAGATATGGAAAGGCTTCCATCTGAGGAGAGACCGACAAGACTGGGATTGCAAAATGCCCCGGTTTACATCCTCATAATACAAGAAAAAAAAAAAAAAAAAAAAAAAAGGTTCAGCATGAGGAAGATACAGCCGAAGAAGCAAGTTGAGTAAAAAGAAAAATTTTCCTTGCTTTTAATATAATATTGATTGACAGAAGTGATTTTATTCAACCTGGTAAAAGTAAACCTAGATTTTAACATTACTGAGTATATCTACATAGTATATAAAATACATTGTAATACTGATATACTTTAATAATTCAAGGCAAAATTCTAACAATTAAACCCCTTCAGATGTAAATTTGAAAAATTCCTCGGATCTTCCCTTGATAGCTTGGTGAGGTTTTTTTTACATTAATTGAGAGAAAGTATGGGATTCGGTGAATCTCTTACAAATTTTTTTTATGTCCACTGGAGAGGTTTTTCATTGGTGGCTGATGAGATGAGATAGAAAGTTATTTTCAACCACTACACTGCTGACTCTTCAGCTTATGTTTTAGGCTTTGTTTGATGTTTTTTCCTCCTGCCTACACTATGATCCCAGAGAATAATAAAGCTTTTAGTAATGAAAGAATAATGAACCAGAAATGTGACTAGAAATTTTGCTACTTGGAACACCTTTCCCATCAGCTCTTTCTTGTTTTTCTCTGATTGCATTTTATCAGTTCTGGCACCCCAACCCCTTTTTTGCTGCTGCCTAGGTACCCTTTCCTTCTGTTTTTTGCTCTTGTTCTTGACATATTCCCATGGCAGTATAGCCATGCTGAGACCGAAACCATTTAGATAACAAAGGATGAAAAGCAGGCCTCAAGTAAGGAGGTAGAATTCTGATAGTGATAGATAATCAAAATACCTAATTTACACAGGATGTGCAGCAGGCAGTAGTTGTGCAGGGATAACTACAGATTACAGCCTTGGAGAGTAGAAGATCATGTTGTGACTTGCTGGAATATCTCAGATTGCAACTTGAGCAATGATTATTTTTATTGGTAGACACGGTGGTACTGTTATGTGAAAGGATATACTCAAACACCAAGTAATTACATTTAATGAAATTTAGCTTATTATTACTGGATGTTGCTTGTTTTGGCAAAGAAATGGGACAGAAATTATCTATGTGCTTTGGCATTTTTTGGTGTTATTTCTGTTAGAAAAATTTCTTCTAGTTTTAAAGACAGCTATCTACTTATTTCCATGAAATTAGCTGGAGAAGAATAAAATACTGTTGAAAGAAAAGTAACTGTATTTCCCAAGTTCATCAGAGGTGCAGAGCACCTTATCGCTTAAGAATTTGGTCCCCATATTTGAACGGTTATGTAAGCTAGCAAGTATTTTGCTCCCACAGCATAATTTTTCCTTCTTAAAAATAAAATAAGGGTTTTACATGTATGCATGTACTGCAAAGTGTTACATCTTCTCTCCCTATCAACTAAATTAACTCCAGAGTTAGTAAATGTAAAACTTATTTAATGCAATAATTAGAAAAGGGTGCAGTTTTTACTCTGTATTAGGATAAAATGAGTTTTGCCCTCTTTTACTCTTTTCTTTCAGTTAGGAATCTGAATCTTTTATCTAGGACAGTTGAAGATTCTGCTTTCTATGTTGCTCCTCTTGGATTGATGGGAATGCAAAAATACTATCTTGGAATAGTATTTAATTTTCAAACTTTTGGAATCCTTAGCCATTCCTATAAAGAATCAAAAATTAGCGATTGAAGTGCATTCAACATGTGCATATGCATTAAGCCTAATTTAAACTAATATTTTAACAGCAGAACTAAGAATGTAAATTCAATATTGTTTTTATTTCCAAAGATTCATAGAATGGTTTGCATTGGAAGGAACCTTAATGACCTTAATGTCTTGTTCCAACCTCTCTGTCATGGGCAGGGGCAATTTTCACTAGGCTGGGTTGCTGAGAGAGCTTCATCCAAGCTGGCCTTGAACACTGCCAGGGGTGGGACACCCACAACTTCTCTGGACATTTTAAAATTTCTATTTTAAGCAAGAGAAAATGATCACATACACCTTTGCCTTGGTGTTTAACATCACATTTATTAATTTCTGGACTTTCACATTAATTGATCACTGGGTATTGAATGATCCTGACAGGTGCGGGAAAACATTAATTTCTAACCAATAATTATCACTCATATTGAATGGTTTTAAGAGATTTCAGATATCAGTTTAAGAATGGAGATGCATCTTATTATGCAGCAGATGGTATTTGAAAAAATCAGAATTAAAATCAGGATTCAACCCCAAAAATACTGAATTTTTAATATTGACACTCTGGCATAGGTATCTTGGTTTTTTTCTGCCAGTAGGTACAGATCTTTTGTTATGTAAAATAAGCATAAAAAATTTTCCTTGGTATTTCAGCCCATGTATTAAGTGGCCTTGTCAATTTGTACTACAGTTGCTATGAAAGAGATTTCTGCTTACAGATACTCTCTTTGAGAATTTATTCAGAGAGGTTTGTTGATATTTTCACGGTTTTTAGCTTGCTCCTTGAAAACTAATTAATCAAGTATAATCATCTGGTTGTGTGAAATATTTATAAACTGTAATTTCCATTGCTGGAAATGTTTTCAGCATCTCAGTATTGTCTCTTACTGACAAGAATAATGAGAGAGGATGAGAGAGACATATGTATAGGAATCATTTAACCTTCTCCTCAAACCAATGAATTCTTCCTATGAATATTATATTTCTATAGAGACTACTTTTGAGGTGTTGCTATTTGAGGTTTACAGCACACTTAGCCTAATTCTTTAGCTTGTGCTGCTGGTTTTTTTCTTAACTCCTGCGAGAGGGAGTATAATACACAAAACTGCAAATTCCACAGGAAACATTGAATCCAGGAAGATTTTAATTGATTTTGACTATAAAAGAAAGCTTTTATTCTTGCCGGCTAATGTTGGTTCTCAAAATTGTGTTGATGGTGTTTGAAATCATTATAAAGCTAAAGTTTGGAGGTTCCCATTTAGATTTTTACAGTGTCTGCTTTGATATTTAGAATAATTGGAATAGCCCTGGGATTAAGATAGGCCTCTTTTGCCCTGGAAAACTGTTTAGGAAAACAGCCTAGCTTTTGTGGAAGTGCCAGAAATTTGTTGGAGGTAAAAAGCCTTGTTTTGACACGTCTCTGTTGGTGTGAATAAATTTTAGATAAACAGAGAGACAAGATTTTGAACAGTAAACAATATTGCTTTCATTGGTGCAGGCTAATAGAGGTTAGTCTGTAATGAGAAAATCAGGAAAACAAACATGAAAATGGCAAAATTGAGGGAAACACTGTACAGATCTGCACTGTTTTCAAATGCCTGACAGCACAGGCAGAATGGTGATACTTGGGCTGCAGTACAGAGCAAATGCATCCAGGAGTGTTCGACATGGGCAGAGAAGTTTTTTTAGTGACAGCTTCCCATTTACATTTACTAGGTGGTCTGATTTATTAGCTGCAAAATGTCAAAATATGTGTAAGAAGTGTACTGAAACAAATTAAGTTTTCCAAGAAACCTAGGTGAAAGAACTTGCAGAGTTAAAAGAACAATTCTGTTAAGGTCAAACTGAAGCAAAATTGAAATATCTTGTTTATACTGAGTGAAAAACAAGAAGTAGTTGATAGAGATGTAAGGAATTACATTTTTAGGATTATTTTTGCTTACCTGTAAAGAAGCAGAGGTTTTGTTATTACCGAAGGAAAAAGCCAATGTCTTAATAAGTAGTGAAAGAAATTAACAAGCAATTGATTAATTAATTTACTTTAGTTTCCCAGGTTCAGCTGCACACATCAGTTTCACTGACTTATTGAATGACTTTTTGTCGCTAATGACAATTTAATAAATCAGACAAAGCAAAATTTTAAGATTTTAGTGCTATCTAGGTATTTTTTAAATATCAGTGTGTTTCCTTTTTCTTGTGCTGGTTATCTTATTTAGTGTCAGTACCCTATACTTTTGTATTAACTTTCAATCATTGTATACAAGCTCCACTAATTGCGATCCACTGCAAATATCTATGCAGGACAACCAGGAGTTCCTTAAGTATGGATTGCTTGTGGTAAAAGCTGAACCTCCAAACACAATGCAGTCAGTACGGAAAATTAAGCAGCCAGCTATTGAAGTCATTGTTACCACACATTCCTCAGAGCCAAGGACAGCAGTTCACACTTGTGGGTGCAGGTGAGTCAGTGGTAACAGTATAAATGACTGTCCCAGCATAATTGGAATCTTTTCTCAAAAAACTGCTGTGCCAGTCAACAGATGAGTAGTTATTGTCAGGCTCAGCCCACCGGGTAAAACTTCTGCCTAATAAAAATTCAAATTAAAAATGTTCTGATAGCAACATTTATTCTCTATGAATGCTTTGATGTTTTATTACAAGACTGGAAGAAAGCTCACTGAATCATAGGAAAGATTCCTATGGGCTTTAGTGGGCATTAGATCAGGCCTTTTGTGAAATAATTTGGCTTATGATTTTTGGCAAACCTCATCTCCAAATATAACTGCATAAGCTTCTCATATTAGTTAATCACCTTTATCTATGAGATTAATGTCTCTCTCATTTCAATCACTAGATGACAAGAAGGTACCCAAGTAATTTTGCTATAGATTCATGTGCCTTTTGTCTGGAAACTCTTTGTCTGTCCAAATGAAACTGTCTTAATATCACAATTTTTTTACGGTCATCTTTTCAACTCTATCTGAGAGTTTAACTTTTCTTGTTATCTAGTACTTTTGTTAGTATTGCTTTGAAGGTGTATATTAATTCATCCTATGATTGAAGGCAAAAATCAGATAATTTTTTTCATTCTTCTGTGCAAGATCTCTATTCAGAACAAAATATAAGCATATATTACTGGTTTCTAAAAATTCTGCATACGTAATTTCCAAAAAAAAAAACATGAAATGGCTTTGATTTTTGTCAGGTAGAAGGGAATGAAGTTTCTTTAAAATAATAAAGCTACACCAATACATATGAAACATATGAAAATGTAGATGGTGTATCAAGACCTGTTTGTAGTTGGAGCTTTACATTCTGGGGAAAAAATTACAAAGCGAAAAATGGGGAAACTATTTTTGTTTTACATTAAGCTTTAAAAATTGTTCACTTTCTAAATCTTAAAGCTATTTTGGATACAAATACCAAAATATTAATACCTTATGACTTTCTGAGTACATTTTATTTTTTTCTATGACAGCATGGATCATTCAAGGAGGGTTTTACAATTTTAAAAATATCCTTTAATCTTACAACAAAATACTTACAAAATATTTCCTATATGTGCATGAATTAAAAGAGGTAGGAAAATGTTTCTTGTGGTTTTGATATGAAAATCAGTATAAACCAGCCTTAATGACTGCAGAGAAAAATGCTCAAAAATAAATTAATTTCTATGTTAAAATTACCTTTGCAATAATTAGTCTTGTGCATATTGATTTAGTATTTCTTCTGTGTTCTCCATATCTATATTTCTATTTGTGTTACCCCTTCACTGGACCTTAGTGCAAGAAGTGAAAGGGGCAGTGATGAATTATTTACTCACCCCTCATTAAGAAAATCTTTGCTGCATTTACACGTCACTGGCCTTATCCTCAATATGTATAAACATTGAACAATTATAAATGTGATAGAAACTCATCTCACATGGTTCAATTTGTAATTTGCTCCTTCAGATATTTTTTGCTTTGTATTGGTTACATGATATGGGATTGAGCCAGAGTAGGAAATAAATCAGTCTATGATCCTGCAATAATGTTCTTCCTCAATACACTAGTTCAGTGAGGGAGTTTTGTTTTGAGAAAGCTCCTTATCTTTGGAATACTTTAAGAACAATCTTGAAAGCTTTCAGAATTTGTGGGAAATTTACAAGAAAAACATTAATACGTCCTACTGTGTAGAATGTTCTAGTCAAACAGGTCTGCTGGAGATGCGCTCTGAGTAAGACAACTATGGAAAAGAGCTGGCTGCTGGGACATTATTTGTAGGCGTGTTTAGGTTTTGTCAGCAGCATACTATACAGCAGGACAATTTAACTGAGTCAGGTTCTCCCCCTCAAAAACAACCAAACAAAATACACAAACCTAAACATATAAAAAAAATCCCACAATAAAAGTACTGAATGAATTCTCTGGAAAAAATTATATTTGTAAAGGCAGATAGGAGGGGTTCCTCCTACCTTGGTGTGCCAAATAAATACCTAGTTTTATGGAAAACCTTAAAGAAAGGGATGGGAAGGATTGTCTCATCCAGGAACAACTCAGCATATTCAGTAGAAGAGACACTGCAGAGGAGTAGCAGGAGGAGAGGCAGCATCTCAACGGGATGGCTCTGGAAGGAAGCAAAGTTGTAAGGGCTAAGGCAAGCAAAGTCAAAGGTTGTACTCAAAGGACAGGAAAGAAAGCAATAATCCATAGGTGTGAGGGGTCAGGTTGCTGTTTGTGCTGTGGAGGAGGCTGCAAGAGCGATTTCACTGGAAAACAGTGCTGCTGAGAAGGGACCACCTGGTAGGGAAAGTGAGCAGAAGTTATGCTTCCAGGCCTACTCTTTAGTCTGTCAGTTGTATCAGAAACAAGCTTTCTCTGTGTAGAGGCCTCTAATAGCATGTTCTTTGTATGATGGAAGACACAACCTTAGATGTTAGAATCACTTGAAGCCCTCTCTTCAAAAAAAATAGCTGTTTGAACAGCTGCTTTGGCATAACTATTGTTATGCCAAGGAGATAACTACGTTATCTCACGAGGCAGCCTCACGAGTAAAATATCTTTATCCTTGACCAGATGTGAAATCTGAAGAAAGAAGAACTTTTCCTACCAGGACAGGATCCAGTAGAATTCAGAGCAGAGACAGGTGTTTGCTTGTCTCTTTGGTGGATAGAAAGGGAAAACAAGAGAAGAGTCTTATCTTTTCTGCAAGAAGACAAAACAACAACCAAAAGTTTATTTTCCACTTGTGAAAAAAGGTGCAAGACAAAATTGTAATCCTTGGCTGTATATAATCATGCTATTTGTATTAGTATTTTGTTATAACTTGCAAAATTTCACTTGGATTGTAGCCAATTATATTGTCAGATAATGCATTTATGTGCACGTTTTTTGTTGTTTTAAAGTTTGTTTCATTAACTCTTAATATTGCTGATAATAGACATATATAATTTTAAAATGCTGTTGGCCTCTATACCACCCTGCACAGCAGCAAATATATTGCCATTCCTACGCAGTCCAATAAGATAGTAAAAACCGTATTTATTGATCTCTGGAACATAAAAGTTGTAATGCTCTGAAGCAAGACATGTATATATAGAGATGAAAAGATGTCAGGTGTGTGCTGAGTGCTAATGACCTTGAATATACTCTTGGGATCAGTTGCCAGCCGCATTTAGAGTATGAGTTGTCATTTCAGGCATTCTTATAGATGACCACTGTTTGTACATAAACCAATTGAATTGGACAAGGACATAGACCATGAACATTCAGAAATCAAAATAATTGTGGCAACTGAATGTGAAAATTCATAGTAAAGATTCATATTTCACAATGCAGACTGAACTGCAGACTGAACTTCAATAAGTCAATGAGAGGTGTCAGTGACACAGACTAGCTGTAAAGCAGTGATTCAGAACCTTGTTTTGCCCTCCACCTGCAAAAAGGGAATTCTATCCAATTACCTTCATCCCTAAAAGTTTGGATGGACACAGATGCCTAATGGGCATTTCCAACTTAAGTCACCCATGCCTCAGAAAAAGATGCATCTCAAACTCAGTGATTAAGCTCAGATCTTTCATGATATATGTTTGTGAAATTTTTATATTTCATAGGTTCCTAAATCTCTGCATTGAAAATACAACCAGTCTAAATTCTCCCTTTTTTTCTATCTGAACCACCCTGTTTATGCCCAATCTTTAATTTTCAAGTTGTTACCATGTGGCAGTTAGGTGAGTCCGAATGGATTTCAGATCTTACATCTTTTCCCTCTTAATCTTTAGGCCCTAAATGGTCCAAGAGTAAAAATTGTGGTTGGTTTGTGAAGAAAGAGATAATTTTCTTCTGTCTAAATATGTTCACTGAGATTTTAAAGATACTTAAATAGTCCTCTAGGATGCAAATGTTCAGGCAGCTTTAGAANATAAAATTCAGAATTACAACAGGATTAGTTAAGCTGCTTCAGCTAGCTAGAGATAGCTAAAATCATGTTTGGAGCAGAGCAATATGCTGCCCATGCCCCCTTCATCACAGCTAAAATTTCTATTCTAAAAATGGAGAGGCCACTTGTGTTGACTGTATTTTTCCCTGGAATTCCTGCCTGAAGCATTCCCAGATGCCCAGTGGCTTTGCAGGCCCTTCACTCTGATATGCCAACATGAAAACCCTGTCAGCATTTTTCTCAGCTGGAGCAAACAGATAGAGGAGAACGAAAATTCCAGTTCATGCTGTTCTGAATTTTGATGTGATTTCAGAAGTGTGTAACACCAGGTCTGAAGTCTGCAATTTGGAAAGACCATAGAAAAATTTCATTAGTGGAATTTGTCTCAAGATTAAAACAGTAAGAGTTAGGGGTCAATTTCTCTGATTATGTACTGCCATGCTGGGTAGCTCAACAGCTCCTTACAGCCAATGGGAGTCAACATAATAGGTTGAGAAGAGACTTGTAAGCAGTTCAGCTGACCATATTCAGCCTCACATCTGATTTGTGCACCAGAAGGTCACAGAGCTTCCAGAAATCTGTTGTTGCCCATGCAGATGTGTCTGATAATACTGGTCATGCTGGGGAACGCTTGTAATAGAGCAAGGAAATGGCACAGTGGTTCTGGTTAGAGAGAGCTGAATTACAGTTTAGGTTCCACTGACTAGTGGCTCAATTTAACCTCATGCACATCTAGGGCAATTTGAGACATCATAGTAGGTGTGACATGGGAAAAATATGAGATTCATCGCCTTTAAGGAAGGTAAGAAGAGCCCGCACAGGAGAACCTAGGTCAAGTAAAATCTCACTGAACAAACACAGCGATCCTCAGATCTCACTTGTGGGAGACACCTATGCAGATACCAATGAGTAGACAGCTGAATTTGAATGGAATCTTTCCTCGTCTCACCCTCGTTATAACACAAATAAATTTGGGTATGATTTGAAACTCAGCTTCATAACTTTTCTCTACACTGTAATGTTTTCTCTAGAAAGACATGAACCTGTTCAAAATGTCCAGGTTGTAGAA
The DNA here is from genome assembly GCA_013400315.1 of Bombycilla garrulus. Lineage (NCBI taxonomy): Eukaryota > Metazoa > Chordata > Aves > Passeriformes > Bombycillidae > Bombycilla > Bombycilla garrulus. The sequence goes on along the minus strand of VXBU01002811.1, from coordinate 473,850 downwards.
CAGTCCTTCTTTCATGGGCAACATGACATTAGGAAAAAGATTTTGTGAGCTTTTTGAAGCAATATTTTCAAGATATTTGGAGATAATTATGTACACAGAACATATTTAGGTTTCTAAGACTAAGTAAGCTATCCTGGCCTCCTTCCATAGTCAATGTAAAGAAATAAACGCAGAAGGAGAATCATTTCACTGTAAAAGAAGCTTATGGAATAGCAAAATGAATTACTTTTTGGAGGCACCAATATTTCTCTCTTGATAGAAAAAGGACAGAAACATCACTAGTTTACGGTTAGCCTTCTATAATTCTACTTGTCAAAATTAGGTAAAATAAATCCCAGCTTTACTTTTTCTTCATTTGGGTAAGACACAACGAGAGAGAAATGTGTGAAGAGGGCTTTTTACAGATGAGGAACTCTGTGCCTAGCTCTATTTTAACATTATTTCAAAGGCATATTCGAGAAGAAATAGATTCAAAGACCACTTTCAGTCGTGTAAAAATCAAATTTATTCTTTTTAGCCGAAAGAGAAATAAAATTTAGTGTTTAAGTTCATTGGTCACATCACTAGATCATTTCTAAATTGGATTGGAACCCTGAGGTGGTCTCTCCCCAGCTCCCATAGGGAGAGATAAGCATTGACAAGCATTGATAACACAAAAACCAGTCACCACTGCTCACCATCCAGCTGAGACAGTGAAAGTGAGGTGGGAAAGAATGAGCTATGATACCAAGGAGAGGCTTGATAGACCATAGAGGCACTACCATGCCTCTATGGTGGCTTTTCTACTGCTTTTCCTACTCTGTGAAACAGAGGGGATCAATCTTCTGTTTTGTCAGCTGAGCTATTGCATCATACTGTGTAAGTCATAGACTGGGTAAATTGCATTTCTTCTTGTCCTTGAGCACTTCAAAAACATTAACAAGAGGTTATGCTTAATTTTATTCTGATTTTTTTATTAGTGCCTCATGGCTGGTATTTAAGTATGCATTTAAACAAGATAGCAGAGAAAAAACTTACAAGCACACTTTTGTGTGATTATTATTCCTTTTCAAAATACACTCTGAAACAATCTCTTCCAAACTCTGATTTCAAAAGGCCGCATAATAACCTGCCAGAGTGGTATCTTTGATATATACATAACAATCTGTTTGGGACATTTTGTGTAAGATAGAAAGGGAAAATTCATGCAATCATCAACCATCAATATAACGTAGCAGTCTCATGCAGGAATACTATGTTTGAATGTACCTTTAAATATTTTCACAAATATATCAATAATTAATTGCTAACACCTGGCAGGATCCATCTGGAAATACTACATTATTGGTTGACTGAATACTGATTTTGTTCAGCCTTCAGATGCAAGATCATGTGTTGATGGTTTCTACTGAATATATAAACCCATGAATGTCTGTATATCAACATCAAAAGCCAGGTGTTACTCAGATATATATATATATATGTACAAAAACCTGAACAAACCAGCACTGCAAGCAGTATCCCAGATTTGCTCTCAATAAAATGGGAAATAAATATATATTTACCATTATATTCTAAGAGTTAGTTGTGCTCTTTATTATAAATAATTTTCTTATGAATATATTTTAAGTAAAGGACATCCAATTTATACTGAAATATCAATTTTCTACTATACTACCACACAATACTATTATATATTCTATCATAAATAACAAACTACTGTTATAGATCAGAGGAAGAAAATTTCATTTTTCAGTAAATGACATTATTTCTTGGTAGTGAGAACTTACCTTGGATAATGTTAATGATGTATCTGCCAATTAAAGGATGATTAATTGTACGTACTCAATATTCCAGGGAACTACCTTCCAAACTCACTAACTGCCACAATGCTGGCAGTATTTTGATAAAAAATTTGGGATTTGTTCCAGCATCTTTTCCTTGAAAAATATTCTGATTATAAAAATAATGAAATTAATTATTTAAATTGGAAGAAATTCTTTGAGGGTTATGAGATATGGAAACAAGTTTTCCAGGGAGGTTGTAGATGCCCCAAACCTGTCAGTGTTCAAAACCAGGTTGAGCAAAGCCTTCAGTAACCTGGCCTTCTGGGATGTATCCCTGCACATGGCAGAGGGGTGGGGACCAGATGATCTTTAAGGTCCATTTCAACGCCTTATCATATTATGATTCTGTGAAAATATAATTCATGTAATTAATACAGAATTAAGTTATGAGAATATAATTTGTTTCAATTAATGTTTTTACTGAAAACAGATCTTAGAAGAAAGAGGATACTGTATTTTGCAGTCATAGTAATGGTTGTAATTTCAGTTACACAGATGCGAAGTGGTTTTGGAAGGTGCTTTACTCGATACCTGATGACATTACAGTACTAAATTAATATTTAACCATTATAAGAGAACACACATTAAATGGATTAAAGCCAATTCTCTGATAATTCCCAACCACCCGTACTCGAGGTTTCTCAGGAGTGCTACGGAAAATGCTTTTGAATGCTTAGTGAATAAGCTGGAAGTGAATATGAAATTGATGAAAATGAAATCTATTTTATTGTTGAAAATAAAGTGCATTTTAAAATAGTGTTGATGGAATAAAACTTAGGATGAAACTATGTGGCCATACTGAACCAAGCTAGATTTTTTTCAATGCCTGGGAGCCTTCAAACTGTGTTTTAAACAGTCAAACTATATATCTATGATCAGTGACTGCAAACTGCTGTGGGTTATGGGTTATGTACTTTGGACAATAATGACTCAACTACTATATGACAATCGTAATGACCATAAAACACAACAAATGCAGCTAAGGTTACATAAAGACCAAAATTTTTTAACAAAGAAGCTTAACTTTTAACTTTTCTAGAGATATGAGAAAAAGTGTGAAAAGTAATCAGAAGCATTACTTCAGAGTCAATGTCTTAAGAGGAGGAAGATGAAGACCTTCCACGCTTGCAGCAGAAGAAATTCTACAATAGTTATGACAAAATATTTTCACTGCAAAGTGTGTGTGAGCAATCATTGAAATAGGCTGCCAGGAGAGGTTGTGAAATCTTTGTCCTTCATGGTTTTCAAAACTTGGTTGGACAATTAATGGAGATATCCCTTTATAGAGGAGGTGCTTGGACTAAATGAGCTGTTTTGTTTCAAAGTAAATTCTTATATAAGACATTATATAAATTAATTCTTCATTTGTTGTGACTAAAAAACTGAGAGGTGATTTGGTTATTCTTTAAATACCTCAATTTGCAGAAAATTCTATGTACTAAGTGTATGTTTAAATATAAAAGATTAAACATACAAAGATAAAAGAGTGACTAAGGGTAGAGAATTAAAATGAAAAATATTAGACTTTTTAAATTGTAAGGATGATCAGTAGTTACAAAAAAACATAATGGAAAATATTGGATTCTAAGTGTTTCATATTTTCACAAGAGGAATGGATTTTCTTTGATTCACAGTATACCCATGTGTCAATCAAACATCAGTTATTGGATTTCAAAGGGAAATAACTGGATACAATTTGTAAAATTCTATTATCCTCAATCTGCAAGATACGTTGGGTGACATAAAGGTCCCTTCTGTCTTCAGAATTCAGAGAACTAAAGACTTTTTATTAAACAGAGTGGCAGCAGAACCTAAGGACTAGAATAGTTTGGAACCCAATAATCAATGTTCAGGTGTCTATTCAAGTATAGAGAATTCTCAGAATTTCAAGGGCTAAATACTCATATTGTGGCAGCAGAGAAGAAAATCAGAACTCTCTCTCTGTAGAAAAGAAACAAAAACTTATAAAACAGAAGTATTTTATGGGTAAGGCCTGTTTCACTGTCCCTTAGTGAAAACTGATGAATTTGAGCCATGGTATAAAATTCTGTACTGATGAGTATGAGGACTCAAAGAACACAGTTAAATTGTCTCAAAACACTCTCAAAGGGGGAAGTTCCCATAAGATAAGGTACCACAACAGGCAAAGGTGGCAAACAGGAGGGCATTAATTTCAGGCCTAAATGGAGCGGGGAGATTTCGAATTAACACACCAGACAAGATTCCAGTGTGCAGACTGGGGGAGAAGGACAGACACAACAAGAGGAGGAGGTGATGAGGCTTGGTGAAGCAGATATGGGTAGCTTATCCACATAAAAATTTCCACCATAAGAAACTGTGAAAAAAGGAAGCAGCTGCTAACACGTGGGAACAGCACGCACGCTGTGTGGATACCCGGGACTTGGACTGTATAAAAGTGGTACCTCCAGAAGAATATGTGGGGGACTTTTACCAGCAAGAGGACCAGAATATTGTACAGATTCTATCTTTTGTTTAATCTCTCTCTCACTGTCTTTCTCCTATTCCCCCCTCATCACTACCCTTCTTACATTTTTCTCTCTGTCTCTCATTTACTGCTAAAAATAGAATCTGTACAATTGACTTAGGCCTATGGTCTTGTTTGCACCTTAATTCAGGCAGAGGCATCTCTTAATAATCAGACACTAGCCCTATTTCAGTGAATCATAACGTTATTTAGCTGTCAGAAGCGGGATCCTAACAATGAGCCCAAAACAAACATATAAGGGATTGTCATAAAGAATAAACCCAAGCAGACAGCAGCATTTTCAAAGCTTCACCCTTTATACCCTCTGTAGTGCTAGACTTCCAAATATTGCCTTTTTTTCTTTCCAGACTCAAAATCCCACTATGTTTTAATGTGGCTTCTGAGAACTTTTCTCACAAATCAATAGGAAGTTTGTTTCCCTGAACACTTTCGCAAACAAAATTTCATTTTTGACTTGTGTTTGTGGATAATAAATAAAAGGGAAAAGATGAAGTGATTCAATGTCTTTAGGAGATGTTTGAAGTTTTACTTGTTTGGCACATCTTGAATTTTTTCTGTAGGAAACAGAAATTTTTGCTTGTAAACAAATAATACTGACATGACTTCTGAAGAGGCATAACATAATTTTGTCATGCTACAGTAGCAAAACATACACTTTCTGAGGGTATAGTCTTTGCATGTATTTAGAGTTATCTCTGTGAAATGCTATTATAAATATTTAAGTTACTATTTTTGCTCTTCTTAGGGACTGGCACCAATTAATTTGACTGGTAACCTCATCCAAAAAAGGGAATTAAACTTATGTCAATGTTTTCTAAAGTATGATTATTAACCTCTATACTAATTCATCTGGCAAATCAATAGAGCATATGCTGTACTTCAAATATTAATTTTCTTTGAACTTTTTTTAACCAAGTGCTGCCTTTGGGGCTGTGTTTGTTGTTGGATTGAGTTGTAAGGATTGTGTTTGGCTATCTTAATTAAAAGTATTCAATTAACCCAAACAAAGCTGACTCTGAGGACTAACATTTTCAAAACTGATAAATGATTGCAAAGTAAATAATGATTGAATGAAGAATAATTGATTTTTCCCCTTGAAATTTTAAATAAAATGTATTTTTTAAATAAATATGCGATTAAGGAAATATTAAACTGCTGCAGTGGCATTTGATAATTAAACAGAACAAGACTATAACACCATTGCAGTAAAGAACATGAGTATCTGTGAAATATTTCTGAAAATTTTATTTGTAAGGTCTTAAATCTCCTAAAGCTTTTGTACTACTACAAGGTCAGATGGTTTATTTGTCACTGAATGGTATTTTCTAGACCACTCTCCTGTGTTAAGTGATGTGTCCTTCAGCACAGCCAGTTCTGTTGTATGCCCTTCAACACTCAGAATCACAGAGTATTCCGAGATGGAAGGGATCCACAAGAACCACTGAGTCCAACTCCTGGCCGTAAACAGGACAGCCCTAAAAATCACACCGTGTGCTGAAGTGCATTGTACAAATGTTCATTCACAGCATGGGCAACTCCAAGAATGTGCTGCAACCTCTTTTCCCACCTTGGAGGCCCAGATGCAAAGATTCCTCACTCTCCTCTTCTACTTCTCACTCTCTTTACACCAGTTTTGCAATCCCACGTTGTTGTAAGTCTTCAATGCACCTTCATTGTATGTGCATATTCACATTTGCAAATTTTTAAGGAATTTATCCTGATTCAGTAGGAACATTAATTGTGCTGAGGAGTGAACTCATTGGGAATCGTTTGTCTGAGAGAAGAACAGGTTCAGTAGATCATAGGAATATTTCCATAGGAGACAATTAATGTTCCTTAAATTCTTCCTCAACTTCTTGATAGAGCTAGAAAGCTTCATTTGGGAAATGCTTCCATGGAGAGAGGCTCATCTTTACCAAAACACAGAAAACCCAGTAGGCAGATGATAGGGAAGGACAGAAAGAGCAGAAGCAGACTCTTCCTTCTTTCGTAAGTCATGTTTTCCTAATCATAGTTTCACAGAGTCTCATTTTTCTGACTTAAGTTTTAACTGTCCAGCAGTCCACACAAGAGTGCAGCTGGTGATGCTTAGCTGTACTGGAGTGAGAAATTAGCTGATGATTTGAGGAAATGTTGTGGGCTAATTCTTGTGTGGAGAGAACCGAATAGTGAACTGATTAAGGGGATTAACTCCGTGAGATTAATTATAACAAAGAGCCATGAATCTAAGAATACATTGGCATGTGTATTGGTGCCTAAAGCTTGGAGTTTATAAGGTGAGAGTAAATGGGCAAAAGGAACTCTGAAAAATAGGAAGGAAAAGAAAGTAGTTAAAAAATAATTTTTAATTTTTCCCTCAGAAAAATGATTGATTTCACATTAAAAAATATATTTAAAATTCCATTGTACCCAAGAGATTTCCTGAGTTAAATTTGTACTATTTTTCCTTTTTAGTGGGTTAGACTGAGAAACTTTATCTCAAGTTTGAACTCAAAGTGCAGATTTCACTGCTGCATTAATGTAAGTCCACATTTGCATGGCTAAATCTTTACTTAAAATAAAAGTGAAGTATACATTCAATTCACTTGATTTTCACCATGTCATTCTTAAAAGAACTATTCTTAATTTTCGGAAATGAGACAAATGTCCAAGAGTGGTGTCTACAGGGAATTTAGGTTGCAAAAAGACACCAGTTGCAGAAGTGATAAAAAAAGAGACTACAAGAGTACTGGGCTATTTGCTGAGTAACTTGTGCCAATCTGAGGCAGTAACGACCTTAATTGCCTTGATATAAGTCCTTTCCAAGGACAATAAAAGTTGTAATGAGAATTTACTCTATTGAACTCAGTTCTTTTTCCTTAATATTTTTCAAATGTACTTTCCATCTGTGATGTTTTTTTCAGACACCTGTCTGAAAACTAAATCCCATTTACTATGACATATTGTCTTCAAAATACTTCTCCATCAAAGTATTGATTTATTGACTCTGTTTCAACTGATATTTTCTTGCACTCAGTCTCTCAAAAATGGTCATGAGGGCTATCTTTTCATTAGACCCCATGCTCTGAAGGGGTTCAAAAGAGGCCTCTTTAGTCCTGGTTTACTGAAAAACTTTTAGGTATTTTCTGGGCAAGTAGTCTCATAACTAAATTTAATGCCTTTATAATAATGGTTTGTTTAAAGATCTACGTAATTGGGGGTGAGAACCTACAAAACTTTGTGCAACTGCAGAAATTGCTTATAAGAAAATATCTTGTAAGTTTGATTCTGCTCTGTGCTTTGAAAAATCATGCCTTTCCTCATACTGGGAATTATCTTCCTGCAATCTATGTGCTGCTGTAAAGAGCAGAATATATTTAGCTACCTTTTTTTCTTGAAGAAAAAAGGTATGTCTTCAGTAAAAGCAGGTCAAAAAGAGGTTAGAAGTTACAGCTTTGGGAGGAACATTATGCTAATTCAGACATTAGCGTGGAATTTAGTAGTTTCATATCAAAAAAGTGCTTCTCAATTTCTCAGTAACACAGAGCTATCCAGAGAGGGAACAATATTCTATTCTCTGTTAAACCTGTTGTCTTAGAAAAAATGGAGGCCTGGTACTAAGATCTTGGAATTATTGCATAGAAAAAACTACAGTGTAAAGACTCCACCTTGTACTATATGCAGTTTTAATTCTATAGCACAGGAGAAATTGCTGTACACTTTGAAATCTCTGCCTTTACATATTTCCATGTAACTGCCAGCTACTGATAGTGAGGCTCAAAGATTTCTGGTAATAGAAACTGAACACTGTAGGTATCGTGCTGGAGTCTAAAATCAGGTTTAAAATAAAAATGAAGTAGCAAATGTGGTTTTAACTAGATTTCATTATGCTTTGTTATGTTTTGCACTTCAATAATCTTTCATAGACCACTCCTCAGTAGAATATAAGCCTTAAATCCATGAGGCATTGGGATGCAATTAGCACTCTTAGAAGGAACTAGAATAGAGAAGGTAATACCATTGGGCCTGGAGGATTAGGATGCACCTAATGCCTTGCCTGCTCCATAAATCTTTCTGGGGTGTCATCAAGCTTGCAATTACAGAACATGATTATTTATACAAAGTTTCATTTCCTGTATTACATTCCAGACATAAGCAATCATATTAAAAATTTTTGCTATTGTGCAATTCATGCTCCAGTACCCTGAAGCGCACACAAATTTAGTTTCTTTTCCGTTTAGGTAGGAAGACTGAAACTGAAGCATTAATTGTCTTCTAAGTTGTGTCCTTCTGCCCCACAAACTAAACATATTAGATTGTCATGTCTTGGGGCATTTCTGAAAAACAAAAATAACTTTATGGTTTTGGTATAGTCTATAGGTAATAAAATTGTGAAAAAGAGAATTTGGTCTTGCTATAGCTTCAAGTTTGCTGAAAACATGTAATATATTAGAGGGCATTAGCATTCATAATGAAAACTGAACAAATATTTTGAAACTCCATAGAAAAATGCCAACCATCCCTTAGATACATATAACAAAACCAGACTCAAGTCAGGTGCTGATGAATTCTTACACCAAATTAGTGTAGAATATCCTAAATATACAGTTATGGAATCACAGAGTCAGTGAATGGTTTGAGTTAGAAGGCATTTGCCAGCAGGTTTTTGCCTTGGGCAAAATGCACAGGATATAACCAGGCAGGTTTTAAGTGTCTCCAGAGAAGGACACTCCCTAGCCTCTCTGGGCAGTCTTTCAGTGCTCTGTCACTCTTAAAGTAAGAAAGTTTTTCCTCATACTCAGATGGAACTTCCTGTATTCCAGTTTGTTCTCATTGCCCCTTGACCAGTTGCTGGGCGCTGCTGAAGAGAGTCTGGCTCACTGTCTTGACACCACCCTTATATTTGTATGCATCACTGGGATAAGAAGATAGGAGGTGGATCCAGGTGCAGAAGTCCCAGCTAATGGAAGCTGGGTGCATGATGAAGATAATGCCTTTTTTCAGAGAAAAAAACTACTTTTTAAAAAAGTAAAATGAAATTACATCAAGGACCATTAATTAGATGAAATTGGCCTTTGGTAATGCCAGGAAACAGGGATTCTTTCACATATTTCCATTCTTTACTGAGCTATAGTCAAGATACACCATCCAAGTCCTCAGCCCCCAGATTTATTGAAAAGAACTTACTGCTGACACATCACCACTGTCATCCTGTGAGGAAAATTGTGCAAAAACTAATGCTGTGTAAATTTTATTTGTTTTTTATTTTCTTCATATTAAAACTTTGTATCACACAGAAGCAGTGGAATGGACTGGGTAGTCATGTAAGGTCAAAACCGTGTGTTTCTATGTTTATTAGAGTTATTTAGGTGAGCATATTTATGTTATCCATTGATGGTCTTGTTATAAGTTCAAAAAAAAGTTTACCAAAAAAGAAAGTTCAGAGACAGGTCACTAACTGTCCAGTTGTTAGTCAATATTGATTAGTGAGTGACATCTATCACAAATGATAATTTCTTTAAAAAATACATATATATATATTGTGGCTTGTAACTGTAATAATTCATACTGGTCATTCAGCAAAATATTTTGCTTCATCTCTAAATCATGACTGTACCACTGTCTATCTCAATAGCTGTAAATAAATATCAATAAAGAATTATCTTATTAATTACTGTTAGCTAAGACAAGAATGCGAATGGCATTATATAAACACAGATTAAGTATCTATGTGTTTCTCTGTCTGAAAATGGTAGATATCTGAGAAGAGATGGGTAAGTGAGTGATGCTCCCTACCATACCATCTCTGTATTATTATTTAACTTTTATACTGCTGAATACATTCTCATATCGGTAAGGAGATTTCTTTCTTAAAATGTGTTTCCTCAAACCTTAAACAACAGGGGAAAACTTGTTCCTAATAAAGACATTAAATCACAAAGTTTAGAGGAGCACAGAGGAATTCTGAAGCTATGCAGCCTTCAAAGGTTTCTTTTTTATGTTAATGATATTTAGAAAGAAAGACAGGCTAGAACGGAAATCAGTTATATCCCACACAGGTATCCTTAGTACAGGTATCCTTCTAATCCATGACGCAAACTATATTTTTAGTTAGAAATAAACCACATGATCAAAAATGACACAGTCTGACCTTTATATCCAAGATTAATACCTTATCATAAGTTCTACAGTGAACAGCTCACCAACAATTTATTTTTACATTAATGATGAAAATTGAAAGGACCAAAAGTCACAGGGTTATTAAGCCTTTTGCTATATAGCTAGGAATTAGAAAAATCTCCTGGATTTAGTAAGTTAATCTAATTAATGACGCAATGCATCACTACCGATGTTGGCCAAATACCTGCTCTAGTTTTCTGCTGTCTCCACAAGTAGAGACTTTCCTGGAATGAGAAATATTCTGTGGGTGAGTCTTTATTACTCGAGTGAACTACTTTAGTATGATCATTAAAAAAAGAAAAATACAAAAGATTAGCTCTTGTTGAGAAACATTTAAAAAGTTGATTAATGATTGCAACTCTATAAAGAATTAATAAGAAATATGTCAGAGAAAATGGGATCAACCCTTTTCTACACAGAGATAAGTCTGGTTCAAGACAGACAAGGAGCTACTGGAGAAGGTCCATGGGAGGGTTATGAGGAAGACTAAGGAACTAGGCCACCTCTCTTTTGAGGAAAGGCTGAGGGGGCTGAGCCCATTAAGCCTGCCGAAGGGGTAACTGAGAGGGGATCTTACCAATGTATACAGTATCTTATCGGTGCCTTCCAAGAGGATGGGCCAGAGTCTCTGCACTGGTGCCCAGTGAGGAGCAACAGACACAAACTGGAACTCGGGAAGTTCCATCTGAATATGAGGAAAAAACTTGTTTACTGTGGCAGTGATAGAGCATTGGAACAGGCTGTCAAGAGAAATTTTGGAGCCTCCTCTGGAAACACTGAAAACCTGCTTGGATGCAAACCTGTGCAACCTGCTCTAGGTGAACCTGCTTGAGCAGGTAGGTTGGACTAGGTGACCTCCAGAGGCCGCTTTCAACCACGGCCACTCCTTGATTCTCTGTGGATGACCTTTTACCCTCTACTTATAAGCATATTTAAAGAATATATTGTGCATTTTCCAGTGTTTTGGCTTTTTTTACTAATACAGATTGAGCAAATTTTAGATACTACATGGTGTTTTTTGGAGTCCAGGGTTTTCCCCTGGCTTCCCAAGAAAGGATTATCATCATTGCAGGAAGAATTACAAGTCACAAAAGTTAAGTAGAGCATAAGTTAGATTGTTAAAAGGTAGAAATATGAGTTTGTGACATTGTTATGATAAGAAGCTTAAGAGTTAAGATGGAGGATTTTTGCACGTGGTATGTAATTTCTTTTCATGTCATCCATCTTTGAGCCAGGGTGGCATTTCTGGATTGGTTTGTCAGAAAACTGGACAGTGTAATATAGGAGTCACACATTGGAAATTAACAGTAAATATTTTATTATGTAGTTTATGGTGTAAAAAATAAGACCTGCCCTCTGGACAGGGAGAGTGGGCCCTGGACCAGCTTGTTAGACAGACCTATGTAACTTAGAGAGAAAATTCCTGAGATAAGAAAGAATAAACAACTTTGAAAACCTCAGAGAAGGGCTTCTGCGTCTCCCTGGGTGCTTGAGCTGGGAAGAGAAAGGAAAAAAGAACACAAACTTGAACCACCACCTGGAATGTCCTGTCTGTGGGTGATCTAGAGTTAGGGGACACCCCAGACAGTGACAGTGTTGAGAGTAGTATAATAAACTGCTGTGATTTCTCTCTCCCACTTCCTCACATCAAACATTAGGTGTTTATTCTAACATAACTGGTGTTTATAACTGTAAAAGGAACATTCTTATTCAGTGTAAATTATTTGCTTTAATAGGGAAGTTTTTGGATTTTGGGATTAGGCTACTTTAACACTATACCAAACAGTTCTTAGGCACTGATCATGGGCTCATAAAAGCCAATATTTGTTCCAAGCAGGGAATCTGGAGGTGGCTGCCCTCATTTTGCATGCAAGAAAGTTTAATAGTGAAGACAAGAACCATTAAATGTATTTTGGTGTATATGTCAGAAAGGCTGATTGTAGGCTCGTTTGATTTGCCGGTATAAAGGTGATCAAGAGATGAACAATTTCTCCCTGGAGGTTTCCTGCATCATGTCAGCATTTTCTTAGAGTTTTTGATCTAGTTGTACAGAAATACCCTTTTGCATAAAATTTTTTGCTCTCATTCTGTTACCATTCTAGTGGACGTTCTAATATAGTAACTGATTTGAAGTTTAGAAAGTTTCTTTCCAACTAATTTATTTTCTGTCACTCTTATTTACTCATACACTTTCTATTGGAGAAACCTTTCTCTGAATTTTTTCAAAATCATGATATGACCAACCTATGTTTATTAATGGTTATTCAATTTTCTGCCTATGCTGATGTAATAAAAACTTATCTGTATTAGGGTAGTCCAGAAAATTAAGGCAAATAGCTACAGGGAGGGACTTATTGTGTATGAATTAGAGCACATGAGCTACTATGAGCAAGATGTCTAAGGTCAGCATGTTAAAACAATAATTTTCTTATCTGAGAGTTTTTTACACAGTTTGTATCAGTTTTTACCCTTTGGGTAAAGGGGCTACCACAAGTCACAGAGCTGGCAAAACTCTCTTGGCCTGCAGACCCTGTGTCTCTGCTGTGACAGAGTGCATGGAGGGGTTTTTTGGGAAGGGCAACTGGCTCATACCAAAACTCTGACTCTCCTGAGGCAACTTTCTTTTGTTTTGAAAATTGAATTTTGAGTTTAAATATGCTCTCATTGTTAGTAAATCAGGGCACAGGAGGTGAGGGAGAAGAAGAAGCTCTCCTTCAAGGAAATTGTTCCTGAGAGAAGTGGGTGCTGAAACTGCAGAAGGGGCATGATGCAAAGACAGAGCCCCTTCATTCAATCTCTGCACTGTTCCAGGAAAGCGCAGTTATACTTCTGTAGGCAATAAGCACAAAGGGAGAAACCCATATTTCTATCACCAGTTTCTCTTCTTCATGGGAAACCTGAATCTGGCTAACTTGCCAGGTGCAAAAAAGGCCAACAAGTATTTTTTCAACAGGAAACCACTGTGTACTGCATTACTTTTTTTTTTTTTTCTGCTAAATTTATTTCATGGTTTTTCATATGTTACGCATTGCAGAATGCATGTTTTGGTATATAGACAAAAGCACAGTCAAATTTGCAGGTGTTAAGTGCAGTGCACAATACCGTGTTTCTGCTAGCTTAATGATAGCCTAAAAACTAATATAACATTTAACTACTGGGACTATCATAGACAGAAAATAGTAATTCTTAAAAATATGAAGTCTAATGCATAAAAGCATATTGAAAAGATGAGAAAAGGTTAATTGTAAAGAAAATGAGCAGGTACACAATAATATTAGTGTTCGGTTTTGCACAGCAGAAATCTGAGAGTATAGCAGGCAGAGGAAACACTCAAGGGAAAAATGTAATGTTTTAATATGAGAAAAAGAAGCAGAGAAGAAAAACTTAAAGGCAGTTCAAGCTTGTAAGCTAACTGAATTTTTCAGGAAGTAAGAAAAAAATAATAGCTATTCCTGTTTCCTGCAACAGAAGCTGGTTCTAAAATGGAAAATGACTCTGTCATAAGCCATTGTTTCAAAAATCAGATATATCTGAGGTAAATTGATGTCCCAGATTATGGCATGAGAACTTTGTGTATTAACTTCAAAACGTCTATCATACTCCCTCTCTCTGGTGTTTCAAACACTTTGTAAAGAACTGTCAGACAGAGGAGCTAAGTTGATTAAAATATGTGTATGAAAAACATTAAAGACAAACAATTTATGACACTTGCAGAATAATTGTGGAAAAGATCTTTGCATATTACACATGATTCTTTACTCAGCTTGATGAGAATACCAAGGCAAATAGTTTAAATAGCATTAATACGCTCTCTCAAATCCTAACCAACTGAATTGTTTAATATCTAATGCAATGAAAGCTCAAATACATTTTTCTTCAGACAAATGTTATAACCACTATTTATTTTAATCTAGTATTTTATATATTAGTATATATATTTATTTTATTCTTTTTGAATTCTTGCTAAATTCAAAATTCATCTGACATTTATTACTACTGATGAAATACCCATGTCTTGTGACATGTTTCTTTTTTTAGCATACAAGCACTACTCAAAACATACAAAGTTGTGACTAAAAAAACCTATAACAAGTCTTAATATATGTATTTTGGCTAGAAATATCTGTGTATTTTACCAGTTGTTTGTTTCCTTTCCTTTAAAAGTCTGAAGATTTTGTGGTTACTTTAAGAGCTTTACAGTGTTTTTCTCATGTAGCAACTAATTTAAAAATGCCCTGGCAAGGATTTGGGAAACAAACTGTGAATGCTGCAGGTCTGTGAATGGGACGGGCTGTATTAAATTTCTTATGTTGCATGGATTGTTTCTACTTCATACAATATTTTCCCCTTAAGTATCAGTTCATTATTGATGACCGAGAGGTCTCGGATGTCTATCTTCTTTCCCTTGACTGAACTTGTAAGCAAATGGTTCAAACAGATAGGAAAATTCTGGGTCTGGAAAAAATAGCCAGGCTGGTGAGTTCCTTGTCACAGTGCTGAGAAGCATCGATGACTGCTTAGAAATTAGGGATATGATTTGGTGGTTTTCCATAGGTTTCAGAGAACCACCCTGGCTTATTCTTTTCTCTATTATTTTGGTAGATTGAGTTCATTTCAAGATCCTTCTACACAATGAACAGGTGTTATTGCTTTCCTTCTTGAAGTAGAGTTGAACTGAAGGCAGATTTTGAACAGAACAGATCAGGACAGATGAGAGCTTTTACAGACAGATCTGGAGTAGAGAGTTTTTGCTTTGCTGGGCTTGACAGCACAATTTGGAAGAGTAAATCTGCTAACCAACCAACCATTTACCAACCATTTTTAAACATAGAAGAGCAAAGCAAATTAAGTCTCTGTAAATAAAACAGATCGAACCCAAAAAGGTTTGAAATATACAGCAAAACTTGATTAAAACTAAATGAGGTTAGATATTCATGCCAAAAAACCTATAGAATAGCTTTTAACATATTCTGCAGAAAGTTAAGCCGTTTCAAATGAGTGGGATTATAACAATTTTGCTACTTTACCTAGCTCTAAGTAGATCTGAGTTGGTTTTGTTGCATTGTGGGCAAGTATATATCAAGAAATCAGTAAAATTTTTTATTTTTTGTTCCCTTTGCTTCCGGCTGATTACTACAAATCATATTTCATGCTAAATTATGCAAGCAGTTATTTCACTTTTAGGATCCTGGTGACAAGCAGAGATTATGTACTTCGTGATGTATCATTTTTCTGTTACTTTTACTACTTTTAAAGAGCTCATTTTTCTTAGTCACAAATATAGTATGCTTTTTCAAAGAACACTAGAGCTTTTGATATAACAAAATTGAATCCGTGTCTCTGTGCAACAGATGACAGGACTTTCATAAAACAACAACAAAAAAAGCAGTTCTTCTGTTCTTATTAACTTTTTATTCTGTGTATACCATGTGTTTACCCAGACAGGTTGTGATACTCTAGTACAGTGACCATGAAATGCGTGGCAGTGTGTCTGATATTTTGCAAAGGAAGACTATGCCATGATTTGGATTATTTGGGATTTTTTTAAGTCTTCACAATAAACATATGAACGTAAATAATGAATTATTTTTATGAATAGTGAATTTTAAAAAATGAAAACCTTCACCAGAAAATTCTTTGTTAAAGTTTATTTCTTCTGTGTACAATAAATCATAGAATATCTACTTGCGAAAAGGCCTTTTCAGTGGTCTCCTGGAAAAGAAATTTAGCAACTATCTTAATGTGTTTGCCTACATATTTCATATTTTCCCCAATTTTTAAATAGCAGTATCTTAAAATGCACAATAATAAAATAAATGCACTGCTACAGTGTTTACTCAGAAAAACCCTTGAGTGAATGTTGAAAGTAAAATGTTCTTATGGTAATTTTTTTCATGCCAGAGATAATTTCTTTTACTGGGATTGCTGGTATCTGGCTTTTTAGAACCTCATATTTCATTAGATACCAGAAAACTGTTCAAACGTACTGAATTCTCATACAGAATAACCTGTAAATAATATGTTAGAAATAAGAAAAGAATATCATTTAAGGTGAAGGACTTGCCTGAGTTCACACAGTGTTTTAGAAGCAAAGGAGAGAATATTTCCTGGGAACTGTCATTCCTATTAAACATTTTTGATATATAATTGAATGCATGTCAAAATTTGAAATGGTACATTTTTATGCTTTGTACATATATGGATGATATTCTGCATAATGTACACTTGGAATCTTTAATGATTACTTATAAAGTCTTAGACATAAATCGATTATTTACAATCACTTGGGTTTTTTGAAAAAAATCTTTGTAAGTTTCTCTTCCTTTACCTCTGAAGTGAGACATTTTCTGTTGTCTTATCTCCTAATAAATCCTGCTTCTGTGAGTCTTTTCAGATTTGGAAGAGGGAGAGGTGTAGGGTTGGAAGATATGTTAATTCCTGAATTTTATGTATTGTTTTCTTAATGATAAATCAAATCAAATTTTTTAAAAGCCAACATTAAGAGATCTTGTAAATTTTACTGTTCTCATCTGCACCATAGTATCATGGAACAATATGTTCATTGCCCTCCTCAGCTCACCTGAGTCAAGTGCATCATTGCCAAAGTATGTGGAGTGTGAGAAGCACTCCTTAAACCCAGTGGATTTAGCAACTGACAAGAATTAAATATTTAAAATAAAGAAGGTTGCAAAGTTTTGATTTTAATTATTACTTTACCAATTACCTATTGATTCTGTCCTCTCCTGGATTTATTGTATGCTAATTGATCATGACAAAAGGGAAATATTTAATTGATTGAGATTCAGATTTGCTGAAAACTCTGGTGATTTTAGAGCCTTTTCTATTTATTTCTCCCATTTATTCCACTCAGTTTCATGTGACACTGTAAAGTCTATAAAGCTCTTATGATTGTCTGCTCAGTCCCCCAGCTCTGTCAAAACCAGTCCAGATGGGTATTTGCCCAGAATTTATTCAAATAATAAGATCTTTTAATTAAGATTTCATGTAAATATGTCATTCAATAGCAGAACTACTTCTCCAGCTATTACACTCACTGGTTTAACTGATGGTATAAGAAGATGCTTGTATTTTGTCAATTCCACCTGCCAGAGTGCATCCTCTCTACCCTTACACTTCGATTAAAAACTCTCTGTAACAGAGAACATTTATTTTTTCTCTGGATTTCTACCATGCTTTACACAGGGGCATATTAGTTTACTTTTAGCATTCCTAAACAAAGGTGTGTTGGTTTTGCATGTCCTGGTTTGTGGTAGCAGGGGGCCATGGAGGTGGCTTTTATGAGAAGCTGCTGGAATCTTCCACCATGTCTGGCAGAGCAAATCCCTGATGGCTCTGAAGATGGACAGGCTGCTGGCCAAAGCTGGGCAAATTAGAAATGTTGGTAATGCCTCTCTAATGACATAGTTAAGAAGAAAATCAAAACAATGGAGGCACAGTTTTTTTCTAGTCGGAGAAGAGGAGGTGAGAACATGCAAGGGGAACAACCAAAGGGGAGACACCAAAGTGGAGAAAGAAGGGGAGGAGGTGCTCCAGATGCTGGAGCTGAGATTCCTCTGCAGGCTGTGGTGAGACCATGGTGAAGCGGCTGCAGTGCCCCTGCAGCCCATGGGGGATGCAGAGATCCACCCACAGCCCCTGGGGCTCCACAGGGGATGCACAGATCCATCCATAGCCCATGGGGGACGGTGCCCATGCCAGAGCAGGTGGATGCCTGGAGGAGGCTGTGATCCAGTGGAAGACCTGATGGAGAGAGGGGCCCTGCTTCCAGGCTGGAGCAGCCTGTCCTGGGAGGACTGCATCCCGTGGGAAGAGATGGTTGCAGCAGTTCTGGGAGGACTGCTGCTGGTGGGTGTGAACCCACACTGGAGAAGTTCATGGAGAACTATTTGCAGTAGGAGGGATCCCACAGTTCAGCAGGGGAATTAATTCTCTCCCTGAGTAGCAGAAGAAAACCTTGTGTGATGACCAAAATCCCCACACCCTGTCTCCCTGTGCTGTTGGCAGGAAGGAGGGAGGGGTTGGGGGGAAGAAAAGGTGGCTTTAAGGGCTTATTTTACTTCTCATTATCCTCCTCTGATTTCTTTTTTAGCAATAAGTTCACTTTGTACCTCTAAGCCGAGCCTGTTTTGCCCTTGAAGTATTTTCTCCTGGTCCTTATGTCGACTCATGAGCCCTTTGTTAAATTTTCCTCTCCTCTGCCCAGCTGTGGCAGGGGAGAGCGAGTGAGCAGATTTCGTGGGTGCCTGGTGTTTGGCCCGTGTCAAACCACAACATGCTTTTCTAAAGTTACCATAGTTGAGAACAGAAAGCCAAAAAGTATTGTGGTAAAAATTCTTATTTCATGGTAAGTTTTCTACAGGCCAACCACCGAAGGTTAGCTTGAAAAATGGAAAGCAACTTAAACTCCTTGTTTCATAGCAAATACTTTGTGTTTTAAAGTTAGAGGGCTCAGTTGAGCAGGATTTGTCTCTTACAATGACATTCAACAGCAAAAGTGTGAAAAGGAAGTGGAGTATAACTCAGGCATACAGATTAAAGCCAGATTTAGTCACAGGTCTGCACTGAAGGGTTAAATTCCCAAACACAGAAACACAGAATCTCAGAATCAATTAGTCTGGAAAAGATCACTGAAGTCACTGAGTCCAGCTTATAGCCTACCACTTCCTTGTCAACAAGATCGTGGCTTTAAGTGCTGTGTGCAGTCTTTCCTCAAACACCTCCAGGGACAGTGACTCCAACAGCCTCTCTGGGCAGCTGGTTCCAGTGTCCAATCATCCTTTTTTGTGAAGAAATTCTTCCCAATATCCAACCTAAATCTCCCTTGGTGCAATCTTTTGGATCCATGCAGGCCTGAAGATTTTGCAGGCAGCACTCTTGCTTTGCAGTCCAAGAATTGTCTCAGCTAAAGCATCTAGCTTCCGTTTCACATCTATTCCAGCTCTGTTTTTGTTATGATCCTATTTAATCACAGAGGAGTAAAGAGAACTAACTCTCTGTGAATAAAATGGAAAGAATTTTGAGGGTTCAAAATATTCCAAAAAACAAGATAAAAACCAAGCAAGATTAAGTTTTGATACCAAAAATTTGATGTTTTTTTATAGTGGAAGCAGCAAAGAGAAACAAAGAAAAGTAGAGAAAAGTTAGAAAAAGCTAAGGTTTCTTTATTCCATGTTCTGCCTTGATTCCATGAAAATCCCAAAATACATATGCTTGGGGCAGAATTAGCAAATAATGGGGACCTCTTGAAGCAGACATGTTTCCTTTTGACTTTTCTTTTTGTTACAGGTCTGCTAGAAAAGTATCCTTATAACTAGAGCATGTGCCCAGGAAACTGGAAGTTTCAGCTGCAAAGCTGAAGAATTAAGGTATATTTCCCCCAAGAGCTTCCTGGTGGTGTGAGTACAGGTTAGACAGTAGAGTAAGATGTAAGCAGGGGGANTTGCTTTCAAACCAGCACACTATCTCACAATCTCTTGTCTGTATTAATCTTGTACAGCTGTACAGTTTCAAGAGAAGGAAAGGAAGGAAAGGAAGGAAAGGAAGGAAAGGAAGGAAAGGAAGGAAGGAATCCTTCTTTCAACTTGCTCTAAACCCTAGCAATTAGGTTGCTTTCCAGGTCAGAGAAGTCTTCCATTTAGTTTAAGGATAAGGTATATTTAAGTTCAAGAAAACATTTTTAACAAAAAAAGAACTATTTTCCATGATTGCTGCTCAAAACAAGCAGCAGCTTTTTGTTGCAATTGTGTTCTTAAAAACAGTTATTCCATTTGTTTGAGAATAGGATGTAAAGAATGAAAACTGTGGAATTTGCCGGATGGACCTACCAAATTTCTGGACATTCCTGCAGGAGAGGAGTGGGATTTAACACATCCCAGTGCTCTCAGTTTCTTACTTAGAAACACCAGAATACTTTCTTTGATCTAGCCCTTCTAGAAATTACAAACTGTCTGAAAATCATTGGCATGGAATTGCAGGATCTTTTAGACAACTGAAAGCTGATGAAGAGGATAACATAGTTAATCCCTTGTGTCTTGAAAAAGACATATTTTATTCCTGACATTGAAATTTTAGAGCAGTGTGTTAAAAATCAATTATATATTTTCTAATTTAAGCACGCACAAGATTTATTTAAAATGAAGACAGAAGTCTGGCAGAAAATTCTAGTCATGCACAGAAAATGGCAAAATGTTTATCAACATGGAGTTCATGGACAATTATGGGTATGGATGGTTTTTCACTCCACCCACACTCAAGCTGCCCAGCTATAAGCAAACTTGTCTGACAGCTAGTAAGAGAGTTGGCTCTGCCTGCTCTGAGGGTAGGCTAAGCCTTCCCCATGAGTAAATATATTAGCTTTGGTTTTGCATTTGCCTTAGCACTGTCCGTAATGTATCGTCTGGGGCACAGCTGGCTCATCATGAAGGCAGAGCAAAGCATAACAGAGTGGGCAGCTTGCCTGAGACAGGTTTATCATTAAACTACACCTTTAGTGACTCTATTTCAATGTGACATGTCTTTTCATATTCTGGACATTTTTTTATAATAGCCTGCAAATTGACAAACATACATGATTCACATAAATGAGATTAGTTCAAACTGTATTTTAGTGAGTCTTGATTTACAGAAGACAACAGTAATTAATCACGATGTGGTAATAATTAGCTACCTGTAAAATTTGTCTTCAATGGCAAATGTTAAATTTATTATCTGGACTCAGTGTGTCTTTTCAGAGGGACAAAGCCCAATGTCTTGCAATTTCATTTATTTTCTATTTCACAGAAAATACAATAAAGCAATGCTTTGATCTCACAGAAGCCAAAACAATGAAAAAGAATTGCTATGAATTATGCACTCTCCCCTATTGACCATTTTTACCCATTGTAAGTATGGTTTCATTTCACTAGCGCTTTTCTACATCTGACATTGGAGGCATCTAACACTGGCTTTTCTTCACTTGAGTTATACAGCTTCATCCAGACTCAAATTATTTGCCATGGTGCATATAGTTTTTCCAAAGGAAAGGAGGTTTTTTTGCTGTGTTTTAACACTACTATGCCATGAAAGAAGCACATTATACTCCATCCCAACAAAACCAGACAGCTTGAGCTATTCACTATATCCCTTACATTTTCCTCCTTCCATGAACATTAAAATTTTGTTATATTTCTAACTTTTGCCATCTGAATGAAAAATCAGTGAAGGAAAAGACGAGTCCTATTTATAGAGAACTCCAACACCTCAACAAAAACTCTGATCTCTCCCACTGGATGATTAGAGCAGGAAAAGACCAGCAGCAGGTCAAAAGTGCTACATTGATGTGCTCTGATTGATGCAACTGAGGAGACTGTTGTGCCCAAGCAGCAAACCCTGCAGGTGACTGGGATATAGCAGCGCTTGCAGGGAAGGATAGTGTGAACCACTGAGCAGAGTTCAGTTACGATCAGAGATGATGACTCCAATAAATTCTCTGAAGTGGAAGAAGAGGTTAATGAACAGAGACAGAGTGTAAGGAAGAGAAAGATGAGGATTTTTTCTGACCAGTAACAGGAAGCTGCTCTTCCAGCACTTGCTTGAAGTAAGACATAGGCAATGGCCAGCAGGTCTTTTCTAATGTGATTCCTGAATGCTGCTGCAAGCATCCAATGAACTGCTTGATTGTAGAAAACAGACCAGTAAAATCTAAGGTCCATTATTACTTGGGTTTAATGTGTGTAATCCTGAGAATCACTGCAGCTTATACATGTTCACTCTACAGCTACAAAAGCAGATGTTTTTTAAATACCTAAAAAGACTGAATTTTGTCCTTCTGCCACAGCTTCATGTTAAAAAATTTATCAAACACTGCTGATCTCAGAAGATAATCCTGCCAGCACAGTGAAATTCGTAGGATAAACTGAAGTTTATATCAACTGGAGGTATTTATGCAATTATTTCTGTCAGAAAAGCTGATTTGTCTTGGGCTGAGGGAGTGACGTGCACATTTTTCAAAAACTCTGCATCCTTCTCAGAACACTGATGAACCGTGGTGGTCTTTCCCTTGATGTGTAATTTGAATGAAGAGCTTTATGCTGTGTGGTGTTATTGACTCTTCAAAGTCAGAGTTCAAGCAGCTGCTGGAGATAACTGTACAGCAGAGTCAGCAGAAACAGGCATGGTCTGGGTATCAGGTTCACAGACAAGCACACAACTGGCATCACCAATGAAGATGAATATGCATTAGGACAATCTTAGTAGTCTTAGAAGAGTACAGACACACAACCCTTCTTCCAGCCCTGCTGCAAATGCAGCAATCTGTGTCAGCAGGATGATAAGGAAGAGCTGAAAAGGTGATTCAAAGCCCATGGTGGAGTTTGCTTATACTGAAGCCACACAATAATCCATGTGTTTGTGATATGAGCAGATGTCTAGCTACTAAGAATTTCAATGAGATCTTCAAGAGATCTTTAATGAGCAGCATTTAATACCACATTTAGCTTCTGTGAAAGCTGGACATTCTTAGGGATGAACAAACTAGATCAGAAATAATTCCGATCCTTTAGAATATTATATCATTCACCCAATTAATTATCATCCTGGAAGTAATTTCGGCCCAAAACACTTTGTGAGTTTGCTATGCTTACATAGTTTGGAGGATTTTGGCTTTTTTATTGGTTATATTAGTAACACCAGATACAACATATTTAAAGATTGAAAATTATACTTGAGGCACAATTCTTACAGGTGTTAAAACTTTGGAAGTGGAAGTATGGTATCATAGTTGCATAATACTGCAGAATCATCATTCAGAGGGAAACAGCACAGTTTTCTACCTCAGCTGATTTTATAGTTAATGCAATCAGAACAGTAGTAGTCGGACTTGGCGCTCATGTTCTGGTCCAAATAAGGTAAATATCTTTTTAAAAAGTACATATTAATCAACAGCCCTTGTTCTGCCTGTTTATAAACCTTTTGCAAGGACTTAAATTTGGCTTAGGATTTCATGTGTGAAAACACACATATGCCTACATTCATACATGCATGTGTTTTCTAATGGCATTTTAATGTTTTCAAATGGTATTTGGCCAGGAGAACAATTATGTGTAACATCTAACTGTGAGACTGTAAATCTATTTGGGTCTAAACCTGGCATCTCTCAACTGTGATCAAATCATCCATCACCTTTCATTCAGCAGCTGTGAATTATCTTTGGTGTCTTGACAAAGAAGGTTAATATTTCAGTTTGGGCATAAAGAAAATAAGAATGGACCTAGATATCCCTTTCTGAGTGATGAAAAGAGCTATGAATTTAGTAAAGTTTAAACATTTAATTCTATATATTTTTATTTTATTTATATGATTTTTACTTTTAATAAAAAGGACAATTTACAACATTACTGCAATCCAAATAAAATCTCATGATTTTTAAGTTGCTTGGTGATTAAAACCTCTCTAAAAGATATTTTAGAGCACTTTCTAAGAGCAGTTGTATTAGAAATTACATTACCTTGAATGGACAGTTATAACCTTATGAATTTTCTCAGAAGGAAATATTATTATATTCATGTCAAAGTAAGAAGTTCCATCTTTTACAGATGGAAGTCGGTAGAGTGCTAGGAAAATTAGAAGTAAGAAGTTGAATTATGCCTTATAGTGTCTTTTAAAACTCTTTAAAATGTTAATTTGTCCATTTTTTTCCTGCAGCTTCAACTATGTTCTGTTAATCTGTGCTACTTTCTCAAATAGGAGAACTGTTATTATAGAGAGATAGGAGAACTGCAGATTAGGAAATTTTAAATTAATTTCCTATTAGATAAGTATGAAAAGTGTTAACCAGAATGAGAGTTTAGCAAATAAATACAAGACAACATGTTTACATGTTTACATGTTAGGGGCTTCTGTCATAATATTTGCAGGATTTTCTTTAAAATACTAGAAACTTGTACTTTCAGTTCAAAATATCTTTATATCTAATATTCCTGTGCCTCCTGGACCTGGAGACTCAGTAGAACCATCAAACTTCATGAGACTAAGGAGTGATGGTCCTGTCAGGTACAAAAAACCATGCAGCTGCTGTGGGTCATTTAAATGCAATTTCCTGTTTCCCCAACATTTCTCTGTCCCAAACCGTCTCCTCTAATAGACCTATAAATTCTATTTCCTACATTACCAAAGCTCACTTCAAAAGTAAAAGTAATCTAAGTAGAATTTCTTTGTAAAAATCCTGTTTGTGTTGTACATCAAATACACGAAAATACTCCTTTATATGCTGTTGGAATATGAGCTGATGCATGTGCTGCAGAGATGGTGCTATAGCTATGGAAAATCTCTGACCCCTGAACAGAGAGAATATTTACTCTGTACTTCATGTTTTACTGCTGTCAGGTTTATTGTTAAGCAAAATAAAGAATGGAAAATTCAGCTAAGACCAGAGATCTTAGAGAAAAAAACAAGCAAAGATCCAAACTGTTATGCCTGAATTAGATTTGCTCTTCCATCTCCTTTGATTTATTTTCAACTTCTGTATGTTGAGCTTTGAGAGTATCGTATTCTCTGAAATGGTAGAAAGACAAATATTTTAACATTTGAGAGCCTGTACCACAAATGTAAGATGACCTTTTTTTTTATTTTTTTTTCTCTTTCTCATTTTCTATTCAATTTTGACAGCCACTAGTGTTCTCTACTTTTCTGGCAAGGACAGAGTGTACATAGAGCTCCTTGCTGGGTCCCATTACAGAGGAATGAATTTCTGAGGTAACAGGAAATGTTTACAAAATTGTTCTTTGTATGATTCCACAGGGACATGTCATTCAGATAGTAAATATCCCCAACAGGTTATCAACATATGCCATTTTAAAAGCAGCAGGAAGTGACCACAATGGAGCAAGAGAAGGCAAAAAATTTAATGAATTCAAGTTTCCAGTTTCTCTGCTCAAATCTAGATTCATACTCTCCTTCTAAAACTGCTAACAAACACCGGTTCGATACATGCCTTTTAGCAAAATTCTCCATCAGTCCCTATATTCCTATTCCAGGTTTCCTGGAACAAGACCAGTTCCTTCATCACATATGCTTTGATGAGACTGACTGAATTTGTATTAGTCCATCTAAATCTTTGCCAGACAGACTCTGCTCTCCCAAGTCCTGGAGGAATCACTGAGAACACTCAGGACTCACTCATTTTAGGTGCCCCACTATACGCGGTTTGTAGCAGCCGAGAGTGACAATTACAGTAAAAGTAATCTCTTAGAGATGCAGGGAGAACAAGGAGGCACAGGATGATATGGAGAATGTGGTTACCAATTTTTAGCAAATCTTCAATGATCATGTGTGCAAATTTCTTCTTCAGGGAACTAGAGCTAGATCTGACTTTGCTGGATATTAGCAGAACAGGCAAAAAATATCCTGCTGAAGATTCCTTTCAATACTCTGCTGCAGCCCAAGTTCAACTTCAAACTAGGGCTTCTTGAAGAAAATTCTGTTTGAAGGTTTTAACCCAGAGCAACATTTTATTCCCCATCACACTCCTGAATGTGGCTGAAAAAAAGTTCAGCTAAGGTAACAATCCTCCACAGATATTTTCTGCATTGGCTTGATGTATGAAAACGTAATCAAATGCATTGAGACAATAAAACAATGTGTCAGACAGATAAGGGGAAACCTGCTGGATGAGGTATTAAAAAAAATGAAAATTTCAATGGCCTGTGTAGGACAGACTGATGACAAACCCCAGAATTTTGGCTGCCAGAATTGGTTAGCCTTCAACATACCTATTTATTAACTATAGGGAATCATGGAATTGTGGAGTCATAGAAGGGCTTGAGTTGAAAAGGACCTTCAAGATCATCTAGTTCCAACCCCCTCCCATGCGCAGGGATGCCTTTCACAGACCAGGTTGTGCAGAATTTCATCCAGCTTCCAGAATCCTCTCCTTCACCCTTCTGGCCTTGGACACTTCCAGGAATGAGGCATCCCCGACTTTCTGAGCAACCTATTCCAGTATCTCACCACACTCAGAGTAAAAAATTTCTTTTTCATATGCAACCTAAACACTCTTTCGGTTTGAAGCCATTCTCTCTTGTCTTGTCACTACATGCTCTTGTTAAAAGTCCCCCTCCATTTTTCTTGCAGGCTGCCTTCAGCTACTGGAAGGACACAATTAGGTCAGCTTTAAGCCTTCTCTTTCCAGGCTGCACAGTCTTAATTCTCTAAGCCTTTCCTTACAGGAAAGGGGCTCCATCCCTTTAATCTATTTGGTCACACTCTGTAGGACTTGCTCCAATGGGTCCTTCCTGTGCTGAGACCCCAGAGCTAGATGCAGCACTGCAGGTGAGATCTCATGAGTGTGGAATGCAGGGACAGAACCCTATCCTTCACCCAAAGCTGGCCACGCTGCTTTGGGTGCTGCCCAGGATACAATTTGCTTTCTGGGCTGCAAGAACACATTACCAGGGCATGCCCAATCTGTCCAATCTCTCCTCTGCCAGCATCCCCCAAGTCCTTCTTGGCAGGGCTGCTCTCGATCTGTCACCCAGCCTGGATTGATACTGGGGGTTGCCCTGACCCAGTTGCAATACCTTAGACTTGGTCTTATTAAACCTCATGAAATTCCCATGGGCCCACTTCTTAAGCCTGTCCACATCCCTCAGGATGACATCCTGTCATCCAGATGTATCAGCCATACCATTCAGCCTGGTAGCATATAAATCAGTCTTATTTACATCCTACCCTCTATCTCCTCATATTATTCTCTTCTAAGAGACTTAAGCACACAGAGTTAATTGCTATTTATTTTTCATTAGACTTCTCAAGTCTTTTAAAAATCTATGAAACTGCCCAAACCAGACACTCATTACCTGCAATTAAAAACAAATGGTTGTCTATAGCTTTATGTAAATAAAAAAAAAAAAGTTAGTCAAATATAATTTATTTCTGGATAATGGAAGCAATGGACACGAGGGGTGGTTGTATTGAACTTGACATCTAGGCAGAATTGGCCACATTTACATGAGCCTTGTTATCCCCATACCTTTCTCTAATCTACTCTCAAAGACCTCTAATATCAGAAACACTTAACCTCCCTCCCTGTTCCAATGTTTCAATGCTGATATTGTTAAAGTTTTATTCTCAAATTTAATCCCAGCCACTTTTATTGAAAATTAAGCCCATTGCACCACCAATGTGCAAAAGATGACACTTCCTTCCTTGGGACATCAGTCCTCAAGTATGTGAAAAGTTGTGTCTCTGTAGCTTTATGTAAATATAAAAAAATAAAAAATTCAATGGTCACTTTTTTTTTTCTAAATTTGGTCTAAAAAACTCCCATTTGTTCTTTACAGGTTCTATTTTCTAGCTCTCTGGTCATACTCAGTCCTCTATTCAAGACTTTTCAAGGTCCAGCTCCTTTGAAATACACTCCAGCTGGAGCGTTTCCATTTCTGTATAGAGCAGATTTCACAGGTCTGAAAGCTGTAGTTCTTTTTATGTTATTCCACATGGTCTGTGTCTTTTTTTTGCAGCAGTGGGAAATATTTCACAACAAGGCAAAAGTTTAAACATTAATGTTCATCTTTATGACACGCAGTAATCTTTAGTTCCAAACAGCCACTTGTCCACCTTCCTGTGTGTCACTGACAATTCTTGCCCTTATTCCTGGGTTTGTCTAAGAATGACTCCCAACGTTCCTCAGGTTGCACCAGTCTGAGTACAGTAGGGTATTGCCCAGAAATACTTTTTTGTAATTCCTTTCAGGTGCCCTGGACTTCTTCCCTCCTTGAACTCCCAGTTTAGCATGTAAACCTATTTCATGTATGAGTCCAAATACCTTGGAAAGGTACTTCCTCTTTTGATCCCAATGTGTTAATAATCATATCCAGAATTAGTCTAAAATTAAATTTTATACATAAATACATAATCAATACATAAAACTGTCCAACTGCTTAAGCAAAGGACATTATACACACCTGGAAGAAGACCATAATCTAACAAAACCTCCTCTAAACTGCAATTTAGGTGTCTAGTAGCTACATGGCAAACCAATCTACTTGTTTTCGTAACACTTTATATAAAATTAATTAGATGTCCCCTAATTAATTGAGAACAGTGTAAGACTAAACTTAATTACACATGCTTGTTCAGAAGTACTTATTCTGGAAGACATCTCCTGCTTCGAGCTTCTTATTAATCCAGAGTTAGGTGTCCTTAATCTTTAGTTTTTATGAAGGTCTCTGGAGAACACTGATCATGTTTAGGAGTAATCTTTTAGTCTGACCGTAAACTAGACTAACTCCTAAACGTACTTAGGAATTAGTGACAGTTTCTTTTTATGAGCCAATAAAAGTCTAATTGGTCTAATTAAAAAAACTACATTTAATGTGAATAAAAGGCTCAAAGGACCAATACACCACTATTGTATGGATGTCTTCAGACCAGCTCTGTTGCACTGGAACCCAACCATCCTCACAGACTCTAATTTTCCAGTTAAAAAACCTATATTTAGGGGAAATAATAGTTAAAGACCTTTTCTTGTTCCCAAGTAGAAACTCTAGATACTTAGATTAGGAAGGATGAACTATCACTTATGCCCCTTGGCAAAGAAATGCCTAAATCAGATGGACTGAACTCCATCCTAAATCTTACTTACTAAGAAAATATTGAAAATATTAAAAATATTAAAAATAGAAGATAGAAGATATCGTCTATTCTAAAAATAGATGATACATCTCGCAAAGATGTTATTTTCACCTATGGAGATCATCTCAGTACCTGATTTATATGAACTCCCATGCTGTAGGACTCTTGTAGACTAGAATTGAAAATCTTGGTCAAATACAGATATTACTGATCAAACTAGCATTCTTCATTTTCACCACGCTTTAAAAACAGGAACTCAGTCAGGCACCTTTCACAGTACACAGAGATCCCAAGGGACACATAACTGGTGATCTTTCAGTAAAAAGTAGTTAAAAATGGTCATACAGACAAAATAGAAAAGAAAGGGAAAAATTCAGGTCTGAACACGTGAGAATATAGTGCTATTATTAATGATTGTGTCAGCATAATGCATCTTAAAAATAGAAGTCACTATTTCTGGTACAATAAATTCCAGACAATACCTCAAAATTGCCATAGGAATGGTGGAATTTGTCATGTTAGACAGTATTTTACTTCTCTTACTAACACGTCTCAAAATGCTTAGAAAATTTCCATTTCATGAACTTCATGAAACAGAGAAGCAAATTAATTAACTCTTGCCCTGTGTAAGTGGACTTAACTGCCTGTAACACAGGTTTTTTTCATCAAAACACACTAAGTAGGCAAAATTTTTATGTCTCTTCTGTGACCCAAAATCTTCCTTTGGAAATCACTTGAACCCTTCCCCAGCCTCCAGCTGGTACTTTTGTAATAATAGTATTTGACGTTAAGTAACAAGAAGTAAGCTGAAGAGAGGATGTTAGTTCAGCCAATGTCATATCCAGCTACAAGTGAAATCTGATGCAGGCAGGTGTAAAAGCAATGAGCTATGAACTGAAGCTGAATTTTCTTCAATCAGACGCAGACAGAGACATTGATATGACTTCAGCTCTGCTTCAGGAGATCTAGCTCAGACTCATAGGAAGCTTTGATTGGTTTTTAGAGACAAAAAATATGTTACTACAAAGAAAATAAAAGAGCAAGTCTAAAACTTGGTGTCAAGAATGCTATAAATTCAGTATATATAAAATACGCTGCATTTTCTTTCTCTGCTAGGAAAGAGTATTATTAATCTGTTGTTTCCTAGGAGCTGTGTGAAATGTGTTGAATCTACAATTAAACACTAATTGAAATTTTTTTTTGACAATTGTAAGGGTAATATTGAAAAGGGGGAGGAAAAAATAAAAGCATTAGCAAAATCAAAAGAACTTCAATAATAATTTGAACATTGCCTGTGAAAATCCTGAACATGAAAGGAAATGTACAGAGGGGAAAAATTTTTATGGGATGAAATATATTTTAAAAAGTATCCTACTCTAGAGACATCCCTTTGAAATATTGAAGGGATTGCATTGTTTGTTTACAGCTCTTTAGGAGCTATGGCAACTCCAAATCAATTGTCAGAATGGTCATTTTAAAAAGTAATTATAAGTAAAGCTGATGTACTGTTCTTAATTTTTTTTTGTTCTACTAAACATTTATTTTCAGGGTTTTTTAATGCTTTTATCTTCTTATTATGTTTATGTAATATATAAGAAGGAAAGGGTGTCTGATTATCAAAAAATATAACAAAATTACAAAATAGAAACAGGTGTGCTGTATAAAAACAATAACCAGACAGAACTGGGGCCTGTACAGATGTGTAAAGAAAGGTACAAGAAAGAACACAACATGGATATAGTGGGATTTCCTTGGAATCAAACTTCTGAACTGGTGGTTATAACTCTGAGTTGAATATCCTTTGTGAGTTTCACTTTTGGGAATTTATACAATTCATTTTTGAATGCTGAATAATTTTGGCATTTACAACAACTGATAGGAATAACTTCCAAAGTTCATTAATACATATCATGTGAATGCACCTCCTTCTGATTGTTTTAAACCTGCCACCTCATAATTTCTTTTAATTTCCACTAATTGTCATAATACAAGGTTCAAGAACCAACTGTTCTCTGTTTCCTTTCTCCAGGTTATTCCGTGCTCTTAAGGACCTGTTTAATGTCTTTTCCAGACTAAAGAATCTTTGTCTATTGATTTGTCCTTCTAATGAAAATGTATTCACTCTTCATCTTTTGGAGGTGGGTCATATTGTTTTTGAAATTGTTTAATCAGAACAGTAATCAAGAAATGGGAATTCTGTGGATTGTTTAAAAGTATGAATATATTTTTTTCTGTCAGGCATTTAATTCCTAATAATTTATAACATTTTACATGCTTCATTGATAACTACTGAGTAATGAACTGATGTTTGCATAAAAAAATATTGATGTCACATCCAAAACCTTTCTCATAGTTCAGATAATTTCCTTGTAAATTTGAAATTAGGATAGATTGTCCTTATGGAATTCTGTTTGCCATTTTATTTCTCAGACACCTGGCATACTATGATCAATTTCTGGATTTTTTTGGTGAGTACTCCTCATTATAACCCCAGATAACTCAATATTGTTAGAAACCTTAGCCACCTCATTAAAATTCTTTTTACAATCATGGATAAATAAATTGAATAGCACATCTTACCATTAATTCCTATAGGATTCTAATCATGTCCTCAGTCATTTACACTTACCTACAACTTATTCTTACTTTTTAATTCTAATCTTTTAAATGGTTGTTTACACTTTTAATGAACTTCTCATTTATTCCATAATAACTGAGATTTTCTTCAGAGTTTTTAGTAAAAGCTTTTTCAAAAGTTTATGGAGATTGCAATAGCCTGTAGCAACTTGATGACTCTTGTTCTTCAGTACAAGGTCTTTAAAGAATTCTAGTAGATTGACAAAACATGATTCCTTGCTCTGAAAGCCAGTGTTGGGCTCTTCCCCAAAATATCACATACTATTGTGATTGCGTGTATGTGTATGCACAGTCTATCTCTTATTGAACTTTCTAACATTTTCTTCCAGGACAGAAATAAGATTTCTTATTTTTAGGTTTGGGGGGTTTATTTTAGACTATTTTTTTTAAAGTTGCTTTTATGTTTGTCACCCTCTGTCCCAAATCTGCTGGAGCAATTTTCACAGATAGCTCACACACCATAGTTAAATAGGTCAGCTATTTCATACTTCGAAGAATACCATCTTGGACTGTCAATTTCATTCTTTGTTTCACTAGTTTATTCTAGAATCTTTGCTAATGACACTTCAGATTAGGAATATCCTCCAGTACCTTGTTCACAAACAGGGCCTCTGGCCCGCGGACCTGTTTTAGGTCTTCCACTGTGAATATAGAAGAAAGGAAAAAAAGTGCTGTAGTTTTCAAGGAAAGCTTGATTGGTTTTAACCACTGTGCTGAGGAAAAATTATAAAAGAGGAAGCTTGGCCGTGAATAGAAAAGAATTGCCAGATTTCCTGGAGAATTTTAACATATCATTCTGGGGTTTTCATAAAATTTACTTTGTTTCATACCAATGAATAGATAAAAATGATTTCAGGCTTAGATGCTCTAAAAAATTGTTGTTCTTTGGACATATAGCTATAGCTTTGGACTATATACCTGAAAAATACAAAAATATAAACATTTTAAAACAAGCTATATTTTTAAATCACAAAAATATTTGCACTTTTAGATGTGGTTCACAACTACTTAGTCTAAACTATGTCTTTAGTTTGCTCCAGATGAAGCCAGTTAAAATAAGGAGAGCTGAGAACTCCTGTGCCATACACTAAGCATGGCAATAAAGTGATAGAGCAACTGTGTAAATGGCATAAGTTGTATCTGTTACCTATTTTTAACCAGTATCTTTTGAGCAGCTAGTAAAAAAAAAAAAAACAGTGGATACTGCTAGGTCAGAGCAGGAGCATGACTATTTCCTTTTTACAAGTTAACCTATGTTTTCACAACAAAGCTTACAAATGGCAGTACTTCAAAGAGGCACAGCACATTTTGCATCTATTCCCCTCATGTTCATCTCACTTGCACTGTGCAGGCCACCAAGTTATTTTCACATCTAAGTGTTTGTTTTTAACAGCTATGTCTGTGGTGAATTAAGCCTCTTGCGGTTCCTTAAACAAACACTTAGGTCACAGTATGGTATCTACACACTGAGCAGTGCTGAGATAGGCTCCAGGGGCAGAAGAACACACTCTTAATCCAACATGTAGAAAACACATGTAACCTTTCTATATGTTTTCAGAGCTCCGCACTTTGGGTTTAGATTTAGAATGTAGTGGTCAGAAATATGCCTCCAGTGTAGCTCACAACCTGTAATTGTAAAATGAACTTATAACCTATGTATTTTTGAAACCAGATTTATTCCTATATTTCACCTAGTTTCCCTAAGAACTCTGCCTTTTTCAGAGCAACCCACAGTATCAGCACAGGCTGGGGGATGAACAGATTGAGAGTATCACTGACAAGAAATACTTATAGGTGCTGATGGATGAGCAGCTGGAAATGGCCTGGTGATGTGCTTTCACAGCCCAGAAAGCCAATTGTGTCCTGGGCTGCATCCAAAGCAGCGTGGGCAGCAGAGCAAGGGAGGGGTTTTTGTGCCTCTACCCTGCTCTGGTGAGACTCCACCAGCAGTGCTGCACCCAGCTCTAAGGTCCTCAGCAAATGAAGGACATGGACCTGCTGGAGTGAGTCCAGAGGAGGCCACCAAGATGATCAGAGGGATGAAGCACTCTGCCTGAGAGTAAAGGCTGAGAGAGTTGGGGTTGTTCAGCCTGGAAGAGAGAAGGCTTAGGACTGACCTAATTTCAGCCTTCAGCACCTGAAGGGAGCCTACAAGAAAGATACAGTGATAAGACAAGAGGGAATGACTTCAAACTGAAAGAGAATAGGTTTAGGTTACATGTTAGGAAGAAATTCTTTACAAAATTCTTTGCTGTGAGGGCAGTGAGGCAGTGGCACAGGTTGTCCAGAGAAGCTGTGGATGCCTCATCCCTGAAAATATTTAAGACCCAGCTGGATGAAGCTCTATGCAACCTGGTCTGTGAAAGATATCCCTGTCCATAGAGGGCAGTTGAAACTAAGTGATCTTTAATGTCCCTTCAAGCAAAAAGTATTCCATGATTATGTGGTTGTATGATTAGATTTACCTGATTTCCTAAAACAAAGCAAAACAAATGAAGGTCTTGATGCAACAAATTATTTCATTATATGCTTAACTGTTTAACTTTAGAAATGCTAACATACATGGAGAAATCAGTCTTTTGTTGAACTGGATCATAGATACATAGAACTCTTAACCATCAACTTAATATCTTTCCAGGATTTCAACTGTTGATAAGATGTTGATGTAATAGTCACAGTTAGATATTATTTTTTTCTCCAGATAATACAGATGGTACCTACAGGGACACATCTTGTATAGTTTGCATTGTCCACTGACACAGATTTATTCCTCTTCATTAACAGAAGGAATCCATCTGCTTAACTCAGATCAAAAACCTAAGAATTTGCTGGGGAAAAAAAGTTGTCTATCTCTGAACACCAAGTACACATTTTATAGGCTTACAGGAGTATTATTTGTGAAGTCCCACAGCTAGAAATATGTTGTAATACTGATGTCAGTTATTCTGCTTCTCTCAGCAGCACATGTTCCTTATCCTGAATATTTCCTGTCTTTGTAAATATTTTACTATTGAAAGTTGTAAGAGTATCATGCAAGTTTCACAGAAGAACAGAACCACAAAGAAATGTTGCCGTGGTGGTTGCTTCTTACTAGGGCAGCTCTCTCCTATTCTGCTTTTTCTTTGATCTTCATCTCTCTAAATTTTAAGGTAGCTGGAGGGTGCACTTGATGCATTTGGCTGTAACTGCAGCCAATTTGAGTTCATCATGATGTAACTATGATTGCTGATGATAATACAGATTTAATTCAATTCATACTCCAGTCTGATGTCAGTCTTTATTGGCGCAATAAGAGAGGAATGGTCACTGTATTCATGCTGGTAAAATGCACTCTATCACTCTGTGCCATAAAGACATTTTTATTTCATGCATGTTTTTAATGTTATTCTTATCCAGATTACCATAATATAATTTCCTTTATGTAACTTCCATACAGAAAAATATATTTTGAAAAAGACCCAAACAAAAATAACTGTTTAAATTTCAAATGTCAACTTTAACCTCATTTTTATCCTGGCTTGTAAGCTTAAAAATTTTAATATAAAGGTTAATATTTCTACCCTTTTTATTTTCTCCCTTTACCAGTGTACAAAAAAAGGTTAAAAAAGGAATACAGAGGAGGAATTATCTTTAAATTTCTAATTAAAAGTAAATCATTGAAAGGTGCGTTTTTTCCCTTTTCCCATATTATGCTACTGTAATGTTAATGAGAAATATTAGGAAACAGTTGCGAAGCATGCAAAAGCAGAAGAGAATATTGAATTGATTTTTCATGGTGAAGGCAGAACAAGGGCAGAAATCAAAATGACATAAGCTCGAAATTTTCAATTGAATATCTGCGCATAAGCAAAGAATATTTCCAAAGGAGTTTGGACAAATTGCAATTTAATATTAATCTATGTAACATAACTGCAATTAGTAAACGCAAAACATTCATGAGGAATTTAGTGACCAACATAAGATTTGAAATCCAGGCATAAATTTGCTGGAATCCAACAATTATTTCAGTTACTATTTTTCTGGAAGTTCTGGAAATACTATTATGTAAAGCTCAGACATAGCTCTTGGGGTCTTTTAAAATCATATTCAGAGACAGAATGCAGAATGTTTTTTGTGAAAGCAACTTACTCAAAGTAGATATCTTATGACTGATAAGATAGATGTGCTCGTTTGTTTGGGGCTTTTTGTGCTTGTCAAGAGATTAAATATTTTATCACCAATATGGAAACTTACAGGACTATTTTTTCCTTAGAAACTGTAACAGAAGTTTTACATGATAATGATTCTTTTTGTGCTGTTAGGTTCTTTGAAGTCACTGGAATTTAATCATATGCTTCAAGTTAAGCTCATGATAACCTGCAGCTATGTGATAATGGCCTTTTTAACTCACTAATGTTATTAATGACAGTATAGATGAGCCACATATGCAGAATGTTCAGCTTCTCTCAGGTTCCATTGAACAGAGGTATGAATGAAGTTTGATTTTTTTTTTTCTAGAATAGTCCCTCACCTTGTATACTTTGTATAGCAATCTGCACCAGAGTGATAACAGACTTATAATTCTAGACAAAAGACCTTAATTCTCATGTAGAAGGAATGAAAAAAAAAAATCAAATGCTTTAAAATATGACTATACTATGTATTAGGATGGGCCTTTTGCAAAGAAAGACTAACCAATCACTTGTGACAGGTTATTGAAGCATATTAAGTTTCATGAAGAATGTGCAGTACAGATCCCAGTTTTGTAGGAACCACTCATGTTTTGCTGCTGACTTTAAAACATGAAACTGGCAGATACCAAAGGTTACTGCAATTAAATGATGGTTAATTTTTAAAAATGCTTCACTAGAAGTGCTATGAAAACTTTATATATTTCATTACACATTATGCAAATAACTGTTAAATTTCTTATATTTAAACTACATAGTTGAACACTGTATTCTTACAGTTGAACACTGTAAGAAATGTGATTGGCTGCTTCTGGCAATGGTAAAGTAATTACCACTGGCTTAATTTGTACCATGAAGATCTGCAAGGCTCTGTCCTGTGATAGTTGCCATGTTGTTTTACCACTGTTAAATTGTAATTATTGCTTTGGACAAACATATGTTTGGGGACATTAACAGAGACAGTAGAATCTTGTCAAAATCCTAGTTGCCTAGCTGCAACTACACGACACAAACTACTGGTAGAACTATAAAAACATTTGTTTTTCATAGAGTATGTTTAAATGATGTAACAACTGTGTTGTGACTGTTGCTGCTCGTTTTTCTGTAGTTACAACAGGCTGTCAAGAGAAATGTTACAAAACTCAACTGGAGTTGTAAGAAGCCACTGTCAGGGAAAACAGACTTCAACAAAGTCTTTGATCTTAATCCGACTTTGTGGTAGTGGTTACCCAAATTTCTCTTTTTCCAGAGAATAAAAATTCTGCAGATAATACAAGCTTGTTTTCAGGTCAGAAAATGTAGAAGATGTTATCAATTTACAGCAAGAGATTTTTCTTTACATTTTATTTGAAATTGAAATACTGAAAAGTGATGTTATAATCCCTTTCAAAATTAGGTCATCTCATATTTGTAGCTTTCCTCTGGTTTGTTCTTTTAATATTAAAAAACCCAAACAAATCTTACCTAAATATTTTTAATTAATTAAATCTTACCAGTAAATAGAAAGAGATTTTTCCCTCTCATAGGGCTCACTTAACATTCAAGAAATTTGCATGGCAAGCTGAAATTTAATATTTAGATTTAAATTGCCTACAAATAACTTTTTTCATTATAGGTCCATGCAGATGTGTGAAAGAAGTGTCACTGACAGACTGACTTAGTCAGTCTGTAAGTTCTGATCCACAACATTCTTGCTGGGAGTGACTGCATCTCATGCTGTATTTTAGCCAAAGGACAATAAATATTGAATTAATACAAGAAGGTTAAATTGATGCTTATAGCCTCAATTCTTTCAGCATAAATAATCTAAAAATATTTGATTAATCAGGCTTTGCTGTTTCTGTTGTCAATTAATTGTTCAAGCCAATCATCCAGTTTCAAATTTTAGTTTTAATGTTCTTTTCTTTGTAATATTATAATTGGACTGTAATGAAAATTAAACTGAGACAAGACAGTATTTTAAATGAGGCCGATTAACAAAACCTGCAGTCTGCCATTATAAAGCCTTATAGAGTTTGCTTATAACTTGAACACTAGCAGTTCATTCCTTCTTTATGTATAACTGAGTACTAATTTCTTTCATCAGACCAATTTCAAGGTATCAAAACAATTTAATATTGTCTTATTATACCATCAGTCTCAAATTCTACAGCTGTACAGCAGTGAAATTCTAGGAAGTTAAGATACGGGAGTATTAAAATATTTATCAGTGTAATAACAGTTTCATGACTGTGTACCTTTTTTCTTTAACCATATAATTTTAAATGTGATGTGTAGGCCATTTCTCAGAAATACTTCTTCGCCTCTCTTCTGAAAAGCTCCAAATATAATTTGCCACGTCTTCTACTATGTTAGGTGTACAACATAGGCTCATATCAGGAATAGTATTTCCAGTATGCTGATGTTTCCCTTTTGGTAATGATTATATCACTTGGGTTCTTGAGTGGAGAATGACATCATGTTCATGAGAAGGGACATGCCCATATTACTGCTTTAATTCAGCAGATTTAGTTTTCAAGTTCAAAATGTCAGAAACTTGTCTCAGGGTCCAATAGCTCCTATATAAATAACCCTTTTTGATACCATATATTATCAGATTTTTATAATTAAGGATGCCTCATATGAGCAAATGTTTCAATAACATAGTCTCTATAAAAGGAAACAAAACTGCACACATAAACAAAGGAGGAAGAAGTAGTAATTTTTTCTCCCTTCTCCCATGAAAGTCCTAATCAAATGTTCATTCTCTTAAACATACCTTCTAGAAATACTCGTCATAACCAATGAAAATATATATACCTGTGAAAACAGAAATAATACAAAAACCACTTTGATGTACAGACCTCTGCGGAAAAAAAACAGAGTAACTGAACAAAGCTGGTAACAGAAGTACTGTCATTTCCATTTATAGTTTGACAGTTGTCTATCAGGCCATTGACTGGTAAAGAGCCCAGGTTGTCAAAGAGTCTATTTAACTTCTTCCATGCTGCCAAGTGATAAAATCTTTTGTTAGTCTGAGCTCAACAATGACATTGATCAAAATGTAAATATATGTAGACTTATCAGGACATGATGATTATGCTGATGAAGACCTGACAATTGGAACTTCCAGAGTAAATGTTCTGAAATGATAAACGTTTATTTCCCTGCCTAAGGAAATGGATTCAATATTGCAGTTAATGTTTCATACAGCCCAACCTCATTAAGCACAACTCGGCTAATGACATCATGAATTTGTTCATTTTATCAAATTGCATTAATTAGGGAAATGTATCAAAAGCTGTGAATAAATTTGCTTTTCCTTAGAATAACAAAAAAGGGGGTAATTGAATTAATTTGTCCCTTTTACCCCCTATTAAGTTGGAGCATGACGAGGCTTTCTCAACTTTATGGCATTTGTGTTTAACGTGATTTTCAGTAACCACTTTAATTGTATGGGTTAAAGCAAGAACACTTACAGGATGGACCAAAGCCAGCTCATTCCTTTCCAATCATATTGAATGCTATCTCTCTAGGGATACAGGCTTTTAACAAAGACCTGTGTAACCATTATTCTTTAAAATGTTATGAGAAGCAATCAACAAGGTCTTGCCATGGTTCCTTAAATTATTCACACCTGAGCCATTGAATCAAACTACAATGTTTACTGCAAAATTGTTGTCCTCTGAGTTCTCATTATGATGATGTGGCCCTGCAGGTGTATTGGATTTGCACGGCCAGGTTTTGATAGGAGGGATGCTACAAGGGTGGCCTCTGCGAGATGCTCCAGAAGCTTCCCTCATGTCCAACAGGGGACAATGCCCCGCAGCTCCAAGGTGGGCCTGCCACTGGCCAAAGCTGGGCCAGTCAGTGACAGTGAGTGGCAGAGCCTCTGGGAGAATGTAGCTAAGAAGGGGGGAAAACCCCTGTGCAACTGCAGCCAGAGAGAGGAGTGAGACTGTGTGAGAGGAATAATTCTGCAAGCACCAAGTGGAGAAGGAGGGAAGGGATGTGCTGCAGGCTTCAGAGCAGGGATTCCCCTGCAGCTCATGGTGCAGCCCATGGTGAGGGCATGCTGTCCCTCTGCAGCCCATGGAGGTCCATGGGGAAGCAAAGATCCACCTGCAGTCAGTGAAGAACCCCACACTGGAGCAGGCTGCTGGCAGGACCTTCTCTCCATGAAGAGAGGAACCCATGTTGGATCGGGTTTGCCAGAAGGATTTATGACCCTGTGGGGAACCACAATGGAGCAGGCAGTTCTGAAGGACTGCACCTTGTGGAAGTGACCCATGGGAGAAGTTTATGAAGAATTGTAGCCCATGGAAGGGGTGCATGCTGGAGAACTTCATGAAGGACTGTCTCCCATAGGAGGGACTCTACACTGGGGCAGAAAAAGAGTGTAAATATTCCTTCACCTGAGGAGGAAGAAGAGGTAGAAACAGCATGTGATGAACTGACCACAGCCCCCATTCCCTGTCCCTCTGTGTTGCTGGGGGGAAAAAGGTAGAAAATTCAGGAGTAACTTTAAGCATGGGAAGAAGAGTGGGATGGGGAGAAGGTGTTTGAATATTTGGGTTTATTTCTAATCATCCTATTCTGATAAAAAATTGGTAATACATTAATTTTTTTTCTCTTTCTCCTGTCCAGTGGAGGAGGGGGAGGGATAGACCAGCTTTGGTGGGTGCATGGCATGATATGTCTGATTCATAGTGATGTCTTTGAGCTCTTAAAAACATTGTTGTGGTGTTTTCATTTATAGTAAAAAATTCTAAAAACAGCTAAAATCACATAATTTGCATTTAGTTATGGATATTACATAGACTGGAAAGGGACAGGTGGCTTTAATTTTGCAGAATGA
The DNA here is from genome assembly GCA_013400315.1 of Bombycilla garrulus. NCBI lineage: Eukaryota > Metazoa > Chordata > Aves > Passeriformes > Bombycillidae > Bombycilla > Bombycilla garrulus. The sequence goes on along the minus strand of VXBU01002811.1, from coordinate 433,086 downwards.
TGAGGCCTTTCTAGTTTTAACTTTACGTCATCCAGGATTCCTAGAAATTCTAAGTATAAATTCACCTTAAAAAATCAGCTTTAAAATCATGCTAAGAAGCAGATGCTATTTTAATTTTCTGTGTTCTGTGTCAAAGAATTTTTCTCTTTCGGTGGAATGGCTTCCAGTGGGTTAATTGTAAAGATATTGTGCCGAAGTTACAAAAAATTTTAATGTTACATAATAATCCCTGCCATGGAATGATCATTTTTATTTCATTAAAAACAAAATAGTGGTACCTTCTTCAAATATTAGCATTTTCAAGAAATATTAATCTTAACTGAAATATTGGTCCATATCTGAATTAGAAAAGAAAGTTTTCAATGGTGTGTTCTCCAAGCTAGCTACCAAATAGGCATATAAATCTGTGTACAGCACAGCTGCAAAGGCATCTGACCCAGGGCTGATAATGATAACCAGAACCAGAAGCAGTGGCTGCATGGTGCCAAGCTCCATGAGCTGTCTGGGCTTGAGTCAGCTTGGGTCTGACTGCAGGCTAAGCCACATTTGTGCAGCAGTGCATTCAAGCTCATAAAGATAGCTGCAAAGCAGGGCTTGTTAGGTCACCCATAGAGCTGATCTGCACCATGTGGATTTACTGAGTTGCATCTCTGCTAGCTCAGGGATCTATACACTGTACTCTATGCACGACAGACACAGGCTGATAAATAGGCTGTTCCATCTGGAGACGCTGGGTGAACATGTAGAATTAACTTGGTTTTGTAAATTCTTCAGCTGATGAGAGCAAACATACACCCCAGTGATCTGGGAAAAAGCCTGTGCCATGGTAAATGTGAAAGGACTGCTGACAGCCAAAAGGAATCTGCAGGGACAGTCTCTTCTGGAAATTTCTGTTGTTTCTGGAGCATTAGATAGGTCAGAGATTAAGCACTCGCTGCAAGGAAAGTTATATATATCCAGGACACTTCTTGTATGCCCAGGAAACTCTCTCGTCAACACGGTGGTAACTATGGTTAAACCAGCTGTGCTGGTACAGATGAGTGGAAGCACCTATTCTGAAACAAGTGAGCTTTAATTCTAGAGTAGGAATTTTTAAATGTACAGACAAAAGAAGAAGGCCTAGCTTCATGTGTTTCTGAATAATGTGTACAAGATGTAAAATCCGAGCTTTCCTTTTATTATAGTGCTGACCACAAGAACATCATAATTCCCAGGAAAATTTGTTATAAATGAAAAACTTGCTTCAGGGTTTCAAAAACTCTTTAGAAAAAACAAGCAAACAACTCCTGTCCCCCCTCCCCCCACTGCATGTTCTTTGTAAGCTTTTTTCTTTAGCCAGAGCTAATCGGTGAAGTTAGTTACTAACAGCTTTGCAAGTTATTGGGTTGCAGCAGGCCATTTTCAGTATGAAAACTTGCTTAGTTCTGACTTTTCTTAAAGCACAGATAGCACGTATTACTTCTGATACACTGTAATGTCAGCCTATTTCTCCAAACTGCTAAAAGTGGAAGGAGAACTAAATTTTTTAGAACATGCATATGGGTGCAAGTACTGCTAGGGATTTTTCTTTAATGTTATTTGCATTTTTATGGTTTTAATAGAAAATATTCAAATTCCCACAAACACTTTAATATTTTTAAAAGGTGTATTTTCTGGGAGCTTCTGATTCTTTTTCCAAAATAGACGATGTGTCATCCAAAAACTTGCCTGTCAACCTGAAATTAGCCATAAGTTAGTGCCTGCTATCTTTTTTAGCGGCTGCATTAATTTGTGGTTAAAATAGAGCATATTTTATACATAATTCTATTATATCATCTTCAGACAATTTTTTTCAGTATTAATTATCCTTACTATAAAAAAGTTGCATTTTATTTCCATTTTTACTTCATATGATTGGTATGACACACTCCAGAATGCAAGAGTAACCCATGATCTTGTTTAATAGATTCTTTGGGACAGATTAAAGTGAAACAACACTGAATGATCAGTGTTTGTAAATATAAACACATTGAGTTCATTTTAAAAGAAGTTGAGTACAATGTAAAATAGGTATGTAGTCCCTTTAGTTAATATTATCTGTAGTAAGCTAACAATATAAAAGCATTAAAATATCACTCAATAAAATGTATAAGGCAGAAGAAGGGAAGAAAGAGAACAGGTAGGGGTAGAAAAGATACATAATCATAACACACAGGCCTATAACAAGTCTTGCTTGTTGTAGCCTAGATGTCTATTGGTAGAAAGCAGGGTCCTCTCTTGATCCATTAGGGTGGAGGAAAACGCCTACCAAATGCAAAATTCGGTGGGTTAATACATGCTTAGGTTCAGATGAGAATTCTCAGGGACCTATCCTGGGGGCAGGGGGAGTTTTACACTCTGTTTTGATGCAGCTGGAAGGTCTTAGAAGTGTATCTGGGGGCACTTTGTTTATGACACCTTCTGAAACATGACAGCTGCCTCTCAAGTCAGCACTTGACTTGACATCACAAGGTGAGCCAGTCATGCTCCGTCAGAAAGGATGAATTACTCTCAAGGTCTTCCATGGGGGAAGGGGAGTTTTCATCTGAAGTGACACTGAGATTAGTTCAGTTTGTCAGAGCATGGCGCTAAAACCACCAAGGTTTCAATCCTTGTATGGGACATTCACTCAGAGTTGGACTTGATCCCTGCAGGCCCCCTCCAGCTCAGAATATCCTGTAATTCTGAGTTATGTATCATGGCATGATATTGTATTGGCAAGATACAAATCACCATCCCATCTCCGCAGGGTTTTCTTCTTATCAGCCTCAAAGCCCACCTTGTGTCCTCACCCTGTGTTTTATGCAGACCAGAGGTTCGCAATTGCATACCCAAAAACTCACTTCCTCCCCTCAAGGGATGCAAACCTAGCCTCATCAAATCACTCTGCCTCCACAAATGGGTAAGTGTTTTGAGTCATTAATTGTTAATTGTCCAGTTCCTCACAATGACTTCTGTGAAATTTAATTAAACAAAGATGTAAGGAAGTAGCAGCAATCATTTCTAACCCCAGAGAGAACTTCATTAAGAAAAACTTGTTATATCTCTGTGGTCCAATTATCACTATGTCTAAACCACTATGAATTTTTCATGAGAGTGAGGACCACATGAATTCTCACTTTCCATACTCTTTTTAGCAGAGAGAATTCTTCAGAAAGCATGCAAATTTTTGAAAAATATTCTGGAAATACCAGGGAGGAGAACAAGTTGGATTACAGACTATTTAAAGTAGTCAGAAAAACCTGGCCAGTAAAAAAACCCTAACAACAAAACAGAAAACAAATGGAACAGAAAAATAAAACATCTGATGTCCTAAACATGCATAAACCATAATATTTTGTTGTTCTGCCAAGTACCTCAGAGCTAATTTTGTTACCATGATGCAGACAGCTCTGTCAAAGCTTTTGTGAAACGTTATGAAATCTGCCAAGAAAATCCATTATCCCAGAACCTATACCAGTTGATATCAGTTGTAATTGTCATACTTTTTAATGTTATAAATATATATGATTTTAATAAGAATTGTGTGATACAAGGTTGTGTGATATAGAGGTGTGTGTTAAGTTATGCAATTAATTGTGCTCTTAACCCTGGGAAACAGTACCATCAGTTCTCACTGATGTTGCTCAGGCCTTGAATTCCTAGACAGCAAGGCACAAGATACAAGAAAAAACTTTAACATTGTGCTGAATTTACTTTTTTATTTTCCCAGATGTAATCACATTTGAGGAAAAAGGTTTTCACCTTGCACCTGACATTCAAAACCCCAAAGTGCTGATTCAAACTTTTCTAGAAGGGCGCCATCATGTAGAGATATTTCCGGTTACATTTTGTCCATTTGTCATGGGATAAACATAAAATTACAAAAAGAAAAAGATAATATATCCCTTAAATATTCAGGTATTTATTATTCCTATGACTACAAACAACTAGGCTAATAAGGGAATAGTGGAGGGAAGGATAGGAAAAGCTCTTCCTAGTGATTTAAAATCAGAACTCTAAATCAGATGTCACATAGCTGACCACTCAGTCTTTTATCACCTAGGTTTCTACCAGTAAAGTGACATTGCTGAGCAGTTCCACCAAAGTCCAGGCAGCCTTCAACCAATATCTGTCTCACACAACCTTTCACACAATGGAGAATAGTTTTACCATTCTTTTGATAAAATTATTGGCATTTAGTTTCTGGCCTACTTTCCATCCAGAGTTGCACACTGTAGTAAAAGATAAAGGGTAAGAACTGGTATTAAACCTGCCTCAGCTAATTTCTTGAACTTCTTTTTTTCTCCCAGACAGCTAGGAAAAGGACAAGAGAAAATAGAGTTGAGTTGCACCAGGGGAGGTTCAGGCTGGATATTAGGAATACTTCCTTCACTGAAAGGGAGGTTAAGCATTAGAACATGCTGTGCAGAGAATTGATGGTCACCATCACCAGATGGTTTAGCGAGCATGGTGCTGTTTGGTCAAATATTGGACTAGATGATCTGGAGGTCTCTTCCAACCTTAATGATTCTATGGTTTTCTACCTGCTGGAATACTCAATACACTGGGACCATCTGTACTCATCCTTATGTTGCAGGGATTCCTTTTTCATGCATAAATTATTAGAAGCTGCAGAAGACAGTCAAATTCAGTGGTGCTTCATCCCATGTGAGTTGATGGTGATAAACACTTAAACGTTCCATTGCTTATTCAATCAAATACTTCCTACTTATCTGTAGGAAGTGGAGCATCTTCCACTCAGGAATCTAAGATCCACTCCTCACCAAAAGTACAGCAACCACTCTTCTAGGAGATATGAAAGCATCCTCTTTCATATGAAACTAGACAAAGGAAGAAACCAGGACTTTCATATTCTTGATGAATGATCTGGTCTTGGTGCAAGTGATAATTCAGGGGGGCTAAGGGAGATGAATAACTTCTATCTTTCTCCTGTCTGCAGCTTGTATGGGAAAAGACTCACTTCATCCATCAGACATCCAGCACCAGGAGGCCCCTGGCTAAGACTGCCATGGAGGCAGTTTTTTGCTGTCTAGGGCAATGTCCTTCACTTCTTTCCTTGTGATATTTGGAACAGTCTAAATTACAGTAAGCTCTGCCAGGTTTGCTAAGATTGTGATTCTCAGCTGTGCCTTATTTGGGAACACTGATTGCCATCTAAAAGTCATTTATTTAATCCAAAAGAAATGCTTTATAAGGCCACATCCCTTCACAAATGTATCCTGGGAAGTTTTTCAATGTCCATGTCTAAGTGTTGTAACACAGTTCACAACAGATTGCTATTGTTTACTGTTCTAGCTAGTGCAGAACTTAAAAGAAAGCTCCTGTTGTACCCCCAAATAATATGCAAGTGGCCTAAAGTCCCAATGAGATATGTATGAATTAAGATTCAATTGAAGAGTCTGCAATTTGTTTGTAATGTGGCTCTTGAACTACTCTGCAAAATTTCTTTAGCTATTTTCCACAGATATCAGCAACTACCTGTATTAGATAACATATCCATTTTAAGGAACAGGGATTCTATTAAGAAGCAATGTTTCCAGTCCATGGCTGAGTTAAAAGAGGACATAGATTTCACATTAAAGTTGGAGAGATCATGAAACATGTTTAGAAGACAGTTTTATCAGCCAAAATAAGGGAGCCTTCTGCATTAGCAGCCTAGCGTGGGTAAGAATCATTGTTTTATCTGATAATGAGTTTGGGAAATCAACTTGGAAGAGGAAATAGGTGTTGCAGTGATTCCCTCCTGGACACTAAAAGCTTATTACCTTTATTAGGCTATGCACAGTCATGGCAGCACTTAGGCCTCAGATAGCAATTTTGGGCATCTCATGCCTCACCCATGGCCAAAATCATAATGAGGGAAGGCAAATGGATCATTTGAAGGAAGAAGTGGCTATCTCCAAAACCCTTCAAAGGAGGTAAGTGGAGGAAGAAGGTAAAACAAAAAACTGTCTTAATCGATTCTAGCTGAGATCGCTCCTTTATTGGTCTCTCACCTAAGGCTCACCACAGTGTGCTCGGTTATCTGAGCTTTTCCCTCAGTGTCACAGATGTAAGAGAAAGCACCAAAATCCTTAAATGAAAGTAGGTACAGCTTACTCTGTAGGGACAAATTGTATTCAAAGAAACAAGAGGTTCAACAGTGAATCAGAAATGAGTTTACCTCAACATACCATGCTACAGTCCTTTATTCACAGACTTGAAAAGATGTAAAGCATCTTTTCCATAGTAAACAGATGCGTTTGAAATGCTATTTCCCTGGTTAATATCAGTACTAAATATAAAAGTGGTTTATTGCCTGTGGGGAGACCCTCCATCACCAGAGTTGTTGCAGTGCTTCTCTTTTCATGTAGAAGAGTCCCTCCACGACATAAAAGGTATGGAGAGGTTCACTTGTAAAACATGGGAGTGCCTGTCACCTACCAGATCATATTCAAGGATGCTGCCTGTTAGTTCCTAAGGTGAAGGCAATTACAGTTAAGGCTTTTAGCAGCTTTCAGCAAGCAATTTTATTCTAATCCATAATTATTCTAACCTGAAGTTCATTTCACCAGGAGTGCCTGAACATGTTTAGTAGCATCAGTGGGCTGGTACAGTTCAGTTAGTCTGGTTCTGCCTCTCATTTTTGTCAGAATTTAAAACATAGTAACAAGCTCTAATCATCAGTGGTCACACAGCTCATAAATTTGTGTGATAGGGGAAGAAGTGCACTGATTAAAAGTGCCTAAGTGGCAAATTAAAAAGGGAGACCAGCTGCCGTGCCAGTGGTATCATATTTTTATGCTCTGCCATGCAACAAATACAGATTAAGTATTCTGTGTATTTCTACAATATATTAGTCTTATCTCTTTGTTATTTTTATTTCTTTATTGTTAAATTTGAAACTGTCTTTTTTGGAATTTAAATGATGTTTCACTTCCAGGTAGTCTCCATTTTTCCAAAGCCCTATTACTTCCACTACATACATTTTACAAGATCTGTAGTGGAAGTGCCAGATGTCTTTTAAAAAGCTTTTTTATTTCTTTGCAAGGTTAATAGATGCAGATATGTTCCATTTATTTCAGAAAAAATCCTGAGCAAACAAACATAAGTAAACAAAAACAAAAAACCAAAAACCAAGCCAGAAAAAACCCTCAAACACACCAAATTACCTAAACCAGGGATTTTTAAAAAAAAAAAAGCTTGAAATTTAGAAGCATAGTCTTCAAAGGTGGAAGAGACCTTCAAGATCATCCACTCCAAAAGGCCACCTAGCATTGCCACTGTAAAAATTCACATTTCACATCTTTCTGATACACAGAAGAAGACTTCAAAACAAAATTTTTAGGTAAATATGATTTTCACTTTGAATATCTGTGGATTCTCAATGTCTCCTCTTTTTTTTCCCACAGTGTTTCTAATCATCCAAATAAAAAGATAACAAAATTCCTTGATACTGTATGTGGAGGATTATCATCAGGAGGATTAGATTCTCCATAAATTTGGAGAGGAGTCTGCATAAAATCTTGAAAGGTATCATCATCCTTATGCTACAGAGGAGTCTGAAACATTTTGTTGAACACCTCTCTGTGTTTGGAAGGAAGTGGGGTAATATCTTCCAGGGAAAATGAAATATGTTCTCTTCTCTTAGTAGCTGAAAGAGATGATTAACAGCAACCATTAAATAAGTTAAACATTTTTAAATCATAGGACTGGATCATTGGAATAGATTTGGCTGTGAACTACTGATCTGGATTCAGAGCTACTAACTGGCCTCATTCATTTGAAATGACACAGAATAAGAGAGAGATGGGTGTATTACTCAATCACAAAATGTCTGTGAGACAGTGATCCAGTGTGTCTTAGGAAGAAAAAAGAAGAATAAGCTTCAGCTGGTGTCATATATTTCCAGTTAGAATAGAAAAAAACAAAAAATAATACAGTTATTTCTAAATACCGAGTATAGCTTGGTCACATACAAGAAAATGTATTTCAAAGTAGGACAGATGTAGAGGAGAGCTAATACTACAATCAGAATGACTAGACTCTCATATGGTGCCTTGCTGAGCCTAGCAACAGAAAAGATGAAGGGCAGAAAACTGTGGCATCTAGAACTGAACAAATACTTCTTAGGAGAAGAAAAAGGTAAATTCTTTGGGAAGGAGTTTGACCATTGACAGTAAATGATGAATTGATATAAAGGTTAATATATTTAAGGTGGATATGTGAAAAAGTTGGCACAAACTCCTAATAGCAACAGTGAGGGCAAAAATCCCAGATTGCTTTTAATTAGGAAATCAATATGCATATAGAAGCTGTGTAGTTTGACTGGCTGTGACAGCTGGAATGGGCCAAGTTTGCTACTTACTTTTTTGTTAGAACAAGTGTTTTTTGTTTTTGTTTTTTTATTGCACCAAAATTTCAAAAAGGTTGAGGGTTAATTCTCAAAGCATTGGTAAGCTAGTATGGCATTCATCTTCAGAAGCAGTTGAGAATCACATGGGATAAAATCAGTAAAGATAGTAGCATAATTAATGACAATTAATAGAGTTTTATAATAAAAAGCTCTTATCAAACAAATGATGTCTTTCTGATGGTATTACAGTTGAGTTAGGATAGTAAGTAAGATAATATAATATAGCCAGAGATAGAACACAGAGATTTTTGTCTTAAGATGCCATAACAAGACTTTCACAAAAATCCATATTAATTATATTAAGTACTCATTAGTTAAATGCTTATAGGTTACTGTACTTATAAAATGCTTATAGTTTACAGACTCTCTTGCTATCCATCGAGGACCAGTGTTATCAATGTTCTAGAAGAAAATATAAAATCAATACAGATAAATATATGGGGGACATAAACATTGGTAGAGCAATAAATAATAACAGAGGCAGTTTAGTAATAAAGTTTGCTATGTGTCATTTGGTAAAGATATGGTAAGGCTAATCTGAAGATGTACAAGGTTATAGAGTAAGAAAAAGGGAATCTATATCATATTTATGGAGTACGGCATACTTATGTTGAAAGCATTGACATGGACAAGGCTTTAGAATAAAACTGAATAAGAATGGGTTTTGAATTTGTTAATTTTTAATGTACCAAACCTATATATTAAAATAAAAATACTTAGTTTGAAATTCTTTAATTTTTAATTCAATCCAAATTTTGAAATAGAAGGGATTTTTAGTTGATTAGAATGTTTTGTTTGGAGGAAATAAAAAGTATTAAACATGTCAGAAGAAATTCTGGAATTAAACATTATTTTTAAACTAAAAAATCAAAATGTTTTAGATTATGCAAGTCTGAAATTCCTGAACCTAAAGTCTAAACATTATACTGTTCTTTTAGCTGCTCTTGAAAGTTTCTCTGAATTGGACATATCAACACCATGGACATACTTGTGCTTGAAACCTTCTTTTATGATATTCTGTTATCATCCTAAAGTCTCTCTATAATTCAAATCATGCTGCATGTATGAGAACATAGTGCCTTGAGTGTTAGGCCCTTACTGAGATACAGCAGCTGTCTTTGTAAATAACTGTTTCTATAAGAGTCCCTTTACCTTCCAGGAGATACCTCCAGGAGGTTAAAGAATGTAGGATACCTTTCTTACTGTGCTGGGTTGATGCCAATTGAATGCCAGTTGCCCGATCAAGCTGTTGTATCACTTCTTATCTGTGCAGAGGAGAAAAAATATAATGGAAAGCTCAAGGCTCCATTTTAAGGACAGGTAGAGATCACTCATCAGCCACTGTCACGGGCAAAACAGACTTGACTGTGAAAATTAGTTAACAATCAAATCAGAGTAGGAAAATGAGAAGTAAACCCCAAGTTTTATGTAAAACCCTTTTCCCCAAAACACCTTTTTTCTACCCCTCTCTTACCCCCTCCACCCTTCCCTTTTTCCCAGGCTCAACTTTAGACCAAAATTATCTACATCCTCTGCTGCAGCAATGCAGGGAGACAGGGAATGGGCTTGTAGTAAATTCATCATCTTGTCTCTGCTGCTCCTTCCTCCTCACACTCTTCCCCTGCTTCAGTATGTGGTCCCTCCACCCTTTCTCCAATATGCATCTTTCCCACTGGCTGCTGTTCTTCATGAACTGCTCTAGTGTGGGTTCCTTCCATGGGCTCCAGTGCTTCAGGAAGAGGCTGCTACAGTGTGTGTCCCTCACGGCTTCACAAGTACTAGCAGCAAGGATGTTCCAGAGTGGATTCCTCTCTCCTCAGGGTCTTGGATTCTGCCAGGAGCCAGCTCCAATGTGAATTTCATTGCAGACAAGCATTCACCTGATCCAGCATGGGGTACTCCATGGGCTGCAGGGACCCAGCTGCCTCTCCATGGTCTTCACTGCAGGGGAATCTCTGCTGTTGGAGCACTTTCACCCTTTAGTTCTTCACTGACCTTGCACTGCAGAGTTTTCCCCTCACAGTCTCACATCTCTCTCTGGCTGCGAGTGCACAGGGTTTTTTTTCCCTTCCTCACTGTATTCTCCCACAGGCACTACCACTCTTGCTGATGGGCTCAGCCTTGGCCAGAAGCAGGTCCATCTTGGAGCGGGTTGGCACTGGCTCTTTTGGACACAGTGGGAAGCTTCCAGCAGTTTCTCACAAAAGTTACCCCTGTAATTGCACATTACCAAAACCTGGCCGCTCAAATGAAATACACACACCCCTCGTTGATTTAGCTTACTCTGTCTTCTAAGCCAGGAAGATTAATAGAGTGAGTCAGTAACTACAGTCAGGCCATGCAGCAGAGCTTATAGGTCCTGCTGCTGGATGAAAGCAGCTGGCAGTATCTGGAGCTAGACATTGGTTAATCTAATAACAGATGCCTTTTTTCACAATATGAGTCTTGCATCTTTAATGCAGTTCTCTCATGGGAACACCTACCTCCCAATTTAATAAATTCTGGTTATTTTACTTTTGGAATTATTTATGAATTTGTATAATATAATGTAAATTCATGATAATAATGGCCAAATAAAGCTGACTGTTAAAAAGGGAAAACAGTGAATATTCTGCATTTTTAGAATGGACCTTTTTTTTTTATTGTTAAGTGTGTCACAGCCCTGCAGTGCTTACAAGTCCTACCACTGATCCTGGCACAGAATGCTGATTGTATTGCAACAATGTCAGGGAAATGCATAGAAGCAAAAGAATGCATTTTTAAATGTTTCAGCTTTATTGTTTTAGTTGAAATTTGAAATGATCAGTTTGCAAATAAATTTATTAGCTGCAAAGCTAGAAACTGAATCTATTTTCTTGAGAGTGACAATGGACTTTGCCAAATGTTAAATCCCACAGCGACAGTGAGTGACTGTTCCCTTTTCTTAGCCTGCTTGACCTCCGTATATTTTTTTAATGCCTTTCCAAAGGACCTTGATTCTGGACTGTCCCAAGGAAGATAACATATTTTCTATTTCTTTCCCTATTTTAATTGCTATCTCATGCTGTACTGGTGGCAACTTTCTGTTCTTTCCTCATTCTCATTCTAAAAGAATATTTCAGTTCTTTCACTATATTACTTTTTCTTTCTGTTCTCATTCCTCCTAACGTCTTTCTACAAATATCAAACTGAGATATCAATGTAAAGAGTAGTGCACTTAGAGCAAGCTCTCCCTCATTTCACCTGCTTGAGCCTTGTATCTTGTTTCCTTGTCTGAGCTGTTCTCTAAGCCATATGTTAGGACCATGCTATGGCAATCTATTTCCAGCTTTAAAACTTATGGATTTTGTTTCTTTTCTTGCCAGGTCTAAAAAAAATGAGGGTTTTACTTCCCATCAACCACTTTTATTTAGTTTGTCTTGTGCAGCAACCGTCTTTAGACACTGTCTTTATTCTTGTGTGCTACTAAAACCTTTATTCATGTTTCAGTTATGCTAGGGCATGCTGAAAATTAAGCATGTTATTTAGCATCAACATCTAAAATAATTTCCAAAGTGTTAATAATATTTTTTTCTTTTGACAAAATGGAAAACAAAAATTAATATCCAATTGTTTTAAGGGATAAAACTATAAAGTGTATCAAAAAGCCCCAAAAGTTGATAATGCAATGAGCATAATTACAAGTCAGCGTTTTATTTCCATTTTTATTGTGTCCATAGTTAGGGTACACAGGTTGCTACATCTTGCTACTCAGTGGAGTTAGCTAGGAGATTTGTACAAAGATCCCTTTGTTGTTTTTCTCCTCTGGGCTTGCTCTCTGTAGAGACCCTATGATCTTTGGGAAATGGCTGCTTGGTCTTGTGTATACAAAAATGCTTCATGCATTACTGATACTACCAGAAATAAATAATGATTCGTGAAAGGTGTCAGAGACTTTCAGCCTGCCCAATAATGGATGATGATCACAGTTACAGACAGGGATGACAGAACATACATTAGATGGTATGTAACTCTCAGCTGAACTCAAATGGGCATGAGCAGAATTTAGACCTTTGATGAGAAGTGCATACAAAAAAAGATTAAATATGTGACAGAGCAGTTTGAAGATTAAGAATCATTAGAGGTTATATGGAAACAAAATGTCATGGCTTAACCTGGCAGGCAGCAAAACACCACCCAGATGAGGGAGAGAATCAGAAAAATGTTAAAACCGATTGTTTGAGATAAAGTCATTTTGAAAGGACTGAAAAGGGAAGAGAAAATAATAATAGTAATGATGATAATGATAAGAAGCATACAAAACCAATGATGCCCAATGCAATTGCTCACCACCCGCTTAGTGATGCCTAGCCTGTCCCCAAACAGCAGACTGCTACCCCCCAGCCAGGTCCGCTCATTTTTATTGTTCAGCATGGTGCCACATAGTTTGGGGCATCCCTTTGGTCAGTTGGGGTCAGCTGTCTCAGCTCCATCCCCTCCCTGCTCCTTGTGCACTCCCAACCTCCCTGCTGGTGTGGTGGGGTGAGGAGCAGAAAAGTCCTTGACTTTGTGTAACCCCTGCTCAGCAACAACGAAAACATCAGTGCATTTCCAGCAGTGTTCTCATCCTAAATCCAAACCACAGCACTTCACCAGCTACTAGGAGAAAAAATTAACTCTAGCCCAGCAGAAACCAGAAACAAAAAAAAGTGTAGTAAGGTGTTTAAGAAACACAGATACAAAATTAATTGACTCATATATTCAGTGATAGATGGCAGAATTTAATTATTGATAAAATAGATTAGAAACTGAGTATAAAAATAGGAGAAGGGTTTGATTTAAAAATGAAAGGCCAAGAAAAAAAAGATCATACCTAAAACTACACAGAACCCTTGAATTTCAGCCTTTCTGAGATCCAGTATTAAAATCCAGTTCTGTAGGAATTTTTAATTTTCATTTTTCCATTCATTTGTTGTTTCTGATTTTTTGTTGTTTTTTTTTCTCCTCATCTCTGGCCACTTGCTGGTTTGTGGAAAAACCACAGTGCTACCACACACTTGGCCCAGGAAACCTGGTCCAGGCTCACTGAGGTTCTCCAAGTGAGAGTGAGAGACGGGCTTAGAGAGTGCCATGTCTGGCAGTAGGGAATGGCACGATATCCCATCTACTTTTTCCAGTTGCTTTGGTACTTTTTTGTGCAATGGGAGTGATGGAAGTCCTTTACTTTAGACCTGTCATAATTTGTTTAGTAGATTAAAGTTGGGAGACTGTTAACTGCAATAGAACTTTCTTCTAAAGGTTTTGTTGTGGTTTTTTTTTCTTAAATTAAATTTTGTTTCCTATCCCAGCATTACACTTGAGACCATCATACAAACCCTCCTCTTTACACAGTTTTTGCTGCTCTAATTAATTCCCTGCTTTTCTTCTGTAGTCTCCCATCTCTCCTCCCTTCTGAAACTAGATCAAATAATAGAGGCAGGCTTCCAACTTTGTTGTTTGATGTGCTTTTATCACAAAATGAAGCAAAAATAAAAAGTGTGACTTTCTTATTATGATACTGTTGGTTGCTGAAATGAGGTCTCTGTGAAAAAAAAAAATTGAGCTTTTAAGATACCAATCAGCCATGTGATAAAACCTCTCACTCTCCAACACGTCCCAAATCTTAGAAACACACCTGCTGTTGTTATATTAGTTTTAAGAACTTGGAGATGAAGGGTATAAAGTATCTCAGTCACCAAGCAGACTGCAGGATAATCCACTAATCCAGAGAGATGAAAGGAAATGCAGATTTTATGCCCTCTTGAGAGTGGCAGCCTGTCAAAAAATAGATCCTTCTGCTCAGTTTGCCAGAAAAAGAGAGAAAAGAGAGAAAAGGTCTCTATCTCAGAGACACAAACACACATACATGAACACAATAAGAATGTCTGTGCTACAGCAATATATAAATCAACACCACTGTTAGAAATCAATGCCAAAACATATATTGATATGTACACTATTTTATGATAAGAAAGAAAGTATATTTGGGGGAATAAGTAATTCTCTTTGCACTTTAAAATAGAACAAAAAAATCCAGGATATCTAACAGCTAAAAATCAGAAGAGGAATATATTCTTTTATGCAAAATGAAAAACGTGCAGAACACAATTGCTCTAGAAGAGTTTTAAGGTATCTTATTAAAATAACAATCATAGGTAATACACAAAACTTGAATGTTGCAGTGGCTTGTAAGTCAGATTCTGCTGCCTTTATACATGACATTTACCTGCAATTAGTAAGTGTCAATAATAAGAGACTAAGACAAATTTGGATTTGCATTTTGGAATGTAATCATACATTTTCATGTGAATCCCACATGTATAAGAGAGGTTGTTTTTTTTTACTGGAGAAAATGACAATATTACTTTGATCACACGAAAGAAACCGTGTGTGATCATCCCCATTTCTTCAGGTGCCTTGTATTTAATTTATTTTTTATCTTTTATATTCACAGGTTGCAGATGGTGAAGGTGAGGATGGAAAAGCATATCAGGCAAAATGTGGATAGAGTCAGCAGTAAAAGAAAAAAATGCATGCTGTCCTCTACTGTGCAAAGCAAGCACAATCGCTGACAGGAAGAAGCTTGCACTTCTGGAAGGAAAAAAATAATCAAGAAAATTTCTGCACAAAACACAAGAAAAAATGTGAAAAAGAATAGATATTGTCTTCCATTTTATGGCATGAATTATGATTAAATTTGATTTGAACAAATTATGTAAATACCTTTGCCTGGTCTGTAATTTGCATTCTGTAGGTCATCATTTTATATTTAAAGTGAGTACTGTTCATTCTCTGAGATGATGTATGTCATGATCACAACTAAGTGATGACAAGCATTTAAACACACAAGTATTACTTTAGTTCAAAAGCACAGTAAATTAAGCAAATTCCTTTGAACTTTAAATGATAAATTAGTGAATACACATATAATACTGCTACTGTTCCTGCATTCAATAGATGCAACAATGTATGTATGTATAACTATGTATACTGCTTGCAAGAGTTTTTTATTAAATACATTAGAAATCTGGCCAATCTACCTTTAGTGGGAACTCTGATTTTTTGGGAAAGAAGTGTCATGATTCACAATATGGATACTGTTTTTAGAAGATGAGATGCCTGAAACAAGGTGTTAGAAATCAGCTTCGTTGTTAGGAAGCAAGGGGGTTATAGGAATCGGAAAACATTACCTGCTCTTGAGAGAGGCAGAGGCAGACACACAGGAGGCAGCCAGTGCACAGGTTACAGACATGTAGTAGAACCTAGGATGCTTTTACCTCCCTGTTAAATCCCTTCTTATGCTGCCTTGCAATAGAATTGGTACTTCTGAATTGCCAAAGAAGCACCACAACTTCTTCCTGGCTCCTGATCCTTATCCTGGCTGTAGCTTGGTTGACTTTCAGCCTCTGCTGCTCTTGGGAGGACTTGACCAGGTAAGGACAGACAAGGAGGATCTCAGGCTTCCAGCAAGGAAATGAGCGTGACCAGAGCTGCAGTACTTGCCTGCTGGTCACAGTGGGGCTGGATACAAATGGCTGTGTAGTACTCAAAGAGATTTCATGCTCTGCAAATCCTCTAGGCACAATCTGTTTCCTTAAATGCTGTGTCAAATGAGAAGGTTTGATATGGTATGAAATACCCCCTGTAAGGATAATTGTGGGAGTCCTATGAAAAAGAGAGGTCACAGAACACTTATTCCTTGGTCTTCTCCATGAGTTTTTAAGGGCATTTCAGAAGAACAAGGTGTTAAGAAGAGATTTCAAACAGAGCAGTGAGATGACTTTTTGTATATTTATGAAGAGAAAAAGGCACAAGGTGGGGAAAGTAAGAAGGCTCTGCAATCCCAAGGTATTAGTATTTGATGCTAATATTCATCCTATTATGCGGAAATGCAAAATTAGACTTAAATTCTTAGTTAAGAATGCTCTGAGGCTTCTACAAAGATAGTGAAATTAAGTACATTAAGATAAATATGATACATAGCTACAAAACATTTTAATGATTATTATTAAAACACCAGTACAGGTCCAATGATAATTGAACTGAATACAATTTCAGAAAACATGAGTTAACCCATCCATAATGCATATGAACACAATGACTTAATTTGGCTATTGTGTACCTCCCTTGTATCCCTCCTGCCAGTGAGGTGGGTAAAATTATATGCTATAATATTCAGTCCCTCTTCATGAGATCTTTGCCTTGAAATTGATGGTAATTATAATGAAAAAAGGTTTCTGAACAAACCCGGTTTCATAAGGACTCACTAGAGGTACAGACATCACACTCACTTCAAGATTTTCTTTTTTACCATAACATTCCAGTTGTATCTATTATGTAGAAAAACATGTGCAAAGCCAGAAGAGACAGAGCACTACCTGTTTGTAGATGCTGAGGAGCTGGAAGCCCCTTCCTTTTTTGAAAGTGTCTGGAGGGGACTTGGATGTCAATGCTTTTTTGCTTAAGGAAATTTGAGTCCACCTCTATTCCAGCAGTAAAATGGTCAAGTCATTATGGTATAGTCTGTACCTGTATCTGGGAGTACAATTCTCTCATATTGCTGGTGCTGTTGGTTAAGTCTGAGGAGTTAAAACACCATTCTTCAGGTGTTCTGCAGTGAGTTGCTCTCTGTCTATTCCGTTGAAGAAAATCCAACCCAAATCTATATTTGAAATATTTATTGTGAGTAATTCCATGGTCTGGTTAGGACATTAAAGAAAAAAAAAAAAAAAGAGAAAATCCAAAACAAACAAAAAGAGAGGCCTACTTTCTCCTTGGTTCATAGGAATAACAAATGTCCTTGCTTAATTAATATTTAATTTACTACCCTCACATAAGAAGTGAGTGATCTTAAATCTCACCCCTAGTTCAGTGCATGTTTAATTAGGAATGCAAAGGGAAATTGCCCTGGTAAACAAGAAATAAAGCTCCTTCTCTTTGAACCGGAGATTTGGACTATCTTTTTGAAGGGGTCTACCAATTCAGATGGGTCAAAGGTACAAATCAAAGCAAGACGTCTGACTTTTGGTGGGCTCTATTTTCTTCATCATTAAGAGATTGTTTGCAGTAGGATTTTGTCTTTAGATCAGAAGTGCATTTTTCAAGTGACTCTCAATCACCTCTAGATCCCATACATTGCTTCACACCAAAATACAAAGCCTGAGATTCAACTGCACACAGCAACTCAGTTCAGAGGGTCAGAGCCACATTAGTCTGAAGTAGCAACCCCTGAAAGTCATATAGTATAAAATGCAAAGCCCTAATTGCTTTTCTTTCTACAAATTTGCAGTGACTGGACTGCACTTCTTCCTGATGCAGAAAATGGCCTTAACTTCACCTTTTCTGCAAGACTGATTTTCTTTTTCAGTGACTTTGGCCTACATACGGATCATTTAGAAGGGACCAAACCCACAATTTCTGACACTTCCACTGGTTGTAAGAATGAAAATAATGGATTTATTTAAATTATAACATGCTTTTGGTACATTTGCAGATTTTATTTGCCCCATAAAAAGTTCCCATGCATATCTGCAGTCCCAGCTGAACTATAATTTTATGCACAAACATTTACACCTGTTTTAGGAATAAAAATCAAGAAACTATCTGGATTGACATTAGTTTTCAGTTTGGAAGAGCATAATGTGCAGGACCAACTAGCTTTTTATGGTAAGGGGATAGGAAGGCTGACAATACAGGATTTAAACTTCTTTAGGGAATGCAAAGTCTTTTTTTAACAAATTCCTAGATATTATCTTCTGGGGTATACTTGATGATCATAAGCTGTTGATTAATCACAGACTGCCAAAAATATGGTTCAGAATTGTCTGTGCAATGCAATTTCTCAGATAATTCTCCTGTAATGTGGAGGTATTTGTTGTATTGATTATTGATAATAGGCACTAGATGCTGAGTTTTCTATTAGTGATATTCCAAAAAAAAAGATATTACTTTTATTAACTGTACCACCACTACTATTTTTTGGGGTTCAAGCAATGAGCTGCAGCCATCTCCAAAAAGATGTGAAACTAAGCAAGTGAAGAATGAATGATTTACATCAGCTACAAATGCACCATTTGCCCAAATGCTGCGAGCAATTAATTTCAAAAGCTATTCTAATGAATGGTATTCATGCTTCTAAAATGAACTTGTGTGAAACCTGCCAGCTTCTTTCCAGAAAAACCTTTGATATGAGGCAACATTGAACATGCAGAGGCTTTGAACAAGCAAGTTGAGAAAAGCATTGGGAGTATTAGAAGTAGGCTGAAATATGAGTGCACAGATATGTCTTTATGGAAAATTCATGCAAATTATTTCTAGATTCCTTGACTTCATTTTTTCAGTCTAAGATATGAACTATTTTAATACAGTCTTCTTGCTGAATTACAAACAGGACTCATTTTTGCTGATTATTTATTTCTTTGACTCCTACTTGAGCTTTATTTTAAGCAATCTTTTTTACTTCTTCAAATCTCACACACAGTGCACTCTTCTCTGTGATCTGAATAGATTTAATTGAAATTTATTTGGGCTAGTACTGAGTGAATGTAAATTTAAATGAAAAAGAGGAAGGACTAGAGCAAAAGATTTGCCAAATTGCACCTTAAAGGATTACCAAATACTTGGTTAACAGAATGTATTTTAAATTTTCACTTTCATCCATTCACACTTGTGAAACTGGGATATTCCCTGAAGCTTCCTTCTTGCCAATAGTGTACTCTCACAGACAATTAGCCAGTTGATTCTGAATAGACAGACTGCCTTTTCAGTGCACATAAAAGAAATACATTTTTAATTGTTAATACATAAAGTTGAATATTGTGGTCAGTGTTCACAATATAAGAATATCGCCTGATAGCATAAAATACTTCTTTATGCTGCTGCATTTAAGCTCTTTGTAATCTTTACAGATAAACATCACACCTATCGAAGTTCAGGTATATACTAAAATCCTTTCTGCTGACCCCAGCAACTGCTTCTGTGTTATTATATTGAAGAAACTGTATGGGTTTTTATGTGAACTAAGTGACAATATTGTTGAAGAGAGTAATGGTACAGTTCTAAACGGGCAATGAAAGTGAAGTTATGGGGCATTGTAACCAGGGAACCAGATTATAGTCCCTTAAAATTATTTATGGGAAAGAAAGACTTGGAAACAAACATTTAAGACTTTCAATACCTTGTAAAATCTAAAATGTGCATATTAAAAAAAAAGCCATTTAAAATTTTGGGATATGTACATGTAACTATGATGTAATCAAACTTTTCCCCTGTGAGTGAAACTCATCTGTTATCTTTTCATCTATCTTGTATTTATGCCTTTTTCACAAATGCCTTTATATCTTGCCCTTATTAGTTAATAAACTTGTAAGTTCTTTTATACATGCGTGTTTGGATGAGTTTGTGTACCACTCTTTTGTTAGAAAAGAGCAGGCAGAGAGCACAAAATACTTGCCAGATTTCTGTGTTGATGAACCTGAAAACAGAGATACTCTTACTAGAAGCATCCATATTTCATGAAGAGATGAAACATCTCCAGGAGTTTATTTTAAATTTCTGTTAACAGTTAAAATTGTTGGTTCTGAGATAATTTTTAATATCAGCTTCAAATAAAGAATATACCTAAATTTAGCTGTCCACAGTATCAATTTCTATGAATGTAAAAAAAAAAAAAAAGGTCTGATGAGAAAAATCAAGATCTACAAAATAAAAGGACAATGACCAAACAATGAAAATGAGACATAAAATAAGTGTCCCCATCCTCATTTTGTGTGAAGTCTTACAACAGTTCAAAAAATTATTGTAGTGCATTTCAAAACATCATAAGATTGATAGAAGGTTATAAGAAGGCAATGAAAATAAACAAGATCTAAAGAGTTCAGCATCAGGGGATTGGGGTCTACTACCTGATGTTGGCCACAAAGGAAAAGTACATCAAGGATAGAAGGAATCATAGACAGAGAAGGCTGTTGAAGATTATATTATTCGGCCTTCCCTGAAGAGTTCTCTAGAGAACCTCAGTAGATTTACTGGGTTCAGTAACATGGCTTCTTGGTGGCTCGTAGAGAAAAATTATTGTCAAAGAGATTCTGGTTTTATTGTGTGAGAATGTTTTCAGCTAGCTGGACACTTGATGTTTGCCCTCAAGAGTTTTCATTGTGAGTGAAAAATTACATCTAAAAAAGTTATGGATGCCTTTGAAAATCATTCCTTGTCTCTATGAGTGCCCTCTGTATGGATTTTACCATTCACAAAAGCTTTGGGGGTGATATGTGGCCACAGCAGAGCATCAGGCACAAACAAGTTTTCCTACAGTTCAGGTGTTTTAAAGAGCTCTTACTATGTTATAGCCCACTGTCTGCAGCCAGATGCTGGATTAATTTTAGGCACTTAAGCTGACATCCTTGCAATTAATAGGAATTTTCCCTAATTCCCATATTTGAACCATGCTGTCAAAACATCTTTTAAAAGTTGTCAGAGCCTCAGAGCCACACAGTTTCTGAAAGAAGTGGCATTAGTAATAAAGCTACACAGAAAACATTTGAGAGTGTAGAGAACTGATTAAAACAGATTCTCTGGCTTGGATCTCAGTAGGCACAATACAGTACACTTTATCACTGAAGGTAATTATAGGATATTTGTGTGAAAATCAAAAAGAAATATCTCGTATTGTTCTTCAGGCTGAATTTCCTTTGAAGTTGTGTTTTCTTTAGCATCAGTAAAAAAGATATTGAATGAAAAAGGCTTGCTCTAAGTTGCATTTCTGCAAAACATTTAGTTTCCAAATATAATATTTATTTTAAATAGGAGCTTTAAATATCAAATATTGTGTTATATCATGTCATATGCTGTAAAAACTTATCTAAAAATTCACAAAGGAGTACAGAGACAATGGCAGATGGAGCAGCTCAGACATCAGTGTGCCCCAGCTCCCCACCCCAGGGAGTCACCAGCCCATCACAGCCCTGTCTCTGTAAGCCCAGAGGAGCACAGCCCAAGTGGGAACACCAGCTAAGGGCTGCCCCAGGAAAGGCTCAGCCCCAGTGTCCAGGGATGACCCTCATCATGACAGGCCATGGCACTCATCATGGAGGAGCAGCTCCCTGTCCCCTTCCAGATCACATACACACTGCCTAGAGATGTTGAACGTGTTATGGGATGCTGGGGAAGAGTGTTTTGGGATTGCCAAGTTTCACCATGGTATGTTTAGGAAAGAACCTAGAGGTGGAGAAGGGGATGGATTCAGATTGTAAGGACCCATGGCTGGGTGGTATCAGTCTGAGCCAAGGGTTAATTGTTGTGCCAGCAGCTGGGCTGGACTGTGTCTGGGGGCCAGTGACCAGGGACCTCCAGTGAGTGATAGCCCCAGGTGGGACCAGGCCAGAGCCTGCAGTGCAGCACTGGGAGCCAGTGCAGGTGTGCGAGTGATTGCGTGGGTGATGTTGGAGTCTCCTGGAGAGAGAGTGTCAGTCAGCTCTGTACATGCTTGTACGTGTGTGTGTGCAGGTCTGAGCACCAGCAAGCAGAGTGGGGCTGTGTTTCCACTGATTCACGTCCAACAAGCAGGGAGGCCAGGATCCAGAAGCAGCTAGTGGGCAGATTGGGTGTCTTAGCCCAGCTGAGCCACACTTCACCTGCATGCAGGGGTGTACTCACCTGTGAGCATGTGTATTCCCACCTCTGAACCGCCATTCTGCTCAGACAGAGAGGGGAAACAGGATGAGGCTCTTGGTGCTGCCTGTTTCTGTGCAAGTGCTCTGTGTCTGTTGGGGTTGACTGATGTGGGCAAGCATATATGTATCCAAACACCATATATTATGTGTACAAGTTCTCATTTTTATGATCAGGCATTGGACATCTCCTCAAGGTAACATCTATGCTTGGCAAGTAAACTAAAAGGTCTTTTGCATCTCCAGCCATTGAGAATTTAGGAATAAATTTTGAAATTGTCAGGATGATGTCTGGTGTGTTTCTTCCAGGACATGTGACTAACCACAGAGAAATTTTTTGTCAGAGAGCCTCACTAAAACAATTTAGCTGAATGAATAAATACAAAGCTGGATAAAGCTAGGCTGGACTGCAAAATATGCAACTACAGCTATGGGATCCCCCACCTGAACAGATATATTTGGCACAGATAGTGCCATAAACAGTTAAACCAGAAGTGGCAGGAGTCCCTTAGAATCCTAGATGCCAAACTGCTGCTTAATTTCATCTGGGAGCCTTGAGATTCCATGCATATTATAGCTGATTCTGGTTTATTTCTTAATTTTCCAGTGTTTGCTTTCATTCTTGGGTAGTTTAAGAAATATTCAAATTAAAATTCATAGCAAAAAACTGTCTATGACTTTGCAGTCTGAAATATTTTTGATGGAGACTGCCTTAACTTTAAACGAAGTACGCTTTTAAAATTCCAGTTATTCATGCTAAATGAGCTGTCTTTGACAGCTGATTAAAATATGTAAATATTATAATTTTTACTGTTCACTATTGAGATGAGTGCTGTTAATGGTCTTTTTTTTCCTTTATTAGTAAATTGTCATGGCAGTTTTGCAAAGCAGATGTAAATTAAAAGCCTAATATTAAATCACAGCAGCAAATCCCTTCATTTCTATTAAGTAAAATAATAAATTTAAAAATAATATTTAAATACANTACTTAGTTATCATTGAGTAACTATGGTGATAGTTATCTTTATTTACACAATTTACATTATCTAAATGAATGCCTTAAGGCATATCAAATCACATGCCTAGTGAGCCCATCTTTGATGAGTTGATAATACATACTCCCTGTCTTTTAGGGAAATATATGCTGATATGTATTTATCACATTTTTTTATTAAAGTAAATATTAGTATATATTTTCATTACTAAGACACCAAGTCTGATGTGTTATTTGAAACACCAGAACAAAGCAAAGTTGGAGAGATTGTGGTGCAATGATTTTTGGTAGAGAGAAACTACCCATCTCCAGTCACAGATATCTGCAAATAAACAAGGCAACAGAAAACCTTGTGATTGTCACTTCTTACCTTCCCTCCCTTACCTTCCCTCCCTTTGAGCCTTTGATTCAGGTTTTTCAGATTTTCCCAGTTCCTAGGCTCTAATGTGAGGAATACAAGTGGCTCAGAAACCAGCTGTGCCATGTGGGTTTCCAAGGAGTCACAGTGGAGTACAAGGGAAAGAACAAAGGAACTATAAGGTACTATGAAACTCAGTGGCTGGACACACAGAGGGACTACTCCTCTGAAGCAAAAATTGTTATTGCCTAAGGCTCAAGGCAAAAGAGTCATTGAAGTCAGTTGGCATGACAGGCTGCAACAGTAATTTATATTAAAAATATGTATTAACAGAAATCACACCTTTTTCTTTATCTATTGCATTACCATATAACCTCATTTATGAAATTCGGAAACTTTTGATCCATTTTTTTACATCATGATGAATAAAGAAGAGTATTTTTGTTAACATGCAGGGGATTTCTCCTTCCTGTTTTGTTGAACAGAGGCCACTAGTGAAGCACTTCATACTTCAGTAAAAGATATATAAATATAGGTATAGCTATAGATATGTATATATGTATCCTTGCACTTTCTTATCTGCAAGCATGTACATCTGCAAATCCTTCAAATCCTATCCCGGGCCTTGAGTTCATCCAGAATGCAGGCACAGTCCCCATGTCTCTTGTCCTAGATCTACCTTAGGTCTTCACAGATTCTGCTTTCCTCCTCACTGGCTAGTAAGTTTGAAGAAAAGACAGACTGTGGTCATCAGGTGTAAGACTTAGGCAAACAAGAGCAACGATCAGCTTATATGCACAAAAATGGACTCTTACTCTGTCTTTTCCCGCTAAATTCCTGTATTTCTTGCTCCCTGATCTGCTGTAAGGCTCCCCTTTCCCTGTCATTGCCCTTTTCAGGGTGTAATAAGCTTTGCACATTCTCATGATTCTTTTGAAACATCCCAGGACAAGCTTTACACACAACAAAGTCCTCCTCGAGTGTCCTGAAGCAGGCTTGTTCTGCCCCATCAGAGCCTGGTTCCTTCTCATGAGGTACGAAGTTCTGGGTGACATTCACTTGTGTGGTCAGTTTCTTCAGCGACCCATTATCCAGAAACACGAACCTTAGATCTTTGCTGCTGTCTCCATTATCTGCTACTTGTTACAGATGGTGTGTATGTGTGTTTGAGTAGTTTATTTTTCTGTTTCTTGTTTGCTTTTTATACTGAATAGCACTTAAACAGATATTGTTATAAACTGCATGTCCTTCTAACCCAGGTATCCTTACATATATTCTGAGGCTGTTTCTTAAGTTTCATGCTCTACCAGTCCAGGGCTACTAAGATTTATTATGGATCAGGATTTTTCTGTCTACATCCTTCTTTTCTCCTGGCAACTCATCCTTGCACTGAATCCTTTTGCTCTCATAATACACATAGCCTAGGTAGGCCTTATCAAAGACATTCTGTTGGGCCATCAGTCAGTAAATACATCTTTAGGTTAGCTAAATGATGTAATGAACAAACACCACCGTACAACTCTGCTGTTTCGATTTTGCTTTTCAGTAGAACGCATTTTTCTGTCACCTGCTATATATGTGAGCTGGTAATCAGGTTTTCAATCTGCCTTAATAATTCCTGGCGCTGTGTAGCCACTCTTACCCCAGCAGTCTCAGTGAAAAGCAATATGGGGCAAGACAGTTAAGGACAACCCTCTAAACCACTCCTGGTTTAGAGTGCTCTGTGACTATTTATCACTCTGTTCCTGTAAGCTGAGATATGACTGAAGCTGGGACCTTTCTTCCCTTGTTTAGCTAGGATATTATTACGGTTCCAGCCATTAGAAATTCCCAGAGAGCCTTGAGTTGGCAGCAGCACCTATTTCCTCAGTTGAGGTCCATATCTGACTCCTCATGGAAAATACTACTCCTTATGATAAATGCATGTCTGCTATTCTACTGTCAACATTCACTATGTTTGATGATAGTCAGTTCTTTCCTCCTAAAGACTCCATAAACTGGTGTCAGGAATAATTTGCAGAACAAAATTGCAAGTATTTGGTAGCACTATCAGCATCTGTATAAAAGCCCTGTCTATAATCCTATGTGCCATCCCATGTATCCCATGCCCAGTCTTTCAGCATTATCTTCTGATACCTGAAAAGTGAATATGGTTTTATCCAAAAATCCAGTACCAGGTGGGTGCAATGTCTTGCCTGAGAAAATGCAGCCACTGCTCTGTCCCCTGATATGATTCCAGGCAAACCTCTATTGGAAAACTAAGTGGGATTGACTTTAGCAAAATCAACATCTAGACTTGTGTAATTCTGCTGTCTGTTTACTGACTGCTAATTTCTTTTTTTCTATGGAAATGGAGGAGCTAAAAAAGGAATTTTGACTTTTTTCTGTGAAGAGTTGTGGTGATTTATTACAAAATATAATTAGAAGTACTAACCTATAGGAAGTACTTTTAGGACAAAGTAAATGCCAAAAGTGAAAGTGCATACATAATATTGTAAAAAACCTCACCATATATATCTACAAGAGCACAGTATCATTGCTGTCTCTACATTATCTGTTTTCTTATACAATATTTACTTATTTACTACCCTTAGCTATATAACTCTCTTGACAGAGAATAATGATGACATTAGCTTTTACAAAGAAACACCTAGAAATGCACACAGAACCTCAGGATAGAGCACAAGACTAAAAAAAAATTGCAAAAAATGCATATAGTGACACAGAAACGAGGAGAATAGAAATAAAGGAGGGTAATGATTTAAAGGTAAATAAAGAATAGGAAAGACCACACAGAATAAGACTCATGTAAGCAAAAACAGTTTGTGGTGAAGGTACCTTTTTTAGGAAGTGATTAAGTTTAGTAGAAAAAGCATGATTATTAGGAGACCAAAACATTTCAGATTTTATAAAAATGTTTTGCAATGAAATACATTTCTTGTCTTTTTTTTTTTTTTAAGTAATTTTAAACTTTCTTAGCTCTATGGACCACTAAATTTTCAATTATGCTGACTTTATCTTCCTTCTCAACTCAAGAACTAATGACAGCCTATGCTCATGACATTCACTTGGGGGAAGATTTAAATTTTTTGTAAGAGTAGGATCAGATGATTTAATTTTGGGCATCTCTGACAAAACTTAACCCCTTAATCCTTTCTGGGTTAGCGCTTTCTCACTCTTTTCCCTCACTTCCTCATTCCCAGTATTTTTTCAAGTAAAAGTTAAAAAAACCTGTAAGATCTATCTACATATTAAGATATTCTTGATGTGGAATAGTACTAGAAGAAATATTTCTCTGTAATCCATGCTTGCCAAGGCATGAGAAGGGTACCTAGTCAGGGAGAGACTGCAAGGAGCCCTTTTCCTGCTTAAGTTTGATTACATAATTTTCCTTTGCACTCCTATATCTAGAGAGAAAAAATGATTGATTTTTTTGTCTGATTTCCAGTGATCAGTTGCTTGTCTCTTTGTTTGCTGGTTTACGTGTTGCTTGGGAGTAAGTGATGAATACATTGCTAGATGTGTGTTTTACGTGCTACTGCAAAAGGTCATAAAAGCCTGAAGCTAGCATGAACTAAATATAAAGAGATTATTATTCACAATTTCAAAGCTTTTTTTTCTATTCAGAAAATTTTTTAGTATTTTTTATTTCCTAGTTTCTTATGAGGTTTTGGCCCAAGGCCTCTTCCTAGATGTTTCTAAGCATCTTTCTCCTGATGTCTGGTTGCACATGCCTGCAGCTTTCTTAAAAAAACAGACATTTTAATTTACATTCAGCTCATTTCCCATCTAGTCCTGATGAGACTTCTCTTCATAACCTAGATGAATGAAAGACAAGGAAGGCCTTTCACAGCTCAGGAACTGCATTGCAGCACCTCTATTATTTAAGCTTTCTGTTCCATAAGGAACCTTTACATTTTTTATTTAATATTTGCTGTGAATTAAGGTTAGTGTATATTCTACCATCCCAGTTAACTATGGAAATCACCATACTGTGAAAATGGTGAGCAGAATTGGGACAGCAACAGCTACAAAAATTCAAATACCCTCTCCCACGTCAGCTGTGCATAAACATCTGTATCTTACTGCAGTCCAAGAGAATGGTTTGTGCTTACACAAATTTCTTAGATTATTGAGACATATCAGTTTATTCATTTCTGTATAAAAAAAAATTAAGGTCAAAGAGAGAAAGTCTTTGGAGTTTTTGCTCACTCTCTGTAGGACAATGTACAGGTGAGCATCATTCACCAGACTTTTGACTCCTTCACTCTTTTTGAATACATACTGTGTCAATCATTCACTTTCTGCAGGTTGCATGTAAGCTACCTTGATGACTCTCTAAAGTCTCCCTTTCAGATCTCCCGTCAGTTATATTGATTTCCTTACTGTGTAGAGTATTGCTACCATCACTGTATCCATGGAGCAGTGCTTAACCATTCTTTTTACTGAGTTTCTCATCACTGATCCTTCAAAACTGGTGGTGCAAGTGTTTAAACTTTTTTCTCTGAAAGGTGGCTTCTTTCTTTTCTCAGTGTATATGTTGATTTTTCCTCACACTGCCTTTATGGCCTATTTACTATAAAAGAAAAATAACTTAGAGGTGGAAATAGGCTCATACTTACAGAAATTAAAAGGTAGCTGAAATAGTATTACTTCTGAAACTTCATACAAATAACAAGGTCTGTAGCATCTGTGTCAAGAACCAGAACATAATAAAATTGAATTAATCTGCTTTTAATTCAAGTGTTTCATCAAGCAACTAAAAAAATATATGAACTGGGTTGGGTCCAGAATTTAAGAGTAGTTTTTTGTAGTAGAATGTGAAATATTTAGGAAACAGCACATTTCTGCGGCTTTATTTCTTCTCTTTGTGAAAGCACCGCATGGCACTTTTGGAAACTTTTTCCCAGCTTGTCTTAGGTATCCCCTGCTGAATAGAAGAGGATAAGAACAGACAGCAGAAAAGAAGATGGCAGAAACCAGCTGTACACCATGTGGTCTTATAACACATACTCCAGATGAGGTTTTTCTGATAGACAGTGCCTGTCGCTGCTAAAGACTTCTCCGTCTCTATAGCCTGCCTAGACATAATTCATAGTTCCCCAGGACCCATAAAGAAGCTCTAAGGAGGCATGAGTCAAACTAAGACTCATGACTTTTTACACTACTTTATCCCTAAATTGGTTCTGATCAAAGTGAAAAGTGAAAAGTGAAAACTAATTTTGTCAAGGAAAAGAAGATACTTGTCCAACATTCCATTTTCTGGCCTCTATTACCTATGGCAGATTGCAATTTTTATTTCAATTTACCTTCTGAAGCTTCCTATATTTTTAATAGTTTTTATTTATTTTTATAGTAAAACTCTTTAAGGGACTTTAAAGTCCCTTAAAGTCTTTAAAGTCTCCTAAATTGTCACACAGTATGTGAAATGTTAAGTGCTGTAGCACACTGTCTTATGATTACACTGAAAGTGGTTATAGTTGAGTACCAGCTGTGGACATATGTTTAAAGAAAAATGTTATCAAGATTGCCTGAAAATAAATCAGATTATAAATAAGAAATTTACTGCAGTAAATTTGAGGAAGTGGTTTCTACAGAAACAGAACACTCAAGAACAATAGCTCTTCAAGTGAATTTGTCCACTAATTTTCCCAAGCTGGCCTTGTCAGTAGAATTATTGAAAGAGGCCATAAAATCCCTCAAATGTATTATCTGATAACAAGCCTCCCAGAAGCCATGAATAATCTTCACTGTCCTTGTTAGATTAAATAAACCAGATGGGATTCATTAAAAGTTACTCATAGTATACAATAGTGTTAGTAGAGGGTTTCAGTTAGCAATAGTTTGTCACAAAGCTGCTCTGTACTCTTCTGTAGTCACTGAATCAGCATAGACATTATATATTTATTAATATAGTAATCAATGTTTACATAAAACCCATGTGTGCAAAAAAATTGGCATCCTAATCTGTGCTTAAATGTACTGACAACCAAACTCATGATTAGAATTTCAAATTTCTGCGATAATTTTACTGGTGGTATCACAGTATTACAAATTTGTTTGTTTTCATTTGTGTGCAAAAACTCCTATATTCTCTTCTGAAAACACTAGGTCATTCATCTGCAGCAAAAAGATTTGAGCACATGCTTAATTCTGAACATGTAACATTAAGGTATTTAGTTGCACACATTTATATCGTAAGCAAATACATTCTCTAAGCATATGTGTAAGCATTTATGCTGTCCTGGGATCAGACTGCAAACAAAGTCTGTGTGCAAATTCATGAAAATAAACATCAAATGTCTGCTTAACTCCTGTATTGAATTATTGCCTTTCAGTCTGGTTAGCTACTTTTTACCAGCTGTCTTTAGAATTCAGTCTCTACTTCACCTCTCATAACTTCATTGAGCCATATACTCTGCTTATATTCTGATTATCCTACCACTAAAAGGATCTGGTTTTCTGCAACATATGTGGTGGAACATAAGTTAGTTACAAAAAAAAAAACAACCCAAAAACCAAAAAACAAAAAAAAAACCAAACCAAAATAATGTATCCTTTGGGATTTTTATTTTTAAAAAAATCTTTTTAAATAGTCATAATTAGGATGCAGTTTTCCACTTACCTGCTTGCAGATAAAATGTGGATGTGTATATTTGGGGCTTTAATTAGGATTGCCGCAGAACTCTGAACTTGAAACCATAAAAGCATTAGACTCAATCTAAGTTTACAGTCTAATATCCAGCTGAAACAATCATACAATGGTTTTGTGATATGACTTGCATCTTACATATTTAAAAGCTAAGTAGAAGATCTTTTGGAAAACATTAATAACATTAACAGTGCATAATATCAGGTCAGTTACAGATATATATCTACCATGTATATCTTACCATTCAGTGTCAAAATCTTGTAGATATTGCAGGAATATTAGATGCAGGAACTCAAATTTTAAAATGAAAGGTTTAAATCTCATTGAAAAATTGCCTGTCCATAAGAATGTTTCTTACTCCCTTCTATTTTCCCTTAAATTCTTCAGTCACAAAGATAATCCTCTAGCAGCTTTCATGTAAAAGCAGATGTTTTGAAGATACAAAAACTTTTTAGGTTATACAAGTAACATCATAACTTGTCTAGAAGGCACTGGGAATGGTGAAATTTGAAGTTTCTAGAGAGTTTACTCCAGTCTTATCAGCCAGTGTAAAATTCTGCTTTCCACACAAATAATCCTCTTCACTGTATGAATTTCCACTGTACCAGAAAAATGGTGTTTATCTTGGAGATTTTGCTTGCTGTGTTAGATAGCCTTGGTCAGGTCATGGAAAGCTCTTATGACAAGAACAAAGACTTTGAATTGATTTGATAATCTGTGAGGGGACAAAATAACACAAAAAGAATAAACTTGATAATGTTTGTGATAGCTTATGCTGAAGAGAAAAGGTGCTGGAGTATTTTACACTGGTTGGAATCGCCTTAGTGTTACAGATATTATGTCCATATATAGGGAGTTACAACTCTCCAAATGAAAAATGGCATGTGTGAGTCAGTGAAGTTGGGTTATTTTCTGATCAGATGGTCTACAATACCCAAACTAAAAGCAGTAATGCCACAAAAGATTGGCATAGATGCATTGCTGGTTCTAGGATTGATGAAGCTTGCTAGCTACCTAATTTAGGATTAACTCTAGATGTGGTTGACCGTGGCCAGGTATAAGTTGCCCAGCAAGCTGCTCTACTACTCCCCTTCTAGATAGAATGAGTGCAAATACAATGAAAAGCTTGTGGATTGAGATAAGGACTGAGAGATCACCCTCCAAATGCCATAACAGGCATAACAGACCCAGTTTAAGGGAATCAGTTTAATTTATTGACAGTTAATAACTGGGTAGGATAATGGAAAAAAAGAACAAATATAGAAACACTGTTCTCCCACTCCTCCCTTCCTCCTGGGCTCAACTTCCCTCCCAAATTCTCTATATCCTCCCTGCCAGCAAGGCAGGGGTACGGGGAATGGGGATTGCAGTCAGTTCGTGACTCTTTGCTGCTTCTTTCTCGTCATGTCCTTTGCCTGCACCATCATGGGGTTTCACCCTGGGATATGGTTCTTCATAAACTTCTCCATGTGTACTTTCCTCAAGAAAGGTTCCAGCATGGGTCCCTCCCTCAGGATGCTGTTCTTCAGGAACAAAATTCCCCAGGGTGTCCCAAGTCCTGTCAGCAAAAACTGCTCCTGGCAAAGGCCTTTCTGCAGGCTGCAGTTTTCTGCCAGGACCCTACTCCAGCACTGGCTTTCCAAGGAATACAGTTTCATGGTGGTTATCTGCTTCACTGTGGATCTCCATGGGACAGCCTTCATCATGGGTTGCAGAGGAATCTCTGCTCCACTGTCTGGATCACCTCTTCCCTTCTCTTCACCTTTGTGGATCTTGGTGTCTGCAGAGTATTTCTCACACATAACTCTAATTTCTCTCTCCCAGCTGCTGTTCTGCTGTTGCACAGAAATTTGTGCCCTAATTGTTTAAACAAAACAAAACAAAACAAAATTAAAAAAAAAAAAAACCCAAAAAAAAGAAAAAAAAA
>VXBU01002811.1:358687-401046 GCA_013400315.1 Bombycilla garrulus | reverse complement strand
AAAAAAAAAAAAAAAAACACCAAAAAGAAAAAAAAAAAAAAGACAAAAACCAAAAAACCCAACCAAAAAGAAAACCAAACTGTTTTTTCTTGCTTTTTCTACAGCTCTTCCAAGTGTCCTGTTTTCAGTCGTCTTTAGTTCTCTTCAGTTTCAACCAATAGACCATCCCCATACCAGCTCTAGACATCCTGATTACAGCTGTTTAGTCATAAGTATAATCCTGGCATTTCCATATATTCATGTCAAAGTTTGAGAGGTTTTTTGTCCCATATAAATACCCTCTAAGAAAATCTAGTATTAATTACTCTGTATTACCTTATTTGCTTTTCCCAACACCTATAATTTCTTCTGTTGTTTCCATAGTTCCAGGAAAGCTCTTTGTGGGTGCTAATGTTCAACTTTGTAATAACCTCTTTTTGAGCAGGCTGTTATTTACTAGCTGTGTGTATTGAACCTAGCCCAACAGGGAACCCCATGTTTGAAACATTCAGACGTTTCAGTAATAAATATTATAAATAACAAAAAGTAGGGTGAACAGTATCGAGTTTGATGGATTTATGAGGAAACGGGTGAAAAAAGAAAAGATAAAATCAGAACTGAATGTTCATGAAATAGTACCCAGCATCATTTCATGGTAGTATTGCATTAATATTACACTACTGGTTTTTAATGATTAATGGGCTTGCAATATGGAGCTGATGAGATGACCTATATTTAGGACTTCCTTTTTTTTTTTAAAGGAAACCAAACGGAATATTTGGATTTGCTAAAGAATTCTGGAAAGATTTTTTTCTCTCTTCTGTATTCTCCTCCTCATGCTATATTTTTCCCAAATCACAGAAGTCAATAATTCAAGGAAAGATGCTTCAGCATGGTAAAAGGTAGGAGTGAAATGATGTGTCTGTACTTATGCTTTTCAGTCTAATAAATTTTGTTCCAGAAGTTTTCGTTTCTTCAGCAACAAACATGGTGTAGAGCTGTGCTCTTTTGCCTGAGATGGTAATAAAGGTATGTAAGTATTAATGTCATGTCTCTTCTCAGTGGAGCTCACAGAGGGGCTCAGAACACACCTTTGAATTCATCTTTCTGGTTATCTTAAAAACCCAGTTGGTCAAGTTGCCACACAAATATTGCCAAAGGCCCAGAACTCATTCCCATGGACTCCAGGCATTAAGTGGTGACTGATCACAAGTTCCTATGGAGAACAAGGACTTTTTTCCATCTTCATGATATAAAACATTTCATTATTGCAAGCATGTGTGGTGCTTGTAGGCTGATAATGCAAGTTCAAATTACTTAGATAATTATCTGGCTTTTGTCATGTAGAATGAGCAACTCCAGTGACAAAACAAAGGAAACTGGAACTTTGGAATGAGGAGAATTCTTATTGCAGCAATAGATGTGTAAGCATCAGAGGCAGCAAAAAGTTAATGTTCACTGCTGTTTCAGTAAGTGACTTTCAGCACAGTGAGATTTCACTGCATAGAAGCTCATCCAATTTACTGTTCTGAAGGCAAGAAAAAGCTGGCTGAGTTAGGTACCTACAATTAAGGAGGGTTGACTAAGCTTATATCTTTAAAATAGCTAAAAAGGAAAAAAAAGTATAATGCTCCTGCTGTCAAAATAAGTAGTATTATTGCAAATGTGTGCAACTTTTTTTATATTTCTATTTTTAAGCAATTTTGAAAGTGCCAGATCCATCTATTTTCTGGCTTCACTCATGCAACTCTGAAGCCAAAGGACTTGGTATCCTGAATATTTTAGAAAGCCTCAACTTTTGCAGAAATATGTACTTTAACCCTGACAAATGGCAAGAGAAATAAATACAGTCTGTACAGATTTGGCATAGAAGTTTCATTAAAGATTTGTGAATAAGTCCCTCAGAACATAAATGAACTCTGCAACTAACTTCAGTCACAAGATACAATTTCTGGATTGCTGCCAAAATTAAAATTCCTCTGGAGAGTTTTTTCAGGTTGACAGCATAGCACTGGTGAAGGTAATTGTGATTGAAATTAGGGATAGAATCCTTTCTAAAAACCTGTATACTAGCAATAGTTAAATAAAACACTGTGTGTATTTTATATTCTTATTCTACTTTGTATTTAAAAAATCAGACTTTAATATTTTGGGAACTTCATAAGCATCAAAGAGAGACTAAGGTATTAAAATTTACTAATAATCTTATTTTTCCTAAGTTATCCACAAAGGAGTTGTTATGTAAATTATGCTACCATTAACCAAGGTGAATCATGTAT
This sequence comes from Bombycilla garrulus, assembly GCA_013400315.1. Taxonomy (NCBI): domain Eukaryota; kingdom Metazoa; phylum Chordata; class Aves; order Passeriformes; family Bombycillidae; genus Bombycilla; species Bombycilla garrulus. Next base: position 398,788 of record VXBU01002811.1, on the reverse strand, counting down.
TTCAAAATCTCTGACCCAGTCTCTTTATGGCATTTAAACACACATGTGTCTTTTTTGTCCTTGAATAGTCCCAGTAACTCACAAATGTGCTTACTTTCTGTGCTGAATCATTGCTTAGTTTGATATTCTTCTGCTGCATTCAGCATTCTGCTTAATAAGACACAACGAAGAGCTGAATATTGTAGGTTGTTGTATTGGGTTTATGTGGCAAGGTTTTGGTGGTGGGGGGAGGGCTGCAGGGGTGGCTTCTGGAAGAAAATGCCAGAAGCTGGTATGTTCTAAGAAACCAGGAAAATTTTGCAATGTTAGTGTAAGCACTACTTGTATTAAGAACTAATTTTAAAAAAAGAGTCATAAAGAGTCATGTCTCTGTAAATCCAATACCATTTTGCTGTTGTTCTGAAAACATTGGTCTGCACCCTTTATATGACAGAATTCTTAAGTATTAATTATTTTAAAATATCTTCTGATATAAATCAGAAACCAATTGTATGTATGTATCTCTCGTTCACGTAATAGATGTAAGACACAAGGGACTCTTTTATTTTTAGTTACAGATGGAAGGCAATCTGCTGTAACTATCTTATCTATTGTTTTTCTGTACCATTTGATGTTTCCAATAATTTTGCATTCATTTCCTTAATTTGATTTGCCTATTCTGATCAGTTTGAGAAAAGTAACTTTTTTCCCCTTTTCTGGAAAGGAGCAAATATTTTTCGTTCATTTACGGAAAATGTGTTACATGCACCACTAAGATAACTAGAAATATAAATTGAATTGTAAAACACAAAGCTTAGAAGCATACCAGATGTTCTCAAATATGTGGGAAACTCCCAAAGTGTAGAGACGTCATCAGCAGTCAAACTAACCCAATATTTTAACTGTCTAGAGAGCCAAGATATCCTTTTGACGTCTTTTTCTATTTTCTAGTTTCTTTCAATTACTCTTTTTTCTCCATACATATTGTACTTGCTCAGAAAATCTGGCTCTATTTTGTGGCAGTCAGTCTGTGATTATAATTGAAGTTGAAATACTGCTACCTGTCTCAACCAAACAGTTTTCTCTTTAAATCCTGACTTTGATTGCAAATAATGCAGAGTAAAGACAGAGACTGGAAGTGTGTAATGGATGGAAAACATGTGACTTCTGCACACACAAAAGGGTTCCTGCCTCATTCCTTCAATGCAGGTCTTCACTCATGGGAGCAACACTTTAAAACTTGAAGAAGCCATCAAACACAACAGCACTTTATGCAAAATGGTAAGCCTGTCTATCATGTTAGGGGAACAGGGAGGGAAAGGATTTTAGTTTTCTTTTCATTTTACTTTTTAAGCCATGCAGGTGTTCTTTGCCTTTTCTTTGTTTCTTCAAAAGAGGCATCTGTGTGATTAACATATTTCCAAATAACTATAATTTGCATATTCTTTCTTATTTTAGTAATTTGTGGGTAGAAACAAAATGAGAAAACAGATATTTATTCTGTTATGACACTCATAAGGAAATACTCTTTGCCCATTGGAGTACTTTGATAAGTAGGTTTGCAAGAGATGTAAAGCCTTACTGAGTGTACTGTGGAAGCAATGCTTTGCTATTGTCCCATGGTAGTTTATGAATGGACTGTGCACAGAAACCACATCCTTCATATTGTATTGTACTGTTCCTACCTCTTAGTGAAAAATAGCGGAGTTGACTCCCTTGCTTTTTGATAAAGAACTTTTTGAAACGGAAGTGGTCAGCCACAAATCACTAAGATGCATTTTGTGTACTGTGGGTACAAGACTCTGAGAAAAAGAGATGTTGTCTAATGTTTTAAGATACTTCCTAAGAACAGTAACTCACCAGACTTTCCTCCATGCTTATTTGCTTCTCCTGCTTTCTAAGAATTCTGTTTAATGAACAGTGTAGTATCACTGAATTTATGAGAAGAAAATATACTTTGCAGCAGAATACAATCAATGTGAGTTGTCCTGCTAGCTTATATTAATTAGATCCTCAAAAGCAACAAATTCCTGAATTTAAATAAGTAGGCAAACATCTACCATCTCAGGTAAGAGTGGACAATTTTGTGATGACAGCTTGATAAAATATTGGCAGCATGCTGTTGCAGTTAGCTTTTCCTTTTTTTGTGCTATTTGACAGTGTTTGCCAAGAGTAAATATCAACTGGCTGTGGAAACTCAGTTATCTGAGAAGTGGTTCATCCAGAACAGAGCTAAGATGTATTGTTGGGCCATCTGGAGAAATCCTCATTAGCTGTTTTATTGACTAAATACAAACTCATAACACCTAGCCAAGACTTCAGTACCGTTCCTTAGATATCAGCAGTTGGTGCCACACAACCCATGGCTCCTTGAGAAATTTGCAGGGTACATCAGAGGGCTGGAACCTTTAATCCTTCCTCCGAGGCTGGCTCCTGCTATCAGACCAACTCTCCTGATAAGAGACAGCAGATACCACCAAGTAGCAGGATCTCCACTGAATCTGAAATTGCCTAGTGCACCTCTGAAATATTCATCATTATAGGTGCTGCATTCTTCTTCATACTAAAGAAGCATTTTTCAGTTGAACTGGGTAAATTCTCTATTACTGGAAATATTTTGCATTAGAAATAACAACTTGAAGATGCAGTTGAAGAGAGATCTAGACATTAAAGAGTGAATCCTAAATCCTTTACAACAGTAAATATTTTAGGTCTTTGTTACAAAACTGGACTTATCAATTAGCTTGTATCTCTTTGATGCTAATTACCCAGTGAAGGAATATCTCAAAACTAAAGTCACTTCAGCATGGCAAACTAGCCAATGTCTTGTTTTCTACCCTTCTCCACGCTCCAAGCTGAAACCTAGGACAACTACCAGCTGAAAAAAACCCTACTTCACGTTATCCCCAGCTGATTCCCACTGCCCCGTAAGGCTGGCTTGAGCAGCTGTGAGAAAAAGTGTTCAAAGGATTCCTTGAGTGAGCTACTGTTGGCTTTATATCACCTTTACCTGCTGTCCATCAGAGCACAGGAGACTTGTTGAAGGAAGGAAAACAAGATAGAAAGCTGTTTCATTCTTGCCAACACAACTGGGAAAAGTTGTGAGAAAAGGACAAAAGAGAGAAGGACATTAAAGGCCTCCCAGACAGTAGAGCAGGAAGATGGCAAAGTAATTGTCACTGTGTGTGTGTGGTGAGTGAAGGAGAAAAAGACATAAAAACTGAGAAAAATCCACCTCCCAGAGGACAGGGACCTCAGTGACAAACAGCTCATCTACATGTAGCTCTTGTTCTGTGCTAAGGAAGGGGAGACAATGGAAAGCAAGCACGGAGGATATATCAACAACATATATGAAACCAGAAAGGACAGATTCAGTTAGTGAGAAAGAATCAGAATTGCAGGAAAAAATAGTGGAGATTGTACATTAAAAAAAAAAAAGGTTAGGAGAGCCGATGTGTAAAAGACCAGTGGCTCTACCAGGCCCAAATGAGTGAGGTGAAACAAATTAAGTACTTCATTGCAGAGTTGGTAGGCACAATGTTTCAGGGAAAGTGAGTAAGTAGAAGGAAGAAAATAAACAAGATCATGAAAGATTACAGAATCACTGGAACATAAATTCTGATGTTATGGGAAAGAAATGGAGTCAAGATTTGTATATGAAGGTGGACTCTGCAGGTGTTACACTTGAGAGTAAGAGATTATTAGGGTATTATCACTGAAATGGAGCATAAGTAGTCATAAGAATATTTTAGGATACATTATTTCCTGACAGGAAGAAAATCCAGAGTGACTACACAGAGGCAAAACCAGAAAAAGCTGAGAGAAGAAAAATTATAAAAGCCTAATGGATTTGTAAGAAAAGTAAAAAGTGTACAGCAATTAGAGAATAGAGGAAAATGTTAAGAATGGGTAGACACACTGGGATGTTATTTTAATTATATAGTTAAATGACCTGTAAAGTTCAATCAGAGTAAATGGTTGAAACTTTGAAGCATTAAAAGTGAGATGCAATGCCCAATTTATCTGAGATCACTCTGGTCTGGTGTCTATCTCTCCTCACGCTCTCTGTAAAAAAGATGTAGTGATAGGAGTCTAGAGCTAACAAGGTGACATAACTTTGAGGCTTTAATATATTTTTCATTTAAGAACTCTCCTATATGAATTTAGCTAGCCTGGAAGATAGAGTGCTAGTGATCAGCCAACACCAGAAATCTCATCACTGCTAGAAGTGAAACTTCCCCAGTGAGCATTCACAGATTAGAATAAATTACTAGCTTCAGAAAATCCTGGCTGAGTGTTAAAGTAGAGGACTAAAGATTTTTCTGGAAATCCCCTAACTTCAAATACTAAATTAGCTATTAAATTTATTTGTATTTGAAAAATTATAAAAGCCTAATACCTACACTGTAGATAGAAGCTAAGCAGTGTAGGTAGTTTTCTTTCAAATGCCTATAGAACAAGCAAAGATACTATTTTCAAATTAGTAGGAAATTGTTAAATGAACTCTAAAGTTGATACAGAGCCCAGAGGTGAAAATTTTATTTAAACTTTGACTTAAAACTTTGACTTAAAACTTTGACTTTGCTTTCTGTGTATGGCTATCACTTTACATCAATGATGCATAAGGTAGATGGAAAATAGAGGCTTACTGTTTATTTGATAGAAAATAGGCATCTTTTTTATTGCTGTATTAGTCATAAAAATATATACAAATTATTCCAATCTTTTAAGAAGAAAACAGATCAATCATTTTCAGTCAAGATTTTTTGTTATACAGTTTCTCTTAAAATACCTCTATTTGTTGAACCAGCATCTTCTGAAGAGAAATTTCAAAAGCTTATTTCTTAAAAATCTTCATATTTCTTCTACAGAGATGTGAAGAGCTTTCTTGGAAAATACTGCTCACTGATTCCAGAGGGATGTGAACCATTGGGATATTACAAAGAGGTGTGTATTACAAACATCTGGTGCTCTTTCAATATAAATGAGCTCTTCTTTGAAAATCTTCAACTGAAGTCTTAACTCTTGAGGATAACTATTTCACATCCCTGTGTATAGCACCTGCCAGTAGGTCCTTGCCAAAGACCTTCATCTCTTCATTGATTGCACAGGAAAAGTAGGTCTCTGATTTGGCTGCTCTCACAGATCCCACCTAAGTCAGACAGTTACAGTTTTTTAGGTGTTGAGTGGAAAAAGGTAACTGATCTTCAAAATTTATTTAAAAATTCATATTCTCCTTTACAACTTTTCTGGAGTTACTCCATATTTAAAAAAAAATCTTTTGGGATACCTGTCTTATGCCTCTTCTAGAATTATATTTAAAGAAATTTCAGTTATCTCAGTAATTTTCAATATTGAAAATTAAACACAAACTAAAAGATAATTCTTGTCTTGTGGAAAGAACGGTATCCAGTAATACAACCCAAAGTTTGTACAAAGGGTTTTTAATGAAAACCATCACATTGGCTATTTCAAAATGTCCTTTGTATCAGTATTTTAGAAGAATTTTTTAAAATGAAAAGATTCTCTGAACTTGCATTCTAGTAACCTAGAATTCTCTTTTAAAACCAACCCACAAGGAACTTATACACATCAGAAATTAAGTTAAAACAGGAAACGTTTGTAACAGAAATTTCTTAGAAATATTTGCTCAATGATAATTTTTACATCTACTTCCTTCCAATTGTGCCTTAAGGTCAGATTTAATTATGGAAAAAACCTTAAGCAGAGCAGAGAATCAGGCATAATTTTGCATTTTTTTTAAACATAACCAAGGCTCAAGTTGTTTAAGCTCTTGTTTCTACTTCCAGCCTTTTGAGAGTTCCTCTAATGAAATGCAGAGAGAAAGGGATGCTATTCCCTTAGTGCTGTTCATTAATAGTAGAAACTAAGTTGGCATTGGGGACTAACATGTTCCCCCGTTTTCCATGGAGCTCTTTCACTGTTCAACTCTGCACTGATATTTATCATAACTGGAAAGATACTTTTTAGCCCTCCTATTAACTGCTGATAGAGAATACTTTGGTGAGGTTACACATCAGTCACATCAGCTGTCTGACAAGGGCTTCTGTATCCTATTAAAACTGTATTAAACCCTCCCATTTTGTTATGAAGATTTGTTCAATCATTTAAAAAAAAACCCTGAGGGATAAACAGGTCAGAAAAGGGTTAGGGTAGGTTGGAAAGAGCCAGAGAATGCTAGAGGAAAATTCCTTTGTTGTTTTGAATTACACACTGCAGTTTCAAATAATTCTCCAGTATATTTTGCTGACCATATTTTGCTACCATCGCCAGTAGAGTACAAAATTGTCACAAGAAATCTTGAGCAATTACATCACTGCATTGCATCAGTTCTGGGCTTTTTTTTTCCAGAGAATTTTTCTGTGCCTTCCTATATGACAATGAGCAGCTAATCACTCAACCTTTTCTTTTGCTACTTCTCTAAGTATGAATTGGAAGACATATCCAAAAGTGTGAAGTTATTCTATCTTCATTCAGGTTTGTAATACATTTATACCAGAGGGAGAGTGTGACTCTAATATGTAGGTCCCTACAGAGAGTCAGAAATTTACCTATGTCTTATTTCTGGAATCTCCCTGAATGACATTTCAGATGCAAGGAATAATATAATATGCATTACTTTTCATACAGGTGACTATCAAATGAAGTTATTTGAAATCTTAGAACTGATAATAAAAGTTGTCAATCATATCTAGCATTCAGCTTTAGTTTTAATGAAAATTGACATCTAAAATTGACTTTTATTGGGGCTATTCCTGCGGACATTTATTGCTACTCATAATTTTGCCTTGATTTTATTACTTCCTTGCATCATTTGATATTCTCTATCTATAAGTCTGGAAAATCTTATGAAGAAAAAATTATTGAGGTTTAATTACAGTTTTATTGCATATTTGCACAATTCAGCCTCAAAATAAAGTTGTAAGACTTGTAGAAGCACAAGTGATTTATGAAAACAAACAGCGAAATTTACCAATTCTTTACTGAAATCAGTTTCATCCGACACCTGTTTCCGTAATGACCATTACTTTTGTAATTTTTACCACTGTATTTACTGAAGTAAACAAAATACAGATGTTCAGGTTCAAGCTAAAATTGATATTTTGCCTAGATTTTGTTCTAAACAAAAACTAAATGCGTATGCAGTGCTTAATGGTGTAGGAGGCATAGATCAGGCATACAATGTAAGGCTGGAAAGTTTTGAAAATGGTTGCTGTTTACATTTTCTGTCATGAATGACTTCTGCTTTCCACACCTTTTGTTGCATAGAGATGTATTTTCATGAGTGGTTTGCATGAAATGTCAAATCATTGTCAAATCTTTGACATCTAAATTTTCTCTCACACCAGCACTTTGCACTTCAAGACAAAAACCATCTCCAAACAGCTTTGTTGAAATATTTTTAAATCTGCTTGTATCAGATTGATTTCCAAAGCTGAGAAGAAATGATTCATCTTTACTATATTATGTTTCTTAAATAGCATTGTCTTTATAGGTGCCTCAGCATCAGAGAAACAGTAATTTGTATACATATTTCTACCTTACTTTGCTCAAAATGTTTTTTGCCTTGTGGGCCAGGGGATTTGCTTCATTTTTTTTTCCTGAATAATACACACTTTATCCAGAGCTGAAAGTACAAAACAAGGTGTTGCATTGATTTCCCTTTGATTTTTTCCCATCTTTGAGCCAGTGTTTAAGTCTCCTTATGCTTCAGATGTGTCAGTTGAATCTTCTGAAGCAAGGGAATTGACAGTGTTTTCCCAGTCATTGTGCATGTTTCATGCTGACACAAGCCAGCATGAAAACCAGTGTGTCAGAATCTGTCATGGGGGAATATGCAAATAGTTTTCAACAACTCCACTCTCTGCATGTAACACTCAAATAGAGGCTTTTATTCAATTTTCATTTGATTTGAACCTATTGGAGTAATAAAAAAACAATTGTTTGAGAACAATATAATCAAAATCATTTCAGTTGAAAAAGACCTCAAAAAGGCTAGAAGCCAATGCTTGATTGAACACCACTTTGTCAACTAAAGCACAAAGAGCCACATCCTGTCACTTCTTGAACATTTCCAGGGATGGTGTTCCCACCAACCCTGCTGTGCAGCCTGTTCCAATACCTGACTGCCCCTTTGAGTGACGACGTTCTTCCTAATGTCCAGCCTGAACCTCCCTTGCACAGCTTGAGCCCATTTCCTCTTGTCCTGGCACTGGTTGCCCAAGAGAATAGGCCGACCCCAACCTGGCTACAGCCTCCCTTCAGGCAGTTCTAGAGAGTGATAGGGTCTGATAAGGTTCCTCCTGAGCCTCCTTTTCTCCAGGCTAAACACCCTCAGCTGCTCCTCACAGGACTTGTGCTTCAGACCCTTCACAAGTTCCCTGGATTTGCTCCAACCCCTCAATGTCTTTCTTGTAGTGAGGGGCCCAGAACTGGAGACAAGATTTGAGCTGTGGCTTCCCCAGTGCCAATCACTGCCCTGATCTTGCTATCACTAGTGATCCTGCCAATCACTATCCCTGATCCAGGATAAAAATAGTCAATGTATTCTCCAGCCCTTACAGTGAAATCAGTAGCTACATGTGTATAATGAGAAATTTAAAGATACAGTGGTGGGTGCATTTGCCCATGAATTGGAACAACAGCTGGTGTCCACAAAGGGACTGTTGAACCAGTGGAGACTAACACATGATTTCCCACAAAAGGTACATTTTTTGATGAGAACTGTTTAGAAAAAAATGCCCCCAAGATGACAGATGTATTTCAAAATTATTGAAAAGTGGACAATTTTAGTTGTAGATATTAATAGACAAATTCTCTTTGTAACATGGGTTATGCTCCTAAACTTTTGAGACTTCTTAATGAGATTTGCTTCCTTATACCCATAGCCTGAAGCGTTTTTCTTGATTCGCAGGAGGAGGTGCACTTGTACGAGTGTTTTTGTTGGCTGAAATTCCAGCCATTATGAAATTTTGCTCTGCCAGTATTTGCAAATCCAGATGAAAAATGCACCCCCATCAGCACTTTTCTCTTATCTTTTACTACAGATTCATTTAGCTCTCCACGACTCTCTTCCAGCAACCTCTTCCGTGGCCTTTATGAAATTCCAGCTAGTCAAGTGTGTTCCAGCCAACCTGGGCATTGCATCATTCACTGTTGACCTGCTTAGAACTGGATTCTTGCAAGTCAGTCTGGCATTCTTATTGGCAAAAAAGATTAAAAAACATGAATATTATCTATCTACAAAAATATAAAATTTACCATTTTGAACACAGCCATCAGACTGTCATCAATTCATTCATTTAGAACCAGTACTGGCTGGCCATTGTAAATTAAAATAAATAAATATATAGAACTAGAACGCCTGATTGCATCTTACACAGAGAAGAAAAGCCTTCCCAGAATACAGAAAGCATAGAATGCTCACATGGCTCCTTTGAGTTTTCAGACAAATTCAGATCCATTAGCCCTCAGAATGCTGCCTTTTAAGTAATCTTATTTCCCCTTCTCCTGCTTTAATATTACTCTAAAGTAATTTGCAAACTTTTGGGTTTTTTTTCATTTCAAGCATCAGTAGAATTGCAGCTGTTTGAGCTTACGGAGAGAAGACTCCTCCATAGTGTTAATGCTGTGTCTTTTGTTTAAAATATATTGAAATACAGAGCTAAGTCATTATTGCTTGTTTAGATTTCCTCTCTGAAAATGAGAATTAAAAAAATTAAAAAATGAAAATAAAAACAGAGACCTTGGACAAATATATATAGCAAAATCCCCTTGTTACAAAGACAGCAGAATAGCTACAAGAGATACATCACAGATTGTAGTCAAAACATTTTATTTTCATCATCTAAACTATTTGTTTCTGATTTCCTTTATGACCTTAAAGAATTTGCTTGAGTTTGCTAGGGTTTCTTGTACAATATGCTCAAGTTTCTGACTCTTTATGTTCTAAGGATGAGATCAAAGTAGTAAAAAAATAAAGAATTTCTTTTCTAACATTCCAAATTTTCGACCTGATTCCTCTTGGTTAGGTAGTGCTTTTCATGGTGCCTGAATCAGTCATTTTTTGTTGTGGTGAGGGTAGCCACGGCAAACCTCTTAGGTTCCCTGACTTCTGGGCGAGGGTAGTGAAAGCAAAAGAGCAGGAACAATAGAGTTGCCCAAAAAGAAAATAAGGGATGATGTCCAGAAACCAAATGCAGTACAAGGTGCTCTCTGAAGATGAGAAATGAGGGAGAAGCAACAAAGTATACCCTTGTGGGTAGAACATCCTAGAAGCATAACCATATGGGGAGAACAGGTAACCAATAGGAGAGTGGAACTTGGACTGCTTAGCATAACAGCACCAGGGAATTTTGGGAGGAATTCTCAGGCTTGCCCTGACTTAAAGAAATGTTTCCCAGGGCTCGAAGTCAATACTTGGCACTTTACAGGTGGTGATTGGCTGGCCGTGTATCCCAGCAGGGCCAACTCCCACAGTTTTTGACTCCCCACTTTTCTGCATGTTTTGCCACTTCCTTCTAACCATTAACTCAGCAAGTACAGAAGCACTTTGTAGAGTTGATCCAGTTCTTTGTTCTTGCCTACAGTAACTAGGATTTCCAGGAGGCCCTCCACCCATAGACTGGACAAAGCCAGACCTGCTTTCAAACTGTTATAAGTCAAATACATCCAACTAGGTGTATCAGTAGACTTCTGTATTCATCATTTAAATATGTTGCTAAGTTTTGCCTTTTCTTCACAGTATTTCTATCTCTACAATAGTGGAATCAGAAAAAGAAAAAGCATCCTGATAATGTTTACTGATAATTTTATTCTTATCTCTTAGCAGAATTTTTATTGTACATATTTAATTTTTCTACTGTTATCTAAAATGAATTAAATTGGTAGCTCATAATAAATAAAAATATCTTGCATCACTTAACTATTTTTTTTGCATCTCACAACTTATCCCATGTAATGTACATTGTAAGAAATTGGAAGAGACCATACTGCTATGAAGTAATTAAACTACCCAATAATTGTAGCAGTTTATTTCAGATATGAGCATGTTAACCAAAAAATATCCACAGATAAAATAATGAATTGACTTCAGTTTCTGTAATTTATGTCTCTCATTAGGCATTACAATAATTTCTTCATATTTTTATCATGAATTTTAGGTCAGAGTGCTACAGCAAGTATATTTTTCTGTATGAACAGATTTGGAGGGTGATTTTCATAAGTACAAATTTTATTTAAGCTCTCAGATTTCATTTGAAGTCCTCATGCTTTGAATCTCTCCTCCTCAGTATATAATGCCATCTGAACTGTTGTTGATGTCAGTTTATGTTACATAAGAAAAAAACATATCCTGATTTATCCATGAAAATATTTCTATTTGAGGGTCCATGTGGAGAAACAAAGTGAGAACATGAACTCACCCTGTGAAAAAAAGAAAACCTGCTATATGATCCATTCAGTTCTGGAAAGGAACATGCAAGCTGTTACTGCCAGGCATATGTAATATGCAAACAACAGAGAAAATATTTTCTGACCCATTGTTTCTTGGCTTTGTCTGAAACCTTAGACATCTCCAGTTGATTTCAGTGATTTATTTTAGAACCATTGATTACTGGATTAATTTGATTTGGGGATTACAGTATAGCCAGCCAGCAGAGCACCAGGAATGAAAAATAATTTTGAAATACAGTAATTACTGTATCTGAGAGTCATTGATCTAGGAGGAAGACCAACCTAATTAAAAGGGCATGGAAACACCCTCCAATACAGAAAAAAGGCAAAGCAGAAGAATAATATGACACGCTGTCAACTAGTTCTATAGATGTCACAAAGTGATCTTTACTAGTAAGGGAAGTTTGTGCATCTGTTTGTAGTTGAAATTAACTCTGCTTCTATTTTTTTTCCATGTAGACCGAACAATACCTATAAGACCATTTTATTTCTTTTTAATTGATGTTTTATCTTCTCCTCAAAGAAAAAGTTTTATTGTCATTAACTTCCTGTAAACATCTATTATTTTATTACAATTTGTAAGAAACCTGGTTTCTTTTTCAAATGATCCGTCCAAAGTTTTTCTCACTAAAGAGTAAGAAAAATGTCCCAAAAAACCTGAACTATGAACTGCTTTAGGAAAAATTAATTTGGCATCATGCTGGATTTAAGTTTGTTTATATGTTAATTCTTAACAAGTTTGATATGGTAAAACACTGTGGTTTTTGATTTATTTACCACTCAAATCCTGGAGAACACATTTTAGAACCTTCTCTTTTCTATGCATGGTTACAATCAAATAATACACTTTTTTGGAGTTTGCCAGCTGAGAAAGCATTGAAGAGATGATTTATAACTCCTCTGATATCTATTTCTTTGTTATATCATACACAGTTATAAAGTGCTACTATAAAAATTAAGAGCAAAATTAGGACCTTAGGAGGAGAGATACATGTTATACAGAAATTCAGTAAAGCAAATACTTTTCAATGTACATAGCAGTCAGAAATTCCAGTGGAGGAAGACATAGTAGACATAGAGTCTTGTGTAACCAAACAACAGGGAAAAGCTACATACAGTCCTTTATCATCAGGCAGGGACACACAAATAATGGAAGTGTGTCACCAAAGGGACTCTATTCAGTGTAGTGTTATGGAAGGGTCATTAATTCTTCAGTAGATTTCCATTCTGTCCTGTCTTTTTTGCTCAGTTTAATCTAATGAAGTCCATCAATAAATAAAATCAATAGGAACTGGACTTGATGGTCCTTGTGGGTCCCTTCCAATTCAGGACATTCTATGAGTCAATCTTTAAATGTGAATAGTATGCAATAAGTGTATGCACAGAATAGTTGTACAATATAGATGCATAGAGAGGTGGGACTCCTAGCTGGGCTAGTTTTAAACATTGAGGGGAGTGTGAATTATTGCTATAGCGACAGTGGGGTGCAGCTCACTGGTCATGAAAAGAAATCATTAATTCCTCACAGCACCAATTTGTTGCAAGGACTGTGTTCACAGTGGTGCCAGACAGTCCACGGAGTGCTCACAGCCTTTGGTGACATCAGCCACACCAACTGCGAGCACCCTGTGCCAGTGCTACTCTGAACATGGCAGCACTGCACATCAACACAGGCATTTTGATTTATTTCTCTGATTTGGTGTAAAGGCATCAGTCACTGGGCTTTTCCAAGGCTACTAATTTAATTCTGAAGTTTGCAAATTTTAAATTTTTCTCTTTCTTCAGTTTGTGTGACATATATAGAAATAAATATTTCGATAAAATGGAATATCCTATAATCACATATTTGTTCCATACATAGATAAGAAGATGAATCCAGTATACACGTAATCCTGTGGTCTGTGCCCACTTGTCCCAGGCCTGAAGAGAGCAACTGGCATAAGCATCGTGATTAATCACACATTGAAACAATCAGAGGATACAAATGATGTCTTAAAATTTGAAGTGACAAGGAAGCTGGCTCATTACAGGTTTCTTTCCCACAATTATAATTTTCCACTGTTATTTGCCTTCCTGACCTGTCTAAATGGCCTGGTGTGGAGACTTTTCCCTCACTGTCAGAGACTGCCTGTTGAATCTCACGCCCCCATGGCAAAGGCAAGGATAGAGGACCCTTGCCTTGGCTTGTGGGGATGGAGCAGAGTTCCAGTCATTCTGCCTCACCCTGTGGGACTTTTACCCAGAGAGTTAGAGAGAATTAAGAGTAAATGACTGGTTGCTGTCAGTTTACCAGTTTGAACGCAATAGTCACACCAGAGAAATGGAAATACTTCCTCTCTGTGATTCTGAAGGGCTTTCATAAAAAAATAAATTAAAAAAAAGGCTGATATTTATTGATTATGAGCCAAGAAAACAAAAAAAAAAATCTATTGGAAAGTAATCCTTTTCACAACAGCAATGATTTTTTTCACTATGTCTTCTTGTTAACAATATTCTTATTTGGCTCTGCTAATTCCATTCTTTTTATTTTTTTTTTTTCCGGGCAGTTTTCTGTTTCTCTTGGTATATTCAATATTTCGAGGTTAGCCCTCTTTGTGATGTTGGGGTTTATGTATATTGATCCAGACTCTTAACAATTTTATCTTACTTGTGAATTACATCCTCATCTTCCACTAATACTGCATTCATCTGACATTTTTTTTCCATTAGTCTGATTATTTCGTTGCTTTTAATGCTTTTACTTCTGCAAATGGATTTCTTGATTTTTTTTTTTCTGTTCACAGCGGCTGCCTTACTCTTTTTGATTTGGTTTGTTGTTGTTCTCCAAGCTGTTCATATGCCACTGTTAATTTATTTCAGTTTTGAATGGTTTTCCCTTTAAAGTAACAGTGGTGGAACCCTCTCATAACAAAATACCTGTCTTCAAAGAAGAACTTCAGGGAGGTTCACCAAACCAAGAACTGGGATGGGAACAAATTGTTTCTTTCATTTTCTTTCTATAAACTGTGCTAATGAAGAAGTGTCCTAGGCATTAAATCCAAGATATTAGGCCATGGTCTGATTGATGACTTCATGCAACATTAAGCTCAGGAATATGCAAGCAGATTCCCACTTCCAGTTACTTTTCAAAGACATCTCCAAACATGCCTAGCTTTGCCTATTTTACTTTAGTATCTACAAGGTACAATGTGGCAGCAAAATATGCCAAGGGAAGGCTTAAGAGAGGAAGAGGCACATGGAAATTGTCTTCTCTGCCATGCAGTGAGGTTGCACCTTCACAAGGCCCTTCCATCACCATTTTGATGGAGTTCTTTCCACACAATGCATTGCATAAATTTCAAACAGATCTTTCTAAAGACTTGTTTTGGAGTTAAGCTGAATTGTGTCGTTGTTCTGCTGACTCAGCATCAAGATTCTCATTAGGAAATGTGTCTGAGCACTTTGCTGTTGATGGCAGGGGAGGAGCCATTGCAGTTCTCCAGGAGCTCTGATTACCCTTCAGGTTTCCAATAGAAAATGGACAAACTTGACTCTTCTGCTTTTCTCTCTGTTCTTCTCCAGTCCTCTTTTACAGAGAAGAGGGTGATTTGCAGCAACATAGCATGAGAAAACTGTAGTCAGAAACAAATGCACCTAATTTTTCAGGAGGGTCTTGACTCAACTTACACCTGTACTTTGAAGCAATGTTCATGAACTAGTGATGTGTCTCAAAACACCCAGAATGATTTATTCTACCTTCTTCTGTTGACTTAGTAGAGGTGATAGTTCCTACTTCTGTGCTGAGTCATTTTCAGATACTGCAAGAGAATTTCACTTGTCAGCATGATCTTTGATGACAGAAGACCAAATGTATCAGAGGTTGTACATTTTCCCAACTCCCAGTGTAGACTAGTTCAGTTTTGGAACAGTTATCAACTTGGTTAAAAATTTGTGTCTTGAAACCATTGTGGGTTTTGAGAGTTCTAACTTTACCATTATTGGAGCAGTATTTCATTCTTACTGTTTCACAGTGGTACTCATCTTTTCACAAGCTCACCTGTCAACTTGACTCATACTTGAGGGAAAAAATTCTAGCCAGACTCTATTTTTCCTTTTCTTCATATTGATTCAAGCTCTGTTTATCCACTTTGGTAATAAGAAGACTACTCTTGACACAAATAGGTGGAACTATCCTCTTTACCTCTCTGAAGTGTTTGTATTTGAAAGCACATGTCTGAGTCTTCCTGTATAAAATGCATATTGTCACTGAAGAAAAATTAAAGACAATGTTTAAAAACAACAACCAAATAAAGCCAAATGGAAGATGTTAATGGTTTTATTTACGATTTTTTTTTCTGTATATTCCCAATAGTTTTTACCATATCCATTGGTGTTCTGGGAAGGCTTCCTGTTGTAGAGACAAATAATACTTTTTAATGAATGGTGAAAAAGAAATGGAAAAATATAAATAGATGAGGTGTAAGAGACCAAGAGAAATATTTCTTCCTGTTTGGCTAAAACTAAAACCTTATACTAGCCAATAATACACTTAACGAGAGGTTAGGAAACCACTTGAAGAAGTAGGGGTGTGATCTATTATTAATTAGAACATTTTCCCTGAAAATAGCAAAAAACTTAAAAAAACTACAGCAATAAATATTAAAATGTAAAGAATTAAAATAATACAAGCCACTTTTATTTATTACAATGACAGGTTTTTTTAAGATTCAGTATCACTTTGAAAAGACACTGTTTTGTCAGCTGGAGACAGGGATGACCTGAGATACTGAGGTAACAGAAAAAATTGTCTTGATATACAAAAAATTGCATTATTTCTTTTCCTTTATCAATATAGAGGAGAAAACTTTCACTTCTTTTGTTCTTTGAGGATTTTCTTTCCTAGGAGAAATTATGCACTTAAAAATTCAAGGAGACAGAACTGCCATTTCATTTGAAAAACCAAGTTTTAGTCCACTGTACTAATTTGCTTTATAGTGCCATTTTGATAAGGCTTTGTTTCCAAAAAGAAACTATGCAGGATAAATCTATGTTCAGCCTTGGTTTTACATGGTGTATTATTGCTCATGAATATACTTGTAACTATTCAAGACATTACCAGATCTGTGTTTCCATTCTCTGCTAGTGCAGAGCAGAGAGTCTTTGCTTACCCATAAGGGCAAGAAAGGATGTACCAGAGGGTTCCTGGGGGACAGAGGAAGCATTAAATATGTGGATGTGGCTGCAAAGGCAGCTGCATTCTAGATTGTTCTCCAATGCTTTGTCTTGAAAAGACACTAGTTCAAATTTAGGAGCATGGCAGACCTTGTACTGATAGTCTCAACAGGACGTTAAGACAAATGCACAGATAAGGCAGAGAAAGGAAAGAGACTGTCATAACCTGAGTTTTAAGAGAAGCCATATTTGTATGGAGAATGCCATGCCTAAATGAGTAAATAATTCAATGCAGAGAATACATATGAGAGAAATTAAGGCAAAACTCCTTTAAGGGAGCAGTGGGGTTGAGGTAGAAAAACATGAGAAACTGTTCACTGGAATAATGAAGCGGATACTGAAATACTAAAGGGGATACTAAACAGTTGATGATGGTATTGGATAACAACTGGTCACAGACAGAAAAAGACTGCAGAGATGGCAGACTTTACTTGAAACTTAAATGCACAAGACAGTGTAGCTATGTTACAAATCTTAGAACTAGGACACACATAGATAATTCTCTAAAGTATCTGGGTTTTAAGAAATATTTTCCCTTGTGGGAAAAGAGACTCCAGGTGATGGAAGGTATTCATGAACAATAGAGAATGTTTTGTCAGAGCAGAGGAGACTGTAGTGTCCAGCAAGGGCAACAAACCAAACCAGCTGGGGATTTACAATAGATATGTAGGTTAATTGAAAGGAACCATGGAAACAGAACACAGAATTCATCACATCAAATTTTAGCTACATAAAAATTAGACATTCTCTAACTGTCCATCTGTAATTAGTGGAGAAAAAAAGTTTCTTTACTGGGTGAATCATTTCAATCTCAATCAAAGACAAGTGGGATTAACAGCTTTCTAAAAATGCATACCCGTTTCCCCTGACAGCAAGTTTTAAAATTTTACTTTAGTGGGTAACTTTTGATTAATATTAGATGAAACAAAAGGAGTTTTCTCAGTCTGATCATTACACTGGAAAATAACATGGAAAGGAGTGGAACAGTGTCTTGTCTTTTAGTCGTGACCTTAAGGTTTTGAATCAAAACCACTTTTTGTACTAAAGTGATTTCTGAAATAAAAGGAAAAAGGAAAATACAAGCAGTGATTGAGCAGAAATCTTCATTGAAAAAGAAAACTGCATTTTGACTAGAAAATTTAAAGAGATCCAGTGCACAACAACTGCAAAAGGATGCAACCATTCAACTGCCACATTTGCAATGATGTTATTAGATTAATGACCAATTCAATTCCAGCTGGTACACAGACTCATCTGCAATGTAATTCAAGCAACACTGATAAACTGCAATATTAGATCAATGACCAATTTGATTCCAGATGGACTGTGGAGCCAGACACAATATAATCCTAGCAATTCTGATAAACAGAGAAATATGAGTGTTGTAACGATGACACTAAAACTATCTGAGGCCAGCCCAAAAATGCAGGCTGTCAATAAAGCACCATAAAACTGGAGACAGAGTTGTTTAGAGCTTGGAACTTGCTTCTGACAAACAGAAGCACCACTTGTTACAGGCAGGAAGAGCAATACTGAACCAGTCAGAATATAAAATGAGACCATCCTTAAATGCACACAGAGCTAGTCCTTCCAGTCTCATTTTCCTTCTTCCACTAGGTAGTCCATAGGCACGAGGAAAGTGAAGTTAATTTATCCCGGTGCAAATTTTATTGCTTTTTTTAATATTAAAATAATTTCTGGAACCTTGAATTAAATGAATTATCATCTATGAAAATGTTGCCACACTGACATATAGGCCAATAGTTGGATGTGTTTACAACATAATTGGTATTATGCAGATCCTCCAAAGTGCACTGGATCAGATTAGGAGGATTGGCAGCCATCACAGTTGTATCTGATGCTGATGTTTTAAACGGCATAGATTCCAAGAAAAATTATGTCCACAACCATGGTATTATGCTAAAACAAATTATAAGTAGATTTAAAGCCTGATTTTAAACTGAGTTCAATGAGATTGAAGATAATCAGAACTCATTCCTTGTTTATATATGTTTACCTTTTAGGGACCATAGTAATATACAGACAGAGAAACCAAAGCAATTCAAAATTTACAGGCGGTAAGACATTAATAGATGTTTTCATATTTGGTACACAGCATCAGGAGTCTCAAAATCCTTAAAATATTAACATAGTATAACGAAGCATGGCATTTCCAGCAAACTAAGTTCAACAACAAAATAACACACCAGATCTTAAGAACAGAGTAATTAAGCAGAGCACCTAGAGCTCTCTGAGTGGTGAGTCCTCAGAAAGAACCACAGCTGGAAAAAAGGTATTGCTTAGCACTTTTAGCAATTTCAAAACAATGCAAAGATAACAGGTTCAAATTTTCAAAGGAAAAATGAGTTCATCCACCCAAGAATTGCAGATGGTTGTGCTTAGCTTCCCTTGAAACTTAGAAACGTACCAGTTGAACTCTGCTTTTCCCACAGCCCCTGGAATATATCCGTCAATGTCTATCAGCTTCTAAGATTCATTCTGTGTGCTGTTCATGTTTTCTTGTCTTGATACAACATTTGGCTTCACTGATTCTGCCCACACCATGCTACCTGTTAATCATATTTTGTAGAAGCAGACGCTGGGGAAGACACTCAGGTAAGAACTGTGACCAAAGGACTGAAGCATAGCTAACACAGTTCAGTCAAGTAAAAGGTCATAAGAGAGGAGAATTCAAGTAATTCAGGATTAGATGGGAATGACATGGACAGCATTTTTCAGATGGTAGGGACTTATAAGTATTGGGAAGGCAGAGTTAAGAGACATGGAGAAGAAAAGAGTCTCTCCCTGTGAGTGTTGAATTATCCTAGCACATTTCCTAGAAACCAGTAACACCTTGCAGAGATCCACAGGCCTGTTAAGCCATACATCAGAAACAGAACAATGTTTAAAGCAAAGAACAATTTAATGGGATTTATATGAAAGGGTAGAGGTTACAGAGATGAAGTACTACAAATAGATGTCAGTAGCACTTCTGCTACAACTTCAGTTGAGAGAAAATCTGTTTTATATTTTGAAAGAATTGATGTAGAAGGAGCAACATGCCTGAAAAATCTGTATGCAAGCAGCAAGGTACAAGATGGATCAGAGAGAGAACAGGATAAAACTTATATTTTCCCTGGCACCCTTGTGGAGCATTTCTCATAAGGAAAAGCTGAGGGAACTATGACTGTTTAGCCTAGAGAAGAGAAGACTTGGGGGGAATTTCATCAATTCCCTTCGAAGGGAAAGATGTAAGGCAGACAAAGCCACACTGTATTCATTGGTGTCCAGTGGTATGACAAGAGGGAATGGGCAGGAACCAAAATAGAGAAGGTCCTGTCTGAAAAGCAGGAAACACTTTTTTACTTTGAAGCTGACTGATTACAACCAGAAGTAGCCTAGAGATTTTATGGAGTCTCCATCTTTGGAGATACTCAAAACCCACTTGGACATGGTCCTGGGCAACCAGATCTAGGTGGCCCTGCTTGAGCAGGAAAGCTGGATCAGGTGATCTCCAGATGTCCCTGCAAACCCCAGCCATTCTGCATGATTCTCTGTGTCAGACTCCCTGGCTGGACAGAGACAGGACTCCTGAAAGAAAGGTGAAGTAACAATGCAAGGAAGGCAGAATCCGTGAAGTTGCCTCTGATCCTTCCTTTGGTCAATGTCTAAACCTGGGTACAATCTTCAAATAACATTTTCCTGTTACAAAAAGAGTTCTACAGAAAGGATTCAGCATGAAATTTTTTACCATGGATTTGAACATGGTCTTGAATATTTCCCAAATTTCAGACCTGACTTGAGATTGGTAAGCTAAGGATCCATTGGTTGGGTGTCACATCACATTCAGTGAATTCCTTGCACACACACACACACACGGTTTATGGAAAATCATATAATCTGTAATTTTTTCTCTTTTTTTCCCCTACATTCCCCTTAAGTTTTACTTTGGAGATTCCATTAATTATTAACTTCTCTAAGTGAATGCTATTGAGTTATATATTTAAAATTATTGTTTATCCAAAGTCTAGCTATGTTGAAGAATATACACACCCATTTCCTCAGACCACACAAAGGAGAAAATGAAAAAAAAAAACCAAAACCAAAAAAATCAGGAAATTTAAATTAACAATTATTGTAATTGAGTACACAAAATCAAAAGCTTTAAAACATCCCAATATGTTATTTTAATTTCAGGGTTTTTTTTTATTTCTAACATAATCAGAAGATTAATTGCATAACACTACAGGAATATTCCTTTATCTTAAGAGAGCCTTACCGTAAGTTTATCGTACTTTCTGTCCCTCCCAGTTACAATTACAGACACAATCAATATGATGACCAAAATAGTTGCAGGATGTACTCCCATGGTTATCAACAGCAGAAATATCGTGTACAGAGGAAAGTGAAATCTATTTGGAAAATGAAAAATACCTAAATTAAATATCCTGAATGAAATTACACAGATTATCTCTCCACAAAGATGTCCAAACACTTATTGTATTTTTTTGTATATTCTATTCCTTTTATTCTCTTGGATGCGGATGCCCTATCCCTGGAAGGGTCCAAGGTGAGGCTGAATGGGACTGAGCAAACTTATCTAGTGGAAATAATCCCTGCCCATGACAGGGGCTTTGGAATTAGATGATCTTTAAGGTCTCTTCCCAAACCATTCTCAGATCTTAAGGTTGTATGATTATGAATATCTGTTATGTGATCTGATCTGAATGTTCTGGCATAATCTATGTTCTCTCAATAGGGAAAGTAGAATTACTGAAAATGAAGCAATGCTACATTTTTCCTCAATCTCATAAAAAATATTAATATGCCTAATTTTTGTAACTGAGTCAATAAAATTTCATTTGTTTAATTATGACAGTTTCTGAACATCGTCTGTAAGATTACAGATTGAGCACTGAGAAACGGACCGTGCTAGGTCCTTAGCCACTGATAAAACACCATTCAGAATTTCATTTTGTGCAAAACTGACAAATTCTTCTCTCATTTACATCAGTAGAGTCTTGCAATTCTACCCAAATCAATTCACCTTAGTTTACCTGAGTACATATTTGTCCTAAAATGTACTTCATTCCTGAATATGATCAGAAGAGGGACTTCAAAGACTTGTCCTTAAGTTCCTAGTCTACAATACATTTAGCAAAACACTGACATAAGGATGGAAGGAAAAAAATTTCTAGTCATTTTTAAAGTACCTAGGTGACCTTAACCAAACTTTCAAAATTATGACTCATTTTCCTCAAGAATGGAAGAAGGATAAATCCACAGTTTTGCAGCTATTTTTGATATGGGTTTAAGAATTGTTTACTGGAGCATAAATAAATTATATGGTCTCTTTAAGTTTCTGATAAGACAACCATCAATAACCTCACACTCTGAGGTAGCCACCAGGCAGTGAAAGGTGAGCAGTACATTCCCTTTATACCTTGTCCTTTTCTGGGCTGTTTTACAGCCTCAAAATATGTCACCTCAGGCTCTCCACAGGAACTATGGTTACTCAGCACTGTTGGAAATTAGGGTTATTTCCTAGCGCATCTAAATCTATGAACTCAATCTACAATCTACAAAATAAAACAAACTGCTGGAATAGTGTCAGAGAAAGATAAAGCTAATTACAGCACTGTAGACTGAAGAACAATGTTTATTCTTTTTTGGACCCTAAGACAGCATAAGGATGGAAAAAAAGAAAAAAAAAGTTGTTCTACTTAACTACTCCATGTTTCATTTATTTCTTGATTTGTTTTATGGTGAATCAGCATCTTTACAGACAGTCTATTTACCTGGCAGGTGTCCTCAGATAGAGTTTGGTCCCCAGCATCTGCACCAATGGCTGTCCTCTTTGCACCGCTGTTCTGGGTTTTTTCCTGATTAACCCTCTGGAACTGAGTCATGTAATACATTTCAAAATTCAGTCATCATAGTTTGATAGTCTTCTTGAAGGTCCACCATTTTTTCATAGAGACCAGCTTCAAGACCCTATGTATCCCAAACAAAATATATTTTTAATTACTTCTTGAACAGTGTTCTTAGAGACTTTTGGAATTTGCTTTTTACCAGCTTATATTTTTGTCTAGATTTTTTTATCAGAAGAGTTATTCCAAGTTTAGGTACACTTTAGTTAGAAATAAGAAGAAAACATAAAGCAGTAGTATAAAGCAAAAAAAAATAGAACAGTGCATCTTTCTTTGCACATATCTTTTTAAAAAAAAGAGATAAAACCATTTAAACATTAAAGCTTATTTTTATCTTTCCTGATCATACAAATCTAATCCTCATATGTCCATGCCAACATTCGTGCAAACAGGCAAGATTTGAAACATGCCTTGAAAATCAAGAAATAAATGGTTTAGGATACCAATGAATGAAGGATCCTAAAGGAAAGAAAAAAACAAAACAAAACAAAAAGGGACTTCTATATTGCATCACATATATTCTGCAAAGAGAGCAAAAGATCAAGATTTCATTATAATGACAGGAATGTGGCTCAAGCTGACAGCATGAGAAGAGGGAAAAAATCTTGAATGATTTTGAAATTAAAATCAAGGTCACAGTTTTCACATGAAAAGCAACAGGCAGCTAGAAAGTTCTCAGAACACTGACAAATAATCTGACCTGAATACCTGATTTTTCAAATACATGACTGACTGAAAAAGTAAAAATTGCTTGAGGTTAACATGCTCTTTTAATTCTTTAGATTTTGTTGCAGAAATAAAGCTTTTATTCCTTCTTTGTTGTTCCTTTGTGGTAAACAAAAATTTTAATCAGGTTCCAGATGAAAAATTTTACTTTTATATCATTGTCCTAGGTTACAATGTAAAAATATTCCAGAAGGTCTGTATTCTATCTCCATCTTCATGAAATGTTAAAATCAGGAGGGGCAGTGTTTTCCTTACCTCCTCCCCCGGATTATCTCCTGTTAATGGGCCATCAATGCATTGCNGACTGCTACCAACACACTGACTGACAGGGTGTGAGGTTGTATTCTAACTGTCAGGTTTTGTTTTTTATTTAATACTGCATCTTGTTCTAATTTTCCTATTAGGAAATTTGTTAGTTTTTTTTTTTTTTTACTTCATTTTGTTTATACATATTAAAGAACTGTTATTCCTATCCTCATATCCTTGGCTGAGAGCTCCTTTTATTAATTTGCAGGGAGGGGGTTTACATTTTCTATTCCAAGAGAAGCTCCTGCCCTCCTTGGCAGGCACCTGTCTTTCAAAACCAAGACAATCATTTATCCATCTTAGAACTAAATACTGAAATATTAATTTCTGCACACTTGTTAAAATATCAAATGTTTCAACAGACAAAATTTTTCTTCTTCTTTTTTTTTCCTGCCAAAAATATTTGTTGAATTCGGTTTACTACCTATTTCAGCTAAGCCAAATTTAGAAGTTTCCATTTATAATTTATTTGCTAAAAAGCTTTCCCTTGTGCTTTTTCTAGTAACTTTCTTCTGTCCAACACCTTTGTGGGATATTCAGCAACTTCTACATGTGTAAATGTACTTTGCTTAGGTATAAACATTATTGAGAGGAAGTGCAGCCTTTTTTCAGATACTCTACAGTTCTCTAAGCCCACAGAGTTGGTATCAGAGCCCTTTCGTGAGGGTTACTCTTACAATCTGCTTTTTGGTCATAGAGAGAAACCATTCCATAGCTGAAGATCATTCTCCCCTGCTATCATATCCAGGATGGACAAGAAAAATCCTAAGACAAAAATGTCTAGATGAAGAAGATATGATTCACCGTAACATCTTGTCCAGTATTGACCTGCATTTTCTCAGTCATGTTAGTATTTGAAAGCTACACCTTCTGAGCTTCTGTGCATTCTGAACATAGTTGCCAGTTGTTGCGCCACAGAAGAGACATGAAAGCAGTATACAAGGGTATAATAAAGTCAAATGCAGCATCAGCACAAAAGATACCTAGGATAGATACTGACTTTTAAGTGTTCCAAGCTTTGAAGTTATTTTTGAAAGTGGTCAACGGGTCATTCTTTCACATACTTTCAAAATATAGCATAAATTGGAAGAATGCACTAGACCAGGAGCGGAAAAGTCAACAGACATCAAGGAGCACAGATCAATTTCTCAACCAAACAGGAAGGGCAAGCATACTTTTTAAGTCTGTCCCAAAGGTTCTCTTTGCAGACAAATAATTAGATAGCTCGGCACAAAACTTATGAGTTCCTGGAATCTAAGGATTCCTTGGAACACATGAATTTGAGGGAAAAATTAATTCATGAAGCAAAAGAGGCAGAAGAAATCTAGCTCGAACTTGGCTTGACCTACCTAGCTTGTATGTTTCCATTCTTCTTGGTTTAATAAAGACTACCAGTCCTGAAAAGATTCAGTCTCATACTGAGAAATATTTCAGCTTTCTGCGTGTGCTAATTTTTGAAGCTGAGATAGATACTGATGTGACTGGACATACAATATTTAAAGGAAAAATCTCAGTCTGAGAACTTTTATGAATCTCAAACAAAAATTAAATAGACAATGAGAGAATGGATGCAATAATTCTTCAAAGGAAACAGAAAGACCAACAGATAACAAAGTAAAATACTTCAGTAAAAAAGGTCTGTATAAGAACTTGGAAGCGAACATAAGAGAAATATGCTTTTGGTAATACATACTTATATAAATAAACTTTTATAAGGGATGGCTATTGGGCCTGATCTATTTCTTGCAGTGGGAAAACTTTCACTGAGTTCAATGGAATATAATTAGGCCATAGGTTTGCAAATGATTGTTTATTCAAATAATAGTGAAGAAGAAAGTGGTGTTTTCAATTTAAATGAGCTCAGGTTCTCTCAGGTATTTCCTAGGTGAGTGTCTCATGTGGTCAAGCAAACACTAATGGCAGTGCTAACACAGCCAAGCACAGCTCAACCCAGGAACTAGAGTAGAAGGAATACCTGCTTGTGTTAGAAACATGAAGCAAAACTAGTTGGAGGCAACACTGTTTTGCCAGTTGGCATGTTTTCCTGCAGAGACCATTCCAAAAATGTTTGAAGCATTTGGCAGCAGAAGGAAAAGAGAAGGGAGGTCAGATTAAGGCTACTGAAATCAGCAGAAAAAACTCATTCCATTGGTAGAAAGAGTTGAAGTGTCACCCCTTGCAAGCAATGAGAACGGCTACTGTCATCAGAAAAACATTCAAGACCAGATGAAGTGCCTATTCCTTTGAAAAGGTCACCCAAGACTCGTAGTCTTGGAGTTTGCCTTTTCCTAATTCAAAAGGGCTGTTTCAGGGACAGTATAAGAGCAAAAATATGTAGCAATGGATAGCAAATGGGGAACATTAATGAGGCCACATTTAACCACCTTAAATACAGCTCTTGTATTTGCAAAAGGGAAGATAGGCAAATGTAGTGTTAGCTAGGACTGTGATGTAGGAGATCTGGAACATGACAACACAGTAGAAGAGGGAAGTGAGTAGATAAAGTAGTTTTAAGACCATTCCCGAGGAACAGAAATTTTCAGATAAGAAGGTGAAAGACTGCGCATTTGCCCAGGTATCATTGCCACTGGTGCATTTTCAGTGTACGTCACCCAAAGTGAATTATGAAAGCTCAGTGAGTTTATTTAGCTTTTATTAAGAATAAATGAACTACTCAGGATTTTGAGAAAGGTTTAGCTTGTGAAATGTCCTCTCTTTTCTGGAAGAGGGCAAGGGATTACTTTTAAGCTGATGTATAGTTAGATGTGAGTCATGCTTAAGTGAATTGATTTTTTTTTGCCTATAAAACTAAGTAGTCTATCCACAAGACAGTAGGAAAGCTAAGTACTAAACAATGAAGTCATTGATTGTTCAAAAAAATACACAGTTTCTGACTGAATGGTTTCATGTTATACATAAAGCTGAATTTCAAGTTCCATGAGAAAGGTTTTTCACATCAGAAAATCCTCAAAAGATTGAAGAAAAAGCTCTGGAAACCAAGGATAAAGCTAAGAGAGGGACAGAGAGAAGACAGAGGAAAATGAAAACATAAAAAATTAGAGAACTTCAAGGGTTTGAAATCAATTGCTAAGAAGATTTATGAAAGGTATTTTTCACATTTGTTATCTGCACACACATGAATATCTGTGTTTCTGATTTTTCTGAATGGGTCTGATCTAAAGCTCACTGGAGACATCCTGAAAATCCCAGAGACTCCAATCAGGCAAGGAAAATGATTTTTTGATCCCTAGCAATCATCGTCCATAATCATGCAGTATATGTTTCTAACTGTCTTTCATGCCTGGAAGAAAGTGTAATTTGCCAAGCTATAACATTTCAGATACTTCTCCAGATTTCCAAAACACCCGTTCTTTTCCTGACTAGTGTTCTTTAAAAAGCTGCTTGTTTTGGATGGTTTAGTCCTGTCTTTATGCAGGGCCCTCTGTAAACTCGTCATGAGGTTGCAAAAGACATTAATTAAAAAAAAATCAAACCAACAAACAAAAAAATCAAACAAAATGTAAGAATAAACCCCTGAAAAGTAGGTCCCATGGGCTTATCTAGATATTTATTGCAATAAATAAGGCATTTACTTATGCAGACAAATCTATGAGAGAGGCAAAGGACACCATGGGCTGTGTTTGGGTGAGAAGGGACCTAGTCAAACTGTACAAATGAGAGAGCCTGGCAGGCACTTCCATAGGCAAATTAGTGGTATTTCTAAAAGCAGTTAAGTGTGATCTTAGACACAAGTGTCTATCAGAGAAAAGTAGCTCTAGTTAACTTTTTTTTCAGATTTCTAGTCCACCACTGTCTGAGTAAAATATTAATTATTTGATAAAAATAAAATAGAAAAAGTAGAAAAAGAAAGAACACCAAAAAAACCCCTTTACATTAAGATACCATTATGTTTTAATCAGTTGTCTAGATTTTATATAGATGTTTATGGTACAGATACCAAGGTGAGCAGCAAGAAAAACATCAAAGAAAAAAATTTTAAAAATATTCTATTTAAACTTATGCAACTGTGAAATGTGCAGTCTAATCTTGAAAATTTTCTCCAATGTTTTCTTCCTTTGTCTGATAAAGAGATGGGAAGACTGGGAAAAATTTCTACAAAGTCTCTGGCTGCATGGAATTATTTTAAATTCATGCAGAAATTGAGAATTTCCCAATCAACTTTATTTCTCTTTTTAAATTTTTTACTCTTCATTTAAAAATTCATATTTTAAACTTGGCTTTCATAATCATTTTATTTGTCATAATGGTTCATGTCTAATTTCCTAAAAAGGTTTGAGTAGTTCTCTGTATTTTAAAATATGTATTTTCACCCATAGAGATTTATGCTTGAAAAACCTAAGTAAGCAATGACCTTGGTAAGTAGAACACTGCTTTGGGAACTTCAGCTTTTTTTCTTTGAGCTCAATTAAGAGTGCTTTAGTAAAATAAAATTACTGGCTCAACTTGTCTGTTTTTGCAGTCAATCCAGGGACAAATCCAATTAGTAATAATTAGTGATGTTTTCACGACATAGGAAGATGGGTGTAATGTGAGAAAAAGTAAATGTACATGTAGAAATAATTTCTATTTTTTGGTGCAAGTTGTTTCACTGGCTGGTGCAATTCAAATGCAGGTGCTCAAGAAAAATTCTACATTCCATACCTCAAGGCAGATTTTAGTGAGTAATTGAAGTGAAAAAGGTTCTCTGTGACAATTAGGGTTTTCCAGTGTTCCCAAAATGGAAGATGGGGAAAACAGCAGAAAACTGGCTTTCATTTTCAGACACATAAAGCTTTCTGAAGTTCTTCTGCTCCCTCCAATCAAAAGAAGGAAAACTCTTATGGCCATTTTGCTGTCATTCACGTACATGTAATATCCTTGTTCATGTACAGGAAACACCATTCCTAGTTTTAAAGGGAAAAAGGGCCCAACTCTAGGCCACTGAGATCTTGCTTCAAGCAAAATCCCAGTAAGTGTGTCCAAGACAGTAGTGACTCAGAGAAATATTTCTAAGAGTGATATACAACCTGTTAAACTAGGATAATTTTACTCCAAAAATCTTTGAAGCTAAGATAAGGCAGGTCAAAGGTGTATTCGAGGAGGAAAAAATTTTCTAGTAAATCCTCAGAAATTCAGTAGGGAATTGAATATACATATTTAGTGATCTCAAAAGGCGCAGTCTTAGGAAGAAGGAAATACTTTTGTATTCCTGGGTTTATAACTCAATCTGTTGCAGATATCCTTAGAAATCCCATCTCAGCAACTAGCAGATTGGGTCACTGTAGATGAAATTCACTGTAGGTAGAAAAAAAGATATTTTTGGGAAATCTGAAACTACTTTCTTTCCTTTAATACAAATTTTATAACTTAGTTTCAAAAAAGCATGATACAAGTAATTATGAGTGAAGTAAGCTAACATTGCTACATGAGAATCTTACTATTAATGTGTATCCTTTATAACAGGTCAATGTCTTTGTGAGGCTTTCTTATTACTGAAGAACTGTCAAAGAATTCAGCTCCTGTTTAGGCATCTAGATGAAGCAGTTCTCAAAAGCATGTATTCAACAGATCCATTATCCTCAGTGGGACATGCTGAGAGTTTAATACCTCAGAATATCTCTCTGGTTCATTTATATGTTTAAATGGAAATGAACTTTTTGGACAATCTGTCTTCTCACATTGGTATCAAACCCGGAGTTGCTGAGTTGCTGAGTTGACAATATGTCTTTGAAATTTTAATAGCAAAGACCATCCAATGTTATTGCACAAAAATACTAAGTGTAAGGTTTTAAACATTATTTAGACAAGAACTAGGTATTCAAACCATATTTAGATATTTAAAATTCATGAAGAGCATGCTTATGATGACCTTATCCAACCAGAGATGTCTGATTCATTTTGATAAAAAGTATTCTTATGAAATATTGCAATAAAAAATTAGGGGTTTTTTTATCCCTAAAATATAAACAGACCAGTCTTTTACTGGACATTGGGTGCTAACATTATTGAAAAAAATACAGAGGTATTGAATTTTCTTAGACACAATATGTATTTCAGAAGAATACAGTGATTTCTTTCGACCTCAGAAATATTTATTACAGGCTTAGAAGTGTTTCTTCATCCATTAAATTTAATTAATTTCAAGAAAATTCTAAATTTACAGACTGGTACATTGTGAAGACTGGGAATCTTTCTCAAAAATCAAGAGTCCATTCCAAAACAATATATATTAATAGTAATAACATATCCTGAAAAGCTCAGCCATGCTCTGCTTAGTTCAGGAAAAGCACCTGAACTCTTGCTTCCTGATTCCTAGGGGAGGTTTCTAATCAACTGTCTACAAAAATTATCACTAAGTTACTTGCTCTCTTCAACCATTTTTTTTTTGTCCTCTCCCTGCCTTAGCCTTAAAGAACTTACAAACAAAATTTTCACCAATTCTTTGGTCAAATCAAGTCTGTGGCTGTGTTTCCCAGAGTATAATCAACAAAAGACAGATGTATTTGTAGAGCACATATGCTTTTTTTTAACTCTGAGTTCAGTGATATAAGGTGAGATGCTATTTTCAGTATTTTCTGCCTTTTTTGCATTTCTAAATGGAGACAGTTCTTATGTGCTCAAAGACCACAGGACTATACAGCATTTCGGGACACTGCTGAGAGCCACTTGGAAAACTGAAAAAGTGCAGAATATAGATGTTTGTCTCTTTAGAGGGTTATCTCAGAGACAGTACAACTTGTTCTTTCTATGATCAATATCTCCCCATATTAAGACAATGCACAGCATTAGCTTATCAGCAACAAAAGAACCTGAGGCTATCAAACTGTTCTATTTATGTACGGCTCCTCAAACATACCACCTCAATCTATAACACTATCAATATTTAAAATGCCATCAAAAACACTTAAAAGTTTACCTTGTCAATAGCACACAGATAAATGGTTTTTTTCTCTCGCTTAATGATTAAAAGCTTTCTGGATTTGTATTTAGATTTTTAATACCAGTAATGTTTTATGAATGATTGATTTTAATGGACACAGTGTTTCAAATTGCTTTCTCTAGTACTGAATGAGGTTGGCCTCTTCTATCAGATATTCACAAGTCAATAAAGTCATAATAATCCATTGACAGCAAAAAGCATGAGCACCTACAAGGAGTAGTAAACAAAAAAGTGAGTGCCTTCTGAGTTCCCGGAATCTTCTATTGCATTTTGGATACAACACTCCTGTGAATTAGTCTTCCTAACCTGAATTTACTGAGGATGTAAAAAATAGATTTAAAACTCTTAAATAATTTTCTCCTTTTTTTTTTGTCACAACATGCACATAAATCTCTTATAAGGGAACTACCTCTATTATGTAAATAGATGCCAGAGTTTCAAAGTTGTTTTGGTAAGAAAAGGCCCAATAAGATCCAAGTAAAATTGTATTAAGTGATAAAGTAAGTTAGAAACATAATTTCTAATGAAATTGTGAATTTAGTGAGCTGGACAATTATTAATTCAGACATCTAAAATCCAAACAAACAAACAAATGCAAGTATGGTGACTAATCAAGGAAGTGTTGAGTCACCATCCCTGGAGGTATTTAAAAATGTGCGGATGTGGTGCTCAGGGACGCAGTTTAGTGGTAGACTTGACAGTGCTGCATTATGATTGGACATTTATGATCTTAAAAGGTCTTTTCCAACCTAGAAGACATTATGATACTACCGCCTCTGAGGTAATCACTTTTAAAATTGACTACAATATGGTATGGTTTCAAGATGAAGATATTCTCCTAGTAAATACAGAATTAGGTTTGAATCCACTCTGGATTTTGGGTAATAGAGCCAGATTTCCCTCCTGTATAGAGTACTCTAACCAAGAGGTCATTAGCAGAAAACACTGCCTGCTTTGCCTCTTCATTGCAATGGAAACTTTTTCAGTCAGTAGAGCTTTCTTTGTACGGGGCACACTGCTACCCACATGCCTTAGGCATAGCCAGCATGACAGCTGTGTCACATTCCTTCTAAGGGTGTTGGAATCTAGGAGGAAACCAGGCACCAAGCTGCCCATGCTCTTCTGTAGAGTCTCGTAATTAGGCTTTTAAGTAAGTCTCAGATCAAAGGGAGTGAATTATATAAATCCAGTCATTTCCAGTATGATAAAGCCCATCAAGCACAAACTTCCTAAACTTATTTCTTAGTCTAAGCCATCTAACTTCCTCCTAAATCCTATTTTTTAAAAGTGCCATTTATACTCTCAAGTATATACTCACTCATATTGCCCAATTTCAGAAGCAGTTCATGGATATAATAAATGAAGTTATAGAGCCATTAAATACAGAAAGTTAATTACGGAATTTGTGTGGTGGGAATAGCAAGCTGCCAAAGTATGAAGAAAGAGACAGAGATGAAATCAAGTCCATTTCGATCTTCAAACTTTGGCACTTGTAATGTCCTTTTATTTCAGCTTAAGTATATATAATTCTGCTTTCAAAATGTCAAGAAACTTCCTAAATTTTATCATATAATTTTCCCTTTTTATCTGATGCAAATTAATATTTATTAAATACCCAGGCTTAAGATTTGTCTCATAGGATGCTCTGTATGCACATGTTCTACCTGTATATGCTGTTATAAAGGATTGGGTTTGAGACAAGAAAAGACATTGATATGCTGTCCATTTTAAGAAGCCCCTTGGTGACTATCTGGGAAAAATTTGATTTTCATTTCATATTTAAAATTATAAGAACAGTAACAAAAATTACAAGAACAGTAACACACTAAGGATATTCTAGCAAATACTTAGATAAAGACTTCTAGTTATTTATGATAATCTCTTCATTCCTTCCTGCAGAGAAGTCTCTCACTCTATATATATACCCTAGACAATAAAGGATTCAAATTTTCTAAAAGAAAACTATATACAATTACTGAAGTTTCAAAGTCAAATACCAGTAAAGCTGTGTGTGTTTATTATGAAGCCTTCAAAGCCTTCAAATTCTGCAAAACATGATCTTCTGAAAAAGTGCTTAAAGGTGGCGCCTTGAAAGTAATGCAGCATGGAAAAAAATCACATCATGTTTCCTTCTAAGTAACTATGAAGTCAAAAGGACATTTTTTCAGACTCATTTAACCCTCTGCACTTTTTTCAGAACATTTTCCTCTCAACTTTTCAGAACTTGCTAGAAACCAAATAGATACAAGAAAAACCAAAGTTACCAGATGAAAAGGGAAGATAAAAAATATTATTTAAGTAAATACAGGTAATTGTAGGACTAGCTAACACTGCCAGATGAGTTTGACCCTTGTATTATGGAAGAAATACTGTCTTTCTGGTTCTCTCAGTGTTTCAATGCTCTTCTTGAATAAAAAAAGATGTTAACAATTTTGACACTTATGAATGGTTGAGGGGTCATGATAAAATTCATATATGTGTAGCTTTATACTGTATATTTAAAAAAAATCATACAGACTTTTCTATTTCAGAAAATTTTGAAAGATTTTTCTGTATTTCACTAGGTTCAAATTTATTCTACTGGGAAAGACATAAAGCCAGCTAGGCTTAGTCAATACTTGTGTTCATGCTGATGTTAGGTGCAGCTAGATACCTTCAATGGAATGGACTATGACAGACTCTTTGTTGCGTTTCCCTAGCTTGACACATCATTTGTAAGAAATAATTATCTTGGAAAAGTCTTCTCTTTTTTGAATTTTGTCAAAATTTCCCAAACAATTAAAAACTTGTTCTAAAGGCATTAATACCTTAAAGTTAGCCAACAATTACATAAGTACTTGCATAACTACTCATGTAAGTACACAAGTCTCTTTTCCTTATAAGCTAAATAGATATAAACAAATATATACTTGTTAATACAGATGTAAAATCACATTGGTCAGTTTACAAACCACAGCGTGAATTATTTATGAGGTAGGAAACTAGAAAGACAATGCAGTCTAAAGTCTGTATCTGTATTAAAGGGCTCTACTTAGTTCTGCCAACATGAACAGAGTTTTGGCCATTTCCACCAGAAAAATCAAATCTACTGACAGCTAATGGAAAGTTTTTCTCCAAAGTGGTAGGGACTAGTGTATTTAGCGAAGCTCTGTTTCCCATGCTGCATATACTATGGGATTACCAGACAGCTCTGATACGTTTGTGGCAGCACACATTCTTCTCTCTTAGAGGTTTGCTCTCCTCTATCATATTATTTCCTTTATGTCCCAGTAGTGATGGCTAAAAGCTGAAATTCTAGTAAAAATTGTGGCTGGAAATAGTAGTGAACAACAGTCTAATGTTATTTTTACAATACCTGGAGATTCAAAATAGTCAAAGATCAGGAATTTTTTTTTTTTGCTTTGCAGTTATCAAATAATTACTTTATGGAAAAAAAAATTAAAGTGATATAATCTTTTTATGTAGCTGTCAGGTAGAAAGACTGGCGTCATTCCTGAAAGAGGCAGGAAGGCTCTGTTGAAGAGAAGTGTTGCAGTGCAGGACAGATCCAAAAAAGCAAATTTGAAATTAATGAAACTGACCTGAGATTTACATATATACAACTTAACTTTCAGATCACTATTAAAAACAAAACAACTAATATTTTTTTCTGAGTTCCAGCATTCTCTTTTCTAGAAGCTATTATTTTAAAAGTACATTATTAATATTAATGAACCTAGAGTATTACACCACTCACAGACTGTACCTGTATTGCAGGTTTTATAAAAAATTTATACCATTAATATTTCCCCTTTGCTGAAGCAGTCAGGATTTTAGTAGTAAAGGTTTTGATCCTGCTCTAAGATGTATGCATAGAGCTGCTACACTTAGCCTTCAAAAATTTGTAGCGCCTTTAGTAAGAACTAATTCATAGAATCATAGAATGGTTTATATTGGAAAAGGCCTTGAAGACCATTGAGCAAACCATTGACACCCCTCTGCCAAGTGTCCCTAAGTGCTACATCTACACATCTTTTAAATACCTCCAGGACTGGTGACTCAACGCTTCCCTGGGCAGCCTGTTCCAAGGCTTGACAACTCTTATGGTAAAGGAATTTTTCCTAACATACAGTCAAAAACTCACCTGGGTACTCTGGAGGCTATTTCCTCTTGCCCTGTTCCTTGTTGTTTGGGAGAAAGGATAGAAAAGGTTCCTCTAAACAAAAGCTAATTAATTTTTCCAACAGCCAAGCAATATTTTCTGTTATTCTCTGTGTATTTTGGGGCTTATTTTTAAAAAAAAAAATGTTTTAAAATTTGTTTGTAAAGTTCCTATTCATTTGTTTGCATTTAAAGTTTTCTGATTTAAGAATTTCCCAACTTTCTAGAGGACAGATAGACCTTATAATTTCTTTATTCCTTCAAGTTTGCACAAAACAGCTCTGCTGTAGCAATAACCAGCATCTGTGTTCAGCTCAGCTGACAACGTAAGGGTTACATCAGTTTTACAGAAAGAAAAACACTAGTCTAATTAATCCTGTAAAAACAAATGTGCAAACTGCACAATTAAGCACTAGGGGATTTTGCAGCAAGAGGTAAATGCCACAGGAACTTTACTAGCACAAAGTTAGTTGCCAAACTCTATGCTCTGCAAGATTTGACAGCAGCTGAGCAGGGTCTTGTGAATGAATGTGACTGAGTGTTAGAACAAGATATCTGAAGAAGTGCCTGAGTCCCACTGTAACCTGGGACCAAAGTCCTTGTTTGCTGTTTGATTGCAGGTTTTGAGCTTCCTGGTAAAAGTTTCCATTATTGGGTCCTCTTCCTTTCAGATCTGAAGGAGCCAAAACCATAAACCAAATACTCACAGACCTCATCATGGAAGTGTTGAGAAGAGGGAAGGAAGGCTTCCTTCTAGAACCGTGTGTGGTGGTTGGCCTTTCTGCTGCTAATTACATATTCAGTAATGTTTCAGTTCTTCTTTAGTAGTAATATCATTTGTATTTTCCCACTCTAGGAAAGGAGAGTGATGCTACTAGAGAAATATGCTTTTTTCAGGAGAGGTTTTTCTGCGAATAACTAATGGATCATCTATTGTTACATTAGGAGCCCTCATCATTCTTCAGCTTGTGCTTTCAAAGGAGACAGCAGTTTATTAATGAACAGTCACAATGGCACTGGGGTGAGCTCCTCCACATCAGGAAAGCATGGCTGGTCACATATTGAGAGGATCATTCAAATGTTTTTTAACTTTCTGTAACTCAGATCTACTCAGTCAAAGAAAATCCATGTTTGAAGTTTCATACAGTTTTAACAGTATAAAATATTTATCTCTCCATTTAGTATAAGGCTTTTAGATCTCAAAAAAGTCTAAATTGAATCCATCTGATTCATTGTGTGCCTGTGCGTGCATGATGTTAAGTAAGAACCCAAATAATTTTAACTTGGGATTTCATTTTTAATGCACTCTTTTGAGACAAAAAAGAGAGTGTCTTTACACCACATGTTGCAGCTAGTGGAAAAACAGATTTGTGGAAAAAGATGTTCTTAAATGTTCAAGGAGTTTTATGATTTCCATTTTCTGAAATAAACTAAAGAACCAAATTCAACTTGTTACCTGAACAGTCATTCTCATGCTTGTCCATGATGGGCCAGGATTTTAACCCGCATTCCTGAGGCTTTGGCTATACAGCTAAGTGAAATATTGCCCTGTTCAGGCAGCAGAGCTTGATTGGGCACAAACAGCTAATTACTAGAAAGATGCCTAGTGCCTGGACCACTTGCTTGTCCCCACAGCAGTACTTACAAACCACTTCTCAGAGCTTGTCAGAGACAGGCATCACTTCCAATGGCACAGCCCTGCATGCAGCTATCATGTTCAGAATCTGAAAGAATTTTAAAGTATTGAAGAGGTTGGAAAATCCTTTCTGGCTTGGCTAGCCACCACTGTATTAATGTGTGAAGGGGCTGAGATTCCACGTGTCCATTGTGGTAATTCCTTCTTTTCTTTTTGCCTCTTGAGAATTTCTTTTTGTCAAACACTAAAAAAATGCCATCACTAAGCATTGAAAGAGACAGAAGACAACCCTCAACACATGACAAGAAAAGAAGGAAAATATATGATATGCCATCCTGAGCCATATAACAAGAGNCATGTGGTTTTGGTGAGAGAGTGAACTGTAGGTGGGGGGAGGATGGATGTTTTGAAAGTTTCCTTCTGGTTTCTGGTTTGTTTTTTTTTTTTCTTTTTAGTGTTAGTTAATAAAGTTTCTTCTTTATGCTTTAAGTTGGGTGACTGTGCTCCTTTTTTGGTCCTACCTCACAGCAGAAATTGAGAAAAATATATTTTCATGGGTGCACTGGCCTTTGGCCGGTGTCAAACCATGACAAGTACTTATTATGGAAGGGGTTCTTTGGAGCCTTTATTTACATACATATGTTAAAGAAAATAACATCAGTTCTTTTTCTGTAACTTAAAAATCTACCACTTTCAAGGCATATTTTCCTCAGAGATACCCTGGTGAAATATATATCTGCAATTACACCTTTAAGAGTAAATTAATGTCTAAATCCTAAATAAAATAACACTTTTAAAGTGACCAAAAATGGTCTCAAATGGTAGTAAGGCATCATGCTTAGGCAACAGAACAGAGTTTCAATTGAAAGATTCCTTTCACCTAAACCTATTTGCTTATAAATTGTGGTTACACAGTCACTTCAATTTAAGACAGTGCTTTTCTGCAACTTTAAAATGAGCAGTTATGGCTCCCAGAAATGCTTGTACTGGTGCTAAGCTTTTGCAATTACTGTGGAAGCAAAATCAGGGAATACAACTTCATGAAACTCAACTTTTTGCCTGCCCAAAAAATCCATATGCTGTTTTATAATCAATCATTTATCAGCTGTCACTCCCACAGCATCAAAAAAAATTAAATGGAAATAGGGAGACACAGTGAGCAAGGTGGGTCCACACTTTTGATAACAACCTAAATTTATGTTCGTTTAAAATGACTGCATAATCATGTCTTTTTATAAAGCAGTCATCAAGATTCCCTCTGCAATCAAGGGTAAATAGAAGGCAGTTCCAGAGGGTGATTCAGCCCCTTTATTTTAGGAGAGAATGAATCACCCTCTGGAGCTGCCTGTCTTTCTCCACTGATTATGGATGGTCAAAACCTGATTTAGACTTCTTACTTTATGATAACTAGAGTGAGCATATCATATCCTTGGTGGCTGTGAAAATGGCCAGCAGGGGATATTTAAAGGATGGATTAAAAACCAAGAGACTTCTGAGTGTCTTATTCACTGTTACAGTTGTTACAGTTCTGTTTTATTCTGCAAATCAGTACTTGCAGAAATTAATGCTTAAATTAAGATGAGATTTTTTTGTATAATATTGATTTATTTGGAACTGAATTAGAAAAAAATGAGTCTAAAGGGTTTCTCTCAAAGGCATGGTGTATTTTAGATTCTTGTGCAAATTATATACTGAAGAACACAAATATTTTGCTAAATTTTATACCTAAGGATTGGGAAGGCATCAGAAATAAAAGACTAATATGTTTTATAGCAAATGAGAAAAGAGTCTCTAAACCAGAAAAAATTAGTTAAATTTCAGACTAATTAGGATTGAAGTAATATGGCTTGCATAATTTGTCCAGGATTTAACAAATGTTTATGTCAGAAAATGCTAATCACTACTATCAGTCATAAGGTCAATCACAGACATCATTAAAAATTACAAACATGGAATTCAAATTTCATTTTAGCAAGGTGGTGAAGAAATTAAAAATGTTTTGTTCAGGAGTAGCCAAATACCTCCTTAGATCCTTAACCCTTGCTGGGCTGTACGGGCAAGGATGGTGATAAACACAAATCTACTTGTGTGTCTTTAGCTTGCAGTGCAGGACAGCTGTCAGCTTATTGCATTGGACCTGATCTCCACTGGGACTCAAAGCTCCACCTGTACCTGTAAATAAAACTGGTCAGTCACTGCTTTTTGGTACAGGTGATATCCATTCAGTAAGCTCTCTAATCAGTATCCAAACTAGGATATGGATATATCCAAACTAGGATATATCCAAACTAGGATATATTCCAGCCAGGAATGGTGCTTGTTCCTTACCATTCCATGGCTAAGCACAAGGTGTAATCTGCCTAAAATGTAATTTGGCCTAAGCCAGAACTGTGCCAGAGACTCTGCAAACACTGGAATGTTAGATACAACAGCTCATGCCCATACCCTGAGCCCTCAGAAAACCACTAAGTCAGCAACTCCTTTACTGATACAAGCTGAGGAATCATGTACCTTCCAGTATGAACATCTTCTTTTGAGTGCTTTATTTATGTTTACTGTGCCTCTTGATCATATCTTTCCTGGATTGTCATCCCCACGAATTGCAGCATGGAAACAAGTTATTCTTTTCTGCAGCTCTCCACTTAGTAGGCCACCACAGGCCATTGTTCATTCTTAGTACGTGAGACTTCCACATGTGTATGATAGATCTCTCACAGACAGAAAAGCAATCAGAAAACCAAGAGACAATTAGAAGGGGGCAAAAGTAACCATGTGATATTCAGGGACAATGAGCCCTTGGGAGCATGGGCAAAGATGGAAGGAAGAGGTGACTGTACTGTGGGCAAAGAAACACTATTTTCCTTTGTTGTTGTACTTTGCCTCCAAAGGCTGCAGGGAAAGAGCAATAAAGGACTGAAATGACCCCCACAAAACACATGGCTCTTGTCACCCTTCTTGCCTGCTAATGGGAAGAAACCAAGAAGGGCCCAAGTATTTCCCAGTTGCTAGTGTAACTCTATGTAGATGAGTGTTTAAGAAGAGTTTTGACCAACAGCTAAATACAGAGTTCTGAGCTACATTATTATATAGTTTATTTTTTGTTTGCTTGTTTTGTTTTGTTTTGTTTTGTTTTGACTGAAATACATTAGGGCCTTGCTTATTATTGTTAGTACAGCATAAACTCCCTCACAACTGTTATGGCTGCTGCATTGAAACTGGAGCCTCGTTGAGAATTGTAAGACTGTAAATGTTCACTCAGAGATAATTCAAAAGATCAAAACTATTCTCAAATAGGTGTAATTTTTGTGAAGTTTCTTGATTTGTCCATGAAATACAAACATGGACATAAAGTGGCTTGAATCATAGCTTTTCCTCTTCTAGAAACAAGTGTATTATAGTACACCATTTTTCCATACACAAAAAGCATTTGAAGAGTATTTAAAGATAAAACTGGTTCAGGTACCTACACAGTTTTGCAGTTTAACAGAAAGTTGCAAGCTATGATAATTATAAAGTATACGCAAAACAAAAAGCTCACTTAGTAAATTTCACAGACAAGTGCTGCATCATATACTTCACCATCATTAAGGGAGGCTTTTAATAATTGTGAGTTGGTATTTTCCCAGTAGAGTCTCTTTTCTCCCCCTACATTTAAAAAGTACATTAATCTTCTGAATATGTGACTTTTATTGAAATAATTGAAATATTTTTTTATTGAGCAGGTAGTGGTAACTAATAGTCAACACTAATAGTCTTTT
>VXBU01002811.1:336829-358657 GCA_013400315.1 Bombycilla garrulus | reverse complement strand
TTTTTTTTTTTTTTTTTTGCGGACAAGCCCAAGAAAGACAAAATACTGTAATCTTTCTTAATTACTGGTTTACTTGGGTAGGTTTAATGCTAAATGACATTTATGGATTAATGTTGTGTAATCTGAATATCCTGATGGAAATTACTTCAGAAAACAGACAGGGTGAAAACAAAGTTCAGGGAAAGTGATATTGCCCAGGGACTACCCTGGGCTTTTGAAACATGCTCCATAAGCACTAAAATGCAGTTTATGAAGAGACTTTAGGTTTCAGTTTACTTGCATTATTCTAAAATTTTATCTTGTATATGAAGTTAACTTGGATAAACCCAGGTAAGACACTAGAAAGAACACTCCACACTTTTCTTTTTAAGTAGGCTCAACAATCCAGCTGCATGGCAGTAAAAGTCACACAATTATCCTCCAGATGAAATGTTATGCAGTTTACATCATGCAGCCCAGTACACAGCACAGAGAAAAGTCCTAAGCTTCTGGTCCAGCTAAAAGAAGCTATTCCATCATAAAGCAGAGGTTTAAAAAAGCTCCTTGAATGCATACTTTAAAAGATGCATTGAGCAGATGGTGAACTTCCTTTTCAGAATGCACCTCATATGTCACGCCATTGTATTAATCTTTGCATTACCTTTCAGGACCAGCTGTGACAAGTCTCAAAATGTATCTGTATCATGAAAGATGTCATTTTATTTCCATTAAGTTGAATTAATCCACCTGCTCTTTCCTGCCAAGATTTATAGAAGGCAGTGTATGGGGAAAACTTCAGCTACTTTAGACCTGCAGAGTGAAATAGAATGGATTTTGCTGTTACAGAAAGACTGCAAAACAGAAAGTATCCTGAAATATATTATAGTGTAAAAGAGATGGTCTTGTTCCTGGAATGCAAAATCTATTTTGGATTTCCTGTACTCAGTATCTTGGATGTCTATCCTACTTAACATTAGTTTTCAGAACTTGGTTTGGACAGGGATTTACATTTCAAACAATATAAAGTCTTAAGAGAAAAAAAAGTAGTTTTAAGAGCTGTATTTCCTTCTCACTTCTTTATAACAGTAGCACTGCAGATGAGGAATAGAAACATGGTATAAAAATCTGCTACAGTGGTTACACTGTAAATGGAACCTTTTGACTTTGAACTTTGCTTTCTAAAAAGAAAAAAATAAAAAATAAAGAGAAAAAACTTAGTGAGAAAAAATTATTTTTAAGCTGAATGTTTTCCAAACTGTAAAAGTTCATACTCTGTTTTTCCCAGACGAATGTTTGAAGTAATTGCACTATAAATCTCTTACAGATTATTCCACAAGACCTTAGAGTGTGCTTCCAATGAAATCATTATTAATACAAATATTTATTCTCTGCTACCCTGTTTGCAACACATATATCTATACACTGCCTTTTAAGTGTACATGATGGCTGTCAATTTTCTGTAGGCCAATTTCAAGTGTTAGTGAATGTATATGTATTCTGTATTCTATAAAGTTTTGGCTTCCTGGATCGTTTTACTTATGGTGTCTAAATGTAATTCTATGTACTGTGTTAGTGTACTCAGTATTCTTCTTTTGTCCCTTCCTTTTTATTTTCATATGACTTTCTTCATTTTACTCAGCTTATGGGACACCTTTGTCTGTCGATTTCACTTAATCTCAGTTGCCTAATTTTCCTGTCCTTTATGGGCAACTGCTAGGCCAGATTTATAATTTGAAGGATGATATTTTTGGGCATAGTTTTCATAATCTGTTAATTGAATTTAGTTTTCAATATTGTATTGGGTTTATACAGTAAATTTTAAATAGTAGCGGGACTGTCACACCTGTTTCTGTGAGAAGATGCCACCATGTCTGAGAAGGGCTGTTCCAGGCAGCTCTAGGACAGAGAGCTGCTGGTCAAACTTGAGTCTGCAGATGGTCAAACCAGAGTCAGCAGTGACAGTAGTAGCACCTTTGTGATAATATATTTAAGAAGGAGCGTAAAAAAAAGGTGCAACAGCAGCTGGGAAAGAGGAGTGAGAATAGATGACAGGAACAACTGACATCAAGGTCACTGAAGAAGGAAAGGGAGGAGGTGCTCCAGGCATCAGAGCAGTTTCCCCTGCAGCTCATGGAGAAGACCACAGTGAGGCAACAGTCCCCTGCAGCTCATGAAGGTCTATGGTGTATCAGATATCCATCCCCAGATCATGAAGGAACCGATCCTAGAGCAGGTAGATGCCTGAAGGTGGCTGTGACCCCATGAGAAACCCATACTGGAGCAGGCTTCTGGCAGGACATGTGGCCTCATGCAGAGAGATACCCAGGCTGGAGCAGCTTTGCTGGCAGGACTTGTGACTTCATGGGTGACACATGCTGAAGCAGTATGTTCCTGAAGGACTGCACCCCATATAAAGGAACCATGCTAGATAAGAGGAAGAATGTGAAGAAGTAGTGGTAGAGAGGACATGTGATGAACTGACAGCAAT
Source organism: Bombycilla garrulus (assembly GCA_013400315.1). Classification (NCBI taxonomy): domain Eukaryota; kingdom Metazoa; phylum Chordata; class Aves; order Passeriformes; family Bombycillidae; genus Bombycilla; species Bombycilla garrulus. The sequence continues at coordinate 356,190 of VXBU01002811.1, read as the reverse complement.
CCCAATTCCTCATATCCCTCATACCATTCGGGTGCAGGAGGTAGAGAAATTGGGGGTGAAGTTGAGCCTGGAAAGAAGGAATAAGGGGAAGTTGATTTGTAGATTTTTTTCTTATTTCTCACTAACCTGCTCCATTCATTAGCTAATAAAATAATTTCCCTAAGCTAGATCCTTTTGGCCTGTGATTGTAATTGCCAAGTGATCACTCTGTCCTTATCTTGACCTTAGCTTTTCATTGTATTTTTCTCACTCCATCCCGTTGAAGGGATGAAGTTATAAGAAAAGGATCGTAGGCACTTTGCAGCTAGCCAAGGTCAACTTACCACAAGCAGTATTTCTTCATTTTATTTAAGTAGCAAGCAGAAGCCCCTCTCTGCTGAATGCCTTCCTAGAAATATTCCATGTCTTCTATTTTTGAGGTTCAAATTTTCATATAGCTGGGGACTCAAAGAATGCATAATGTTTTACAAATGAAAGTAATATATACAGACATGATTAAGAATTATTCTGGTAACAAAGAGAATATAGAATGGTTGAGGTTGGAAAGTGCCTATCTAGTTGAATTCCCTGCTCCAACAGGGCCACCTACCACCAGATGCCCAGGACCATGTGCAAACAGATTTTGAATATCTCTTAAAGATATCTCCAACCTTCCTGAACAAATCCATTTCATTTAAAATATAAGCAATTTCTAGAGCATAGATTTGAACAGAGAGGAGTGATAAACAGGAAAATCAGGCCAACTTTATCTTCATTATTTGCAAAGCAGAAAGTTACTGTTATGTGGCAATCCCATAGCTAGTCTGCAAACCCACATGAACATTTTGAACACTTTGATTGACTTCAGAGCAGAAATCACTGATACTGAAGAAGTACACAGATTTCCAAAGCACCTCCCCTCTCCCAGTGCAATGACTTCTTTCCAGGGTGGTCTGTCTACCAAGGAGGGCAACAATGACAACCTCTTGCTCATTTTTTTCTTCCCGTCAGTATCTTCCTAATGTGCTTTGAGCAGGACAAGAGTGCAGTTGTGTAAGGGTTCCTCACAAGTTTAATGTCATTTAGCAGAACACAAAATGCAACTTCCCTGAATGACAGCACAATTCCATTACTGTAAAAGCTACTTGAGACATGTTGCTGTAGACTGGGATAGTGGCAGGGTGGGACAATACATGTTTTTAATTCTTCATTAGGAAAATGTTTTACCCATATTATGAAATATATATCTCCTGGAATAAATGAAATGAGCTCTGTAGCCATTGTGTTTCCCTTTCATAGTGTAAAATACACAATGCTGAATTGATGAGATCTTTATTCACATCTTTTCAAGGAAAGGCAGAGAATTGATCTTCCTTGAAATGCAAAAGAGAAAAGGCAGGCATGCTGATTCCCTGTATTGGATGCAATAAGGAAGGATAGTTCCAGACTTAGGGAACCCAGTATTAGATCAGACATTACCTTGGAAATTTCAATACTAGGATTCAATTTCCTGCTAAGCACCTGACTTCAGTCTGGGTGAACATTCGCAAGTCATTTAGTCACACACAACTTCCAGGCTCTTTCAGTATATTTATAATTAGAGTAATATTACTCTGTGAGACTAAATACATAAAAGGTTTTTAGATATTGGCTATTCAATGATAAAATACATGAATTGGAGAAGTATGAGCAATGCACACCCACACTTGGAGCAGAAGAATATGCTTCTGTGTGCATGTTCTTCTTTTCAGTTTTAGAATAGGCCTGTTTTAGAGCTCAACAGGAGTTTAAACAGACCTGATTCATAATGCTTTTTTTAAATCTAAAAATTGCATTTCATCTTCCTGAGGTTTCTGATTTGTGAAAGTTTATTTGATATCAAACCAGAAACAAATACATTTTACTGAAATAAAACTTTTGAAAAAATGTGCTGATTTTTTTAATTGAAATATATTTTAAACTTCATTGAATTTAAGCATTCCACCCCCCATACTTTATTCTGCAGTTCTTCTTTCTATTGAAACATCCCATCTGTTCTGCAACATTTAATATTGAAGTCAATTTGTTTTCCAAATTTACACTGGTCCTGCTAGTTTATTCACATTTTTCACGTTATATGGATAGCAAATGAGAGGACAAATTAATCTATTGCATTCCCTGCATAGGTCCTTTTCACCCCTTTCTGTGTTTCCCTAGAAATGATGGCTTGCATGACAGGACAGCCTCTTGCAACAAATGCTTAGTGACATTGGCTTTTTATCTCTAGCCTCTTGATTGAAGCATCTTTTCAAAATATTTTCTTTATTGGCTTTTTACAGTGTTTATCACCATAATAATTGATGTCTGCAAAACATTTCTGCATGAGTTTTGCAGATTGGAACTGGGAACAATGAGGAGAATAAGAAAGGTAGAAATTCTTATAAAGTATGCAATTTCCACAGAAATTCAGCTCTGATATTCAACAGAAATTGTTCCACTACTCCTAATTGTGTTATTTTTTCCAGGAAGAATAAATGGCCAGAAGTCTGACAGATGATCAGTGGCATGGTTAAAAGCAATCTGCAAGTCCTCTTAGTCAATGCATTCCCCACATGGTTTCTCTTTGAAGTCTACTTTTTTCATTAACAACAGGTTTTATAGCTCTATTTATTGCTTTTGTAGGCCCCAATTTAGTTGCCAGTGGTGGATGTTTGTTTTTATTTTACCCATTTGTAATATGCCCTTATGGCATAACACTGAAATTAAGGAAAGCAATTTTACTCCAATGCTCCTCATCATAATTAAATCTGTACACTACAATGACATGAGGAAAAATGTCATGGCCCAGATCATATCATATATATAATGCTAAAATCTCTTAGTCCAAAATGGGCAGCTGTTGGTGTCTTTGAGCATTTAGCAAGGCCCCCGTGGAGAGAAAATGCTTAGTCATGTACTTACCCTACTTCATAAGACCCTCTGTTATCTCCCTGTAACACTATTGGCTACATTCCAGATGTCCTAAGACTATAGGTCAAAACACCAAGACCTCAGACTATTGGCTAGTTATCCCAATCCTACCTAATCCTATAAAAACCCCTACTTCTGCCCACTTCAGGAGAAGACGCCGTTCCTGGACCCCTTCACGGAACCCCCAATAAAGACTTCGTGGAAATGCTCCGGACCGGGTCTTCTCGTCTCTTTTCCCCTGGGCTAGCAAAGCGACTACCTGGCAAGCTGATTAATCACCAAAGAGCTGAACCGCCTGATAGCCTCAGGCTGATTGCCAGGATATTGCGCGGCCAGGCGCATCTGCTGGAGCAGGACGTGAGCCGCTCCTTAGGACCGGAGACCAGGAACCCTCGCTATCCGGACGATCTAAAACGGCACCGGGGGCTTTGTCTGCCACCCAGGCTGGCCACCCGGGCAGGGCGGGCAACCTCCCGGATCAACCGTATTAGGCAGCCCTATTCACAATTACTATGTGAAACAAGTTCCAGGCCTTGTGCTCTACACTGCATTCATACAAAACAGAAATGGTTGAAGCAGCAGAACCCACACCAGTCTCTGGCATGGCAAAGGCACTCTTGAGAGAGAGCTGAATTCAAGATACTACTCCAAACTCAGGAAATCAGAGATCTGACTGAAGGTCTTTGCCTTATCAGCTGAATATCCTCATTTTGGACCACTTACTATATTGAGATATCTTTCTGGATGTAAATCCCCATACCTTTATTGTATTGGTCTGTGACAGGGATGCTCGGGGAACACTTACCCCACCTCACCCAAAGGCAAGATGGTTAAGGATTAAGGTACTGCTCAGGGATGCTCTGTAGTTCAGTCTCCCAGTAGTTTGGCCTTTAGAAACTTATTCCAAAAAATGCCAAAAGATACAGATAGGTGTTCAAGAGGGATTTAACAGCTCAGTCATAAGAAAATTATGTGCTTGAGTATCCGAATTGGCAGTGAGGAGTCTAGTAGTGTCTTAAAATATTAAGCCTTCATATTTTCTGTGGTGTGAAATAGGAGACCTATTGGTTGTAACACAAACACCTATTGAGTAAGTAAAGCAGGTAATGACAAAAGTATCAGGTATGTGAATACCTGTGTTCAGTTTGTTGGCTGTTTCCCCCTATTATCAGTCATATTTTTGGGTTGGACTTCCTAAGATTTTTTGAGTGGAAGGAGGAGTTAAATATACTGAGTAAAAGGACAAAAACCATCCTAATAAAAGTACATAATACAGTTATCTGGATAAAATTCAGCATGTGTTCATAGAAAATGTTCATAGTAAGGTAATTGCTTTACATCTTCATTAAGTGTGATGTAACACCATTGTGAGAATAAAGGTACATGGAGAAGTAACAAAAAAATCAATATGTTTTACTGTGAGTTATCCATATTGGGCAGATATACCTCTTAGAGGGCAAAAACCCCAAGAAGAATTAAATAAAACCCTTGTTCTTATAAGGAACACAGATTTGTTGGACTAGGGACATGAAACATTTGAGTTTCTAGGATGCTGTTCATAAGATGTAATTTTCTTCTATGTAACTTGTAAATAAAAGAAAGTTTCTTTGATTTGTAAGTAGGGTATCTGTGTTGCTGCAATAAAAGCAAGGAGGTTATTCATGGTTGTTAGAGCCAATGCTCAAATATATTAACATGAAATGGAATAAAAAAAAAGATAGGATAATACAAACAGAATAAGAACTTTTAGTTATTTAAGACAATTTCCCTTACATTAGTGTTGCTTAAATATTAAGAGGCTCAAAAGGAAAAATAAAATAAATAAATTGAAATATCTTCTTTCTTTGAAATATGAAAAATGTCATAATTTGGAATATTCTATTCAAATTTCTTTGACTTGGCAGTTTTTTCTGCTTATAATAAGAAGGTTTGTAGCCCATTTTTATAATCTTTAGCACATTCTTTTGAAAAAAAAATCAAAACTCCCTTAATAGTCTAACATAAATTATACTAATACCAAAACTGAATTAATATCAAATTATTAGTGGCTCATATGCTGTATACAGCTGCTCACACACATGGAGAAATCCTGAACTCTGACTACAGTATGGTGCTGATGAGGTAGATTATTAGAACTTTACAAACATGAGATTTGATTCCAATTTAGTGTTACACTTTAAAAAAGAGTAAGCATGAATGAAAGCATTTTCTGGAATATTAATATTATATCCACAGTAAGGAAAAGGCCATGGTCAACCATGATTTTATCTGGACTGCCTAACAAATTTCTTCAATGGACATCAGCAATATGTGGAAGAGGTTTGGAACAGAGGAGGCTGCATAACAAGAATCTGCGCATTTTTAAATTTTACACATTAAAATTTATTACCTTTAGCATTACATTTAAAACATAAGCATTTTAAAAACAGTTTCTACCCAGAACATAATTAGTGTGCTCATGCAAGTACAAATCCTGGGAAATGCTGCTGCTCCCAGTGCCTTCAAGAGACTGAGTTGTGCAAGGTCATGAAGCAAATCACTGTCAGAATTTGCATCTTGACTGCAAGATCAAGATCATGGTCGTTTTCATGGATGTGGCAGCTTTTCAAACTCTTTACATGCTAACCACTTATGAAATTACAAAGAGCTAATGTCTTGGTTTTGAAAGACATGTGCCTGCCAAGGAAGGCAGGAGCTTCTCTTAGAATAGAAAAATGCAACCCCCCCCGCCCCCGNAGAGATCCTGTAGAAGGGCAGAGTTTTCCTCCAAGGGTCCAGTGGTGATGTTGAAGGGTCTGGTCCTTCCTCTGGGAAATCCAGTGGGAGAGAAGGCTGCTCCTCTGGGAAGCCAGTAGAAGGCAGACGCCCGTGCTGTCCAAATGTCCAGATTATATCCAGGTGGGAATGCTTGGCTCCTCCCCCTGGGCGGAGCATCTCCCAATGGGCTGATGTCATTCTATGAGTCATGGGGTGGGTCCTTAATGGCCCATTGAACAGGAAATGGCTCCCAGAGGGAGTTATCTATGACTCATGGGGCAAGGCGTTGATGGCCCATTAACAGGAAATGGTCCGGGGGAGGAGGCAAGGAAAACACTGCCCCTCCTGATTTTAACATTTCATGAAGATGGAGATAGAATACAGACCTTCTGGAATATTTTTATATTGTAACCCAGGACAGCTAAATAGACTGCATTCATTAAGAAGAATGCGTTTTCTCTTTTTTGATTCTCACTTTGTGGAGACAAGCACATGGATGAAATTGTATTGTTGCAAGGAATATATCTTTATTAAAGACAATTATTTCAAAAAAGGTAGAACCATCAAATTAATTTAAAACACTGCATAAGAATTTATTTGAGTTTTCTCTTCAACCATGAAAATCAGACCTATTACAATGGTGTTATAAATGGAAATGGATTACAAGCATAAGGAAGAATTCGAAATACTTGCAGTGATGTATGTGAAAAAATAAGTATCACAAAGGGGAAATTCAGATGGTGATTCTCAGGGATAATAAGCTGGGAATGAAGAACTAGCCAGTTTAGCAGACAAGAAGGTCTGCTGCCATACCATATGTGATATGCATTGGGTCATTTGGGGTCAGCTGTCCAGGCTGTGTCCCATCCCACACAGCTCGTTGTGTACCTCATCCTCCTTACTGGAGGGGTTGGCAAAGAGGAGAAAGGGCCTTGGCTCTGTGTGAGAAATCTCATAATGAAAGCATAATGAGCCATAATGAAAACATCCATGGGTTAGCAGCAGAGTTTTCATCATGAAAACATGCCAATATTAGGTACTGTGAAGAAAATTAATTATATCCCAGTCTAAAATCAGCACACATTCCTAGTCCAGACTAGGAATTACTGGGGTCATGTGGAAGTTGGAGGGTAATACATTTTTATGACATTCCAATTCTGAGACACTGTACAATGAATACATTGTTATTCTGGGATAAGATAAATATTAGTATAATCTAAGGAACCAATATAGCACTAGCAAAATATTCTTTACTTTATATGAGCTTCATTCACACTGAGGCCTCAGAACTTTTTGCAGTCATTGAAGATGAGAGCTGGACGGTAAAAGATGACAGAAAATTGTTAGTATGTGCATGTAGTTGTCAGTGTGCGTGACACAGACAGAAATGAGGTATTTCTCTTTTTACCATATAAATATAATAACCTCTCAATAAAATTAAGGCAAAAACAATCTATAAAACATCGGCATATTTATTTTTATAAATTATTTATATTAGGGACTCAGCTCATTTGCTCAGGATATCTGGGCCAGTTGGAGATGGCAGATACAGTTCAAGACTTAGGAAAGACCTTTCTATCTGGATTTGCATTTGAGTAAACAAGCATTACACCTTAAGGGCCTCCAAATGACACTACCTACAGATACCCTACAAGTGAACAACTACACCAAGTCTCTACTGTCTGAGTCATTCCACCCCACACTGGCTCTATTAACTGGAGACCTGGTCTCATTTCAGACAGTGCAGGCTGTCCCACTCGATCTCAGCAGAATATCAGTAACTTTGAGTAATTCCTACAACATCTGTGTTATGTCTAGAAGCCCCATTTCTTTGTTTATACACTCTGTAGTATCTTAATTGACAGTAGGTATCTGTACTTTGTAACAAGCATCCCCTCTCTAGGGTTTGGTTGGCTGAATAGCTCTCTAAGAACCTTTGGGAATATTGACTATTAACAGGTTAACACATCTTTGTACACTCATCACACATTTAAACACTCACATAAATGTGCCTACATTTAGCTATTTTAAATTTAACATTAGTTCCAGCATAGAAGATAAATCAGCTTGCTTCCAAAAGTCCCAGACTGAGGTAGGTAATCCACATAAACCCAAGCCCTAGGAACATTTCAGAGGAACACAAGATGGGTGTGATGTCCCATAAATGCCCATAAAATCGCCAGTAATCTTCATTCTTCTAATATATTATTTATTCTCTATCTGATCTTCAACAGATAGTCCCTGTATAGCTTCCATCTGCTTCCCTCCAAATAAATGCATATTAAACTATTTTTAACATTGCTTTCCAACATTTATCAGCACAAGTTGTAGAAGGGAAAATGCAGTTCAGTACTTTACATATGTGCCTCTCAGTGCCTCTCTGCATCACAGGTTAAAAAGGTGAGCCTGGTCATTCACCTTGTCCACCTGAGTGCCACCAGAAGAGGATATCCATTTCTCCCCTAATGAATCCACTGTTGAGGCTGACTAGCATGTTTGTGGATAGCACTTCCTGCTATTTGCAAGACAACCCGCATGCCTGCTGCTTTGAAGAGAGACAATAGTAATGGCAGAAGAGGCCAGCACTCAATAATACTGAGACTGGCACTTTCCAGGGAGGACCAGAAAAGCCCAATGTGAGTTTGAGAGCAAAAAGTGTTCTTGTACAGGGAACCAAGTGAAAAGATAGAGTATCTGTCACTATTTGACATACACTTTTCCCTGGGAAGATTATAATACCCATTATCTTTTTCCAGTAGATTATTTTTTTATAATACATCCAATCTATGATTAAAAATAGATCTTAAGAGCAAGCACAGCCCAAGTAGTATCCCCTGACATTAATTCCACCCAGCATTCCAGAAGTCACACAAGATACTATACTAAGTGTCTCCTGCCTCATTCTGAAATACCCCACCAAAATTGAAAAGGTGGAGTCTAAGAAGGGGTTTTGTCTGCATTTAATAGAGGCCCCCAATATAGTTATTCCTCTCAGACAATAAATTACTCTGAGAAATGCAGAAAGAAACCAGTCAAAAAGAAATACCCTTCCAATTTGATCTCTAAATCAGTGGATTTTCTGAACAAGAATTCAGATGGAATTGTCCACAGAGAGCTAGAATCAAAGGATTTTCCTTTCTGAACCACAGACCTGTTGCAGAGTCTAATTTGGAGATGACCTGAGGATCTTTTCTCAGAAAAATATGTGTATTGAGTGCAGTGAATCAATCATCTGCAGATCCTCTGAACTCCAGGTATTCCAGAGCAGAACAGACAATGCTCCCAGACTCTTTGCAGAATCAAGAGCACTTCTGGAGATTACATAATTGTTTTTTGCTCAGAAACATTTGTTTGGAAGAACATCTACTAACAGACCAGAGCTTCTCTCTTCACAATTACTGCAACTTATGCTTATGGTGAATATAAGAGTTCTTTTTGATGTGGGGTTTGTAAGACTGAAATGGACTCTTGAAATTAACTTGTCTTATATTTTTAGAGAGAATAGTCTCTCTGGAAAGAGACAGAGAGGTCAAATCATGACCAGCTGCCTGCAGAATTAATTCCCAGCCATGGAGTCCCTTTCTCTGTCTTTTTTAGCTCTCATTCCCCTCTGTGCTTGTCTAAAAAGTTTATGAAAGCAGCTTAAGCCTAGTAACATGAGCAGGGCAAAAGAAGAAAGCAAATATATTTGCTATGAACTTTCTACAGGTTCTGAGAGCTGTACTCTGATGAGGTTCAGAAGTCAGTTTCTGATCAGTAAAACAATACCTGCTCAAACTGCACTACAGGAATGAGAAGAGTAGGTAGTCAAAGAAGGATGACAGCATTGGAACCAGATTTGTGTAGCTTGGGACTATTTTGAATCCCAGTACATGCCCTTTTAGTTTGAGGATTTTATAACTATATGTTCTTGCACAGTAGCTACCAGCAGTTTTAAGAGCTGTTCAAAAAATTTGTGGTGGCCAGAACAAATTTTATGATTGCTGAGATAAAAATATAAGAAGTATAGAAGTGTGATGAATCAGGTGAAAAACTCTGGGTAGGTGTGAGTAGTAGCTATGAAGGACAATGGGACATAGAACTGTGGTGGGGATGCAAGATTTTCTGAGGAACCACTTTGGGGTGCACTTGCATATTTTTATTTGGGTTAATAGTCCCAGATTGGAATTTTAGTAGCACTCTTACAGTGCAGACTCCATGACAAAGGGGAATAAAATATATGAAAGGCAATGTGACAGAGTGGAGAATGATGCAGAAAAGGGTTATAGCCATTTTAGGCAGAACAGTTCATGCAGATGATTCTTAACAGGCCATTATAGGGAGAACTCAGGTTCTGAGAATGAGAGCCTGAGCTGTGATGTTTCTGTGGTACAGGAAGAAGTCCCTGCAGCAATCACCTCTTTTGGGGGTAGCATCCCAGAGGTCTCACAGAACACAGCACGCTGCATGTGCCAAAGCTGTAAAACTACATGGTGTGCAGTCCTTCTTTTCTGCTGTATGGAATATGATAATTTTAGAGCAATGAGTGCAGACAAAGAATTATCAGAAAAAATTTGAGGAAGAGGATGGTGCAGGACAGTGTCTCTGTAAGGCCTAGGAATGGACAATTTTTTGGAGCTTTTCAAGAAACCATTCTCATTACACCTTTCCGTACTCATTACTTTGGGTACAGTGTCACAAAATTTGGCCCCAAAAGGACTTGCTGGCACTCAGTCATATAACAACATAAGCTTAGACAACTGGATATTACTCATACTTCACCATCATTCAGAGGACGGAGCTCTCTAAAGTCAAATAATCATTTCCCAGTAAATACGCAGTATATTGGGTATATATTGCTGTTAGCTTGTTTTTTCAGGTTTTTTCAGTTTTTTTTCTCACATCTTTTGAAACAAATTGAACACAGTCTCACGCTTGAATTTTAAGAGATTTATTGTGCAATGCATTGAGCAGAGCCCCACCACCCTTTCTGGCTTGACACACAGGCGGCAAAAACGTGACAGAAGCGCATTTCTTTGTGTATGCTTGCACCTGCAGCAAGCACACTATTATAACTTGTTACTGTAGTACTGCTCCTCCTTTCTGCAAGTGAATTTATGCTCTCCTGTACAAAATTGTTTACCCTGTGGCATTGCCACCTCCTCCCAGTTAAACCAGGTGTTATAGCCAGACCTTCTCGTCTGCTAAACTGGGTAGTTCTTCAGTCCCAGTTTATTATTATCCCTGAGAATCACCATCTGAATTTCCCCTTTGTGATACTTATTTTTCACATACATCACTGTAAGTATTTCAATTCTTCCTTATGCTTGTTATCCATTTCCATTTATAAAACCATTTGTTAACCTCACTTCAGATTATTTATTTTATTCCCTTCTTAATTTGTTTTCAGTCCATTTTGAGGCAACATAGTCAATTGCACCCACATGTAAGCTATCATAATGACTAGTAATAGAATAATGGTTCACTTCAAAACTGCTGTTCCATGCTAAAGATTTTTAGCTTTCTAATGTAGTTGTAGATTTTTAATACATGGCTCTATAGGCACTTTGTTACTCTTCACAACAACAGCTACCCTTTCTCACATATTATGCCACACTCTTGAAATTGCTTGGTTTTATTTTCAAGGAAAAGAACCTCTAACAAAGACATGCTGTTTTGCACCAGCACCTGGGGTGAAATAATAAGAAACCTCATAGACATGGCAAAATATAAGGCTAAGAACCCTTGGAGGGTCTCCAGTGGGGCAGGAGCAAGGGTTGGTTACCAGGACAACTGTTCTATTGGATGTACTTGCTAGATATACTAATTAGTTAAACTTACAAAATTTGTGAAAAGTCAATGCTGTGCATGTGCACTGGTATAACATATGTACCCAAAAGCTTTGATTGAAAAAAAGCTCTTTATATTATCAAATTTAATATTGTTTGGTAAGTTTTTCTCCCAGTTTTAGGCAACACCACCTCCCCTCATTTCTGAGGGTGGGGAGAAGGGACTTTTTTTCCCAGACACGGTAAAGCAGTAGCATCCAGGTCATGTAGTGTAACATGGAGGTATTGTCAGGGGAGGGGGTTCTGTGACTAGAAATCACTTGTAAATCCTTCACGTTTTTCTTGTACACTCTACCATTAATAGTGTTGCTGCTATAGTTTGTTGTGTTATTTAATTTTCAGTAAATTGTTCTTATCTCAACCCATCACCTTTACCTTTTGTACTTCCAATTCTTTCAGCACAGCCCCTTATCAGGGGAAGGCACAGGAGAGAGTGAATAAGTGGCACATCGTTTGGAGTGCTTTCAGAGGGAACACTGAATTGGAGAATACCGCTCCTAAACCATAACAGCTCCTACCTGAATCTTCCTGATTTGATGGTAACATCAACAGAGGCAGCATTCCATATGTAACTGAATGTTGTCTCATACCTGTAAACCTTTCCTTGACCTTCTCCTTCAATATTCACGTAAAGTGATGTGTTTAGTTGTGATACATTAGGATGCATGGTGTGTCTTTGGCAATCAGTGATTCAGGGCTCCATGGGAACCCAGACCATCAATTTCTTGACTTATACTTCCAAGAAGTGTTAGGCAACAGAGGAAATACCAATGCTCTCTGGAAGAATAGATAAGTACATGGCCAAAAGTCTGTAAGGTTAGTGGAATTGTGGAATTTGCCCAGACCTGGGATTATTTAACAAATAAATTCCCCCCCCCCCCATCTTTGCTATAGTAACCAACAAGAAAATGCATAAAACTTTTAAGTCTGGCATCTAATTCATCTAACAGGAGTTATAGATTCTAAAACCTAAATAAAAAATGTCCCCTATTAGCAATATAACAAGGAATATAACTCAGCACAACTTGTCTTGATCTTGAGTTCATGCATGTATATCACAGAATCAATCAGACTGGAAAAGATCTCTGAAGTCATTGAGTCCAACCTATAACCTGAATGCATTGCACTAAATGCCATGTCAAGTCTTTCCTTAAAGACCTCCAAGGATGGTGACTCCACTACCACCCTGGGCAGCCCAGTCCAATACCCAACCACCCCTTCTGTGAGAAAAATTCTTCCTGATTTCCAGCCTAAACCTGCCCTGGTGCAGCTTAAGGCTATGTCCTCTCACCCTATTGCTGGTTGCCTGGGAGAGGAAATCTATCCCCTCCTGGCCATACCTTTTCAGGGAGTTGTAGAGAGTGATATGGTATTCTCGGAGCCTCCTCTTCTGCAGGATAAAAACCCCTTTTTCCTCAGCTACTCCTCATACATATATATAATTTTTTTCTTTGTCTTTCTATGTAATCCAAGTAAAACTGTAGCAATACAGTGGCATAACAAATGCAGAATTTCATGAAAAGCAAATTTATTTAGGCATCTAGATATACTTCTCATACAATTTTTGTTTGGTTTGCAAATGTTTGAAGCTACATTGTCTCAGGTTTCACTTTCAGTCTCAGATGGTGCCTTGGTGCTCATGTTTGGTGTAATTCTGGGGAGAGTTATCAGCACTGTCACACAGAGCTTTCTCCTGTAATCTTGTTTCTTGTCATAGAATTGTCCATCTCTGCTGCTCTTCTTTGATGGAGGTGTCCTGTCCTTTGGCAGAAGTGGACCAACTTCTGATCTTACCCACCTTGGCTGTTTCAGAGGTGTCCCAAATTTCTTAGTTGACATCATCCTACAGCAATGGGATGCAGTCACTCTTTTTGGCAAACTTGACCTCTGCGTGGGCCATCAAAAGCCTTTGGAGTGGACCAGGTCACCATGGTGGCAGAGCACTTGTCATCTGGAGTCCTTTACCAGGGCCCAGTTCTTCAGGTTTCAGATGATGGCACAACAACCATTTGATACAGTATACAGCTCTTGATCCTGTAAAGACACTGCAGAGTGTAGCCCATCTTTCTGCATGAGTGGCCAAATGAGTGGACTGCACATGCAGGAGTAGGAGTCAAAGAGATGGGAGTTATAGGTCTGCGATCAGGAGATCTCCGTGTATGATTTAAGTGTAATACATGGAGTGAAAGCTTGAGCTATTTCCTTCTGAGGGTAGTTCTTATTCCTTGGACAGATATTCAACAGAAATGTAGAGGTCCAGTTAAGAGCTATAATGTTGTTGGAGAACCCTCTAAAGCAACTCACTTGGCAGCAGCATCAACATATGCACTGCCAAGACTTACTTCATCTAATGCACCTAGGTGAGAACAATGCATTACAGAGATAGTAACAGCAAACATAATTACATACAGCAACTCCAGTATGAGGGTTCCAGGAGAAAAGCGAGGTCCAGAGGAGATAATAAATCCTCAGTGTTATGATCCCATTATAAGAGATGCCTCTACCCAAATAAGGGTGCAAACAAGATCATATGCCAAAGCCAGTTGTACAGCGTTAGATTGCTATGTACAAAGACAACAGGATAGGGCTGCTGGACAGCACTCCTTGAGCTTTTAATTCAGCATCAGTCTCATTAGAAAGTGAGACACAAAAGATGTTGAGAGCTCATGCCATAACAGCAGCAGCCAAAATTTTCTAGGTTACAAGGCCTATTACAAAACTTTCTAGCCAATAGAATAATGTTAAAGCTGACAATCATATAATTAAGCCAATTAGTAAAGTTGCATATACATCTCATCTTGAACAATGCTTGCTTGTAATAACTTAAAAACCATGGATAAAGCTTCATTATTAGACTTGTATTTTTTTATTATCTTGTTTACCATATTTTCTAAGGCCTATCTCTGCACAGCTCACTAACAGTCTTATTGTTTCTCATCCTTGCACCTTCAGCATTCTTGAATCTTTCCCATCTGATATTTGCTTTCACACAGCTTTGAATATGTTCTTGAGAATACCTTCTCTATTTCCCACAATACAGATTTTATTTAACTGTAAATGTGAGGTAAAGAGATAGAAAGAAATAGGAAGAGAGAAGGGAGGGAGAAAGGGAAGAGAAAGAGAAAACGTATTCCCTTATCTAGCTAGAGAGGGAATAAGAAAAAGGTATCGCCACAAGGTGGATTCCTGCAATATCCTGCTGGTCCTTGGTGCTGGATGTCCCTCCTCTGGGGGTACCACTTTTTATACAGTCCAATCCCAGGTATTCACAGGGTGTAGATGCCATTCCCATGACTTGACATGGCATGTGCCTAAGCATTTATTTCCTTTCCCACAGTTTTCCATGACAGCAATTTTTGTCTGGATGTTAACCAAAACTTTACCTCTTTTAGGCCTGGAAATCGCTTTTCCTTCCTGTGCCATCTGCACTTACCTCAAGTTCCACTGCGATAGCTTATCTTATGAGGACAGTGTTTTGAGACATGTAACTTTATTCTATAATTCCTCTTTCTTGATGTGCATGTTCATGCTTAAGCGAGTGCAACAAACTCAGTAGGCTGGGCACTTGAAACTGTAGGGAAGGAAAAAATTTTATGAATTTTGAACTAGGAGAAAACGGCACATCCTGAAAGTAGTTTGCCTCAGCTGTCTGTAAGGAGGGAGAAACCTGGGTCAAATTAGTAAGACTGCAGAGATTCTGGAGTCAGTTGGCATTTTCATTAGGAAGTTATATTATGCAAATACTTGATCTTTTGCTTTCAGAATTGAAGCTTCTTTTTGGGATGCTTTGCGTCCCTTATTGGCCAAAGCGCAGAGAAGATGGAGCGTGTACTCCTGGAAAGCCTCCAAAAAAGGGAAAAACTACCAGAATATTGTCCACTGAACCAGGAATGAGGAGTGTAACACAAACTAGGTCTCATTTTAAGCACTGAAAGAAAAAGTATGGGATTTAAGCATCTTTGAGGAAGTCTGGTCCATGTGTACTATTGTCTTGGTAAATAAATGTTAACAAAAAATGTAAATTGAGGTATATGTGGATGGAGAGAGAAGGCAGAAGATAGGCCAATAACACCAAAATTAGGGCTACAGAAGTGGAGCTTGGAATAGTCCTAGGGTTAGGAACAGCTGGGTGAGTCATGATAATAAAAGCATTGACTTTTCACAAATCTTGGGTGAATGTCCAGATTTGTCTTTTTGTTCATCAATTTTTACCTCTTTCTTTGGCAGTGAAATGTGTGTGTAATAGAGTGACCATGAGAGGCTTAATACCTGACACCATAAAGAAAACAGCCATCAGAAGGCTGCTGTGTTGGATGGGACAGGAACAAATAGATGATAGCAGATGATTGATCAGAAAGAAAAATTTCTACATCTCTTCTGAATAAGAGACATCTCCCTAGTTACCTCTTCCAAATGGTCAAAAAGCAACACATTCCTAGATCTTATTCAGCATGTTTAATTTATACCTAAATTAGCCTTTCTGGGTGACCTTGTTATAGAGAAGAAGCTAATAACTTCAGAAATAACTGCATCTGCCTTAGTGATTATTATCTGTATTAAACAGCTAGAGGATGAAGACTTGACCTTCTGAGTAGGTAGATACTAAGTTTTCACTAGACAACACCTAAACAACAAGAAACATGCCTCTACCTTAAGTTTCAAGAAAAGTATGCTATCAAATAGATTTGTTTTGCACTTTTCATGCTAGGAAAATGAAAAAAAAAGCTTACTGCTAGTGAACTGCAGCCAAAATATGCAGCTTTAGTTTCTTTTGTGATTTTGCTGCGCTCTAGACAACACCTACCTAAAGGAGTTTGTTTTGCTTCAGGTCAAGCTACATCAGTCAGCAGTTTCCTTATTACATTAAATACCCTCAGGATTACACACAAGTTAAATGCCTTCATGCTCCATTCATGAAAAATATCTTTCCAAGAGTACCTTATGAGCATAAGTAATTTAAATGCACGAGCACACTTTGTATAGAACAACTTACTAGAGAAAACTCCATTGTAGCTACTGACATTTGTATCTTGAACCTGTCCAACAAGTAGCAAGGCAGACTCTTACTGACTGAGGGGAATAATGTTCAAAGCACACCTTTTAATAGGATCTGAATCACCACGACAGTGAGAAATACAGCAGAGACACAAAGAAAAGCAGTGTGAGGTGATGTAATCCTCAAATCTAAGCAGTGTATATTATTCTCCTTCCTAGATATCCTTTCAAAAGACTGGATGGACAAGTAGTTAACAATGGAGCTTCTCTGCAGCGTTTCTTAGCCTTTTCTTGCTCTCTTCCTTTCAGCTCATTGGCTTTGTACAACAGGCACTTACCGTTTTACAAAGGAGGTCTGATTCCTTTCAGCTGCCCTCCAGTATGCCAGATAAAGGACCAGACTTCCCCCAGGCTGCCACATGGCTGTAAATGCTAGAAGTTTACCCCTCTGGTAGGAGCTCCTTTGCCCAAGCCTCTCCAAAATCCTGCTGCTAATCCTTCAGGGTCATTCATATGTCATCTGCAGGAGCTCAGCATAAACACTGTAACTCTTACTTTAAGAAGTGAGGACCCCTCTATGCAGTGCACAGCAGGCAGCTTGCTAGACTGCAGAAGAAAGAGTTACACTAATCCAAGCAAGTAACCTTATTATCAGCCTGCCTGTATGTGGTCATTCTGGAGGCTGTTTTCAAAGTTAAAAAAAAACTACAAGAAACTACCTTCCTCCCCCTCCTTTGTTTGTCCCTTTAATCCAATTAAAACTTTAGAAATACAGTAGCATAACTGATACAGACTTTCATGACAGCAATTATTTATTGGATATTTAAGTGTTATCTGATCGGCCTAGATACAGTACATTTGGGGTGGGCATTTCTCATACCTGTGCATCCTCACTAAGGCATATAAACTTCAGTAAGGGGAAAGGAAATAGCTTAATCTGTGATATAGCCTTTGCTCAGCTGAGTAAGGGGCAGCCAGAACAGCTTTATGCCCCAAAGCAGGTGCAGGAGAATACCTTCAGAATTATGACCCAGTACTTCTTGCACTTGCTGGCTAAGAGATGATGGGAACTGTACTATTTACAGGGTAGTGCTTTAATCTTTGAACATATGGAAAAAACAAAAAGCAATTTAGTCTCAAGCAGGGATAATAGAGGCTAGATCTGTATCTGCAAAAAAAGGGTCACAAGCTCTTGACCCCATGCCAATGCTAAGACAATGCTGTGACTACATTTTTACCTACAACTGGATGCTGATATGTGGCTTAGAGACAGGTTTTTGTCCAGCTGCTGCTCCAGTGCAAACCCTCAATAATACTAATGTCATACTCTCCCAGTATACCTACTTAACTATTTAGGATCTATCAGTTGAAAATGCTAACTCCCTGAAAAACAAACTCTCTTAAAAGACATCTTCCCTTACTCTGAACACTGGCAAACATCAGAACCTTCTACAGCATTAATCTCTCACCTTTGAATATTCATAATGTTTTAAAGAAACATGACATTTCCTCACAAAAAAAAAAAAAAAAAAAAAAGATACTCACTTTGAGTACTCAATAATCTGTTTTCTAAGTCTGTTGCCAACTTTATTTCATTTAACAAAACAAATGTATGACATGACATCTTATCCTTCCAGGCATGTTTGTTCACAGTGATCCAAACAGGAATGCATTTACACACATGCTCTGTGTGTTGCTTGCAGACTACCTCTGAGTTATTCCCTTTATAATTACAGGCTTTCACTAAATGGCACGGAGAAAATTAATTAGGCCACATTTTCCAAGCAGTACATGCAACAATGCACAAGCCTATTTGAAAAACTAGCCTATAAAGACTTGCAGTTCATTAAAGGAATTCTGGTTACTTCACAATCTTCCAATCCATCACTCTGAACTTAGTC
Source organism: Bombycilla garrulus (assembly GCA_013400315.1). Classification (NCBI taxonomy): domain Eukaryota; kingdom Metazoa; phylum Chordata; class Aves; order Passeriformes; family Bombycillidae; genus Bombycilla; species Bombycilla garrulus. Next base: position 337,781 of record VXBU01002811.1, on the reverse strand, counting down.
CTTTTCCTTGTGACTTTGTGAAAATCATTTACTACTACCATGAAGGGCAGGAGCTACATGCAGGTACACGAGGGGCTCACAGTGTTACAGCTTCATCTCTGCCAGTGAGTGTGGAACAGACACAGCACTGGCCTAAGGAAGTAGAGAGAGAGAAGGGGAGGTAGCAGAAAGCACTACCTTCTAGGTTTGCTTCAATTAAAAACTGTTAGAAAGACAACTACCAAAATAAAGCTTGAATAAGAGCCTGTTAGCTTTTGTAAGGCCTCAAATAACTTGCTCAGACTCTTAAAAAGAGCTTATGGCTGTTCGTGTGCTCTGAGTTTCTCACAGAAACACAGACAAGATATTCTCTAGGGGTCAAAACAACAAAAAACCTTTACTGGCTACTTTGGGAAATCAGAGAACTTTAGCAAAACTTTAGAGTAGCATCCAATCAACATAAAACACTTCACAAAGCATTAACTTAGCAAACTCCAAGCCCATCCAATTTTAAGATTCTTAAGACTACAAGAAGAGGGAATTAGAAGAATAAAAAGGAAGAGAGAAAGACAGAAAATATATAGAAAAGTACAAGTGTAGTTACCAACTCCTAATTCCAGCAGTGTTTAACCAGCAGAAATTCTAAGAGGAGGGATGGTCAAGACATATGCTACCTTCTGTTCTTTAAATACCTTCCAGGGGCCTCCCCCAGGTGTGACTTGTGGTCATCTGGCCACTCTGGGGCTAGACTGGGGCTACAGAGACAGGTGTGGAGCATTGCCTCCAGTGTGGCGGGGATTGGCAGCCACCACAGGGCTGGGGCAGGGTGGGGTGTAAGGAGCTGTTCATCACCTCCCAAGAGCTGAGCTGCCCGTTGTCACACACACAGAAACACACCTCCCTGAAATGTATCAAGCCAGAAATCCTTCCAGGCTCTAACAGCTTTACATACTAAACTTCCCAAAAAAAAAAA
>VXBU01002811.1:261075-336792 GCA_013400315.1 Bombycilla garrulus | reverse complement strand
AAGTAATCTCTTTCGCTTTTTAAATTCCACAAGTTCTACAGTGCATGTTTTTGCTGAATCTATGTCCTTTTGACTCTCTGGGAGATGATAGAGTAGTGACGCTCATTTTGCCACCTGCCTCTCAGGGAAAATATGTCACCCTGTGTGATTGCTGAGAAGGTTATAAACACTGCTCCAGACCTGAACCTTGGTAAAGCTAGAAGGACTGGAAGAGAAAACTTGAGACTTCTTCACTTTGATTACACAAGTCATTACATGAACACCTACTAAGGTTATTTACAAGTACTTACTAAAATAGCGTGGAGTTTATTCCCAACGCCAGGGCATACCGCCGGTTTTAGAACCACTGCCAAAAACCTCTGTGGTCACACTGAATTCTTCCAGCATCTAAAATCAGTCAGCTTTTCATTCACCCTACAAGTGTACCACAATTGCACTAACACAAACACACCGACTGTAGCCCCCCAAAAAAGCCTCTTTTGCCTTGTTACAGAGTTGCAGCGGGGAGGTGTAGCTTATCTATTCTGCTCCAGCTGTCCCCAAAATAAGGGTTAGTGAGGGTAGAGACATGCCTATTGTAATACAAGCCTAGAGACTCTTGAGCCTGGAATACATATGTAGAAATATGCTATTTTCCCCATTTTCCCAGAAGACGTCTAGGAAACAGAACTTACATGTCAGGTTTGTTTCTACACTGCAGAGCACAATGCAATGCAGAAATAAATGTGCTGGATAAAAACTAAGAAGCAGAAATGGCTCAGTACTATCCTTGAACTCTTTTACTGAAGAAGCATATTAGTCTGCAGATATTAAATTAATCCCACATGGGAACACAATAACTATTTTGGTTGTTTCATTCTTTAAAAAAAATCAGAATAATTTTGTCATAAGAAAATAAAAAAGAAAAGACAGGAAGCATGACTAAATTACTTACTGAGATTTAAAGTTTATATTTTAAAAAAATAAAAATAAAAGTGTTCAAAGAACACATGACAAAGATAAACTTTACTACTAAAGTTGCAAATTTGGAAAAATTAAGAAATTCCAGTGTTACCTTAAGCTATCCTCTTCTATAATAATTAATGTTCCAGAAACTGTTTTAGCAAGATGTTTTTCAGTCCTCTGAAACAAATAGTCCTTAGTGATGGTTACTCAGTCTTGTGTTTTCTCTTAGTTTTTTGTTCAATAGCCTGCACTCTATTTACTACTCATGAGTCAAGCTCTTTTCTTAAGACAAGCCTATCTTTGCCTTTTCAAATGCACTTAACCATTATGGTTTGTGAGACAGAATTATTCTAAGAATTGTTCTATTGTCCATCATGTGTTTTGAGGCTATCAACATTTAGCAACTGAGAAGACAAGCAAAGAGGCATTAATGGCATTTAACTAATATTGAATATTCAATTTCAGAAAATCATGGTTAGTGAGCTTTAGGACTAATTTTGGTTTAAATTAATTTTTCTGACATAGTGAGGAGCTCTGTCTCACAGAGTCAGAGATTGAGTCCAGTTGTCCTAGAAAAACTAATTTACCTTAATTGAGGCTTAACTTCTTCCTTTTCCTCTTATCATTTCTCCAATCCACTACTATATTCCAATATTTCATCCTCTGAGGAAGGGATCCTATAGCAAACAATCATCTTTTCTTAAATTACCTTAAACCATATCAAAGCAAATCTGCTCAGAATGCTATATTATGCAGGGACTTTACAGAAGAAATAATTTGTAATCAAGGCAAGACTGCCTTGTCAATTAAACATGAGAGATTCTCAAGCACCTCAATCTTTTTATTTTCTAAAATTTGAGTAGTTGACTTTGCAACCAAATTAAAGATCTTTTAAGATTTTTGTTTGTGTTGCGTCCTATGTGTGATAATATATCAATTTTTCATCAACACAGTTAATTCTTAAATCTAATAAGAGACAGTTTGTTCAATTCAGGGAATTACAACAGACATTTTACACCATCACTAGAAAATAAAGAGATATTTACAGTTCTGATAGCAGAGGAACAGTGAGACCTTCATACTATGACAGCAAAATATTTCCTTGCCAGCAAGAGCTCCCTTTCAATTTGCCTAGGGCGTAAGACATTTTGTTTCACTGTGCCTCTGATACTCCTCATGTCCCTTGTTCCCTTTGGCCTCCTGTTCCCATTCTCCTTGTCTAACCATCTTAAATCTCCTTTCCTTCATAAAGAAGGTCTTCCTTGGTCTTATTTCCGCCTGCTGTTCTTTCCTCTGTTTTTCCTTTTTTTGTATTTCCACATGCATCACCCATTGTCTCTGATTCCTATCTCAGTCTTTTCAGTCCAACTTTTCAATCAATCTCTGCCCCATCTTCATGTCAACAAACCAGGAGCCAGTTCTCTATTCTTCTGGACATCCCTTTGTCCATCACAATTTCCAGTCCCAGCTTCCTCTCTTACTCCCTCAATCTAAAATACCTACTCCTATCTACTCTCATCAAGTCCTACTTATGTCCCTCTGAATTTTATTCAGGCAAGATCCTCCTAAAGCCAACAGCCCTAAAGGTTGACTTCAGTATAAGTGAAAGGATGATGTTCTTATTCTCACTTACATGTATTGTTTCTGTTCCTGCCTGCAGCAGCCCACAGCTGCAATTGCATTGAAAAATGCTAAGATATCAAGAATGAAACACGCTGAAATAAATCTAAGAGATACAGACTTGCAAAATTGGTAAAATTGTACTGAGCAAAGAGGAACTGTCTTTTTTTGGGGTACTTGTATCACCACATTACTAGACAACAAAAGGCTACTGCTTGACACGGCCATCTCTTCACTCTTACACTTCTTAGCCAGATCCTTTTTTTAAGTCATGGTGAAGCTGGAGTTTTCCAAATAAAATAATTAGTTCAACCTTAGGAACTTATAGATGTGAGCATATGAAGCCTGATGGTCTCCTGAGGTGGAGCTGTGGACTTGTTTATAGACAAGAAAGTGCAATATGGACTCAGTTTAAACAGGACCAATTAAACTGAAGTCTATTAATTAAATGTTGATGATCAAACCTTTTTTCAAACATGAAGAATATAGATGAAGAGTCTATGTTACTGAAAGTTTATTAAATATTTCAACTCAATTCCAAATTAACTGAAAGTTTATGAAATATTTCAACTCAATTCCAAATTAACAAGATTTCACTTTTGTTGTTTTTTGAGTATTTGTGGTGGGAGGAGGGGTTTGGTATTTGGGTTTGTTGGGTTTTTTTCGCTTACTCTGCATATCCTTTGCACCTTCATATGTTTCTAAGCTAATTGAAGGGTTGCCCTTTACAGTCACTAGAGAGAAATTAGTTCTTTTTTGGTACAATTAATCTAATATACATTGGATTTAAACTTCTAGATGAAAGGCACTGTGTTTCTTTTTGTCTGTGCTGTACAGAACCAATTTAGTCTGTTTCTCTTCAAGATGCACAAGATCCCCATCTTTTTACCAAATTCTCTTATTCATGTCTGTGTACATTTTCCACAGTCTACTTTGTGTGAATGAGTCGAAGTTGTATGTGCATGTAACTGTGGAAATTGTTTGTGCCCCCTTTGTCCAGATAAAGCCAGAGGAACGGAGAGCACTTTCATGGCTGTTAGACTGCAACACAATGTCCTTCCTGAGATGAAATATTTTACTCCACTTTTAGGTAAAGATGTGCCAAAAGAATGGAGCTTTTCCACCACCTATACCAACCTTTTAATAGAGTAGAAGTAGTCCCTGAGAATGTAGCAAATCTGTACTTTTTGCTTTCCCATAAACACCTGACTATGCAAGACACAGTCTAGCCTTAAGTATGTCTCCTTGTGAATGAACTGCAGCAAAAAGTACTATATTTGAGTTTGAAAAAGAATTGCAGACCTGAAGCCATAAAATTTCCACTTTTAGCCATCTCTCTTTGCAGTGCTTTTGCCTGCTTAAGAAGTATTGAAACAAACATGTAGACAGAAAGGCTGAAGTATTTGTCCCTTAGTGAATCCTCAAAGGAAATCAAACAAAGGAATAAAGTTTTGTAGCAGACGAAAAATTCCCCTATCTTGTATTTTCTCTGTTTGTATCTGTTTCTGTTGATACTTGAGATCTCTTATGCATTCACAACAGCATTTCTCAATTTAGTGAGCATGCCATGGCAATTGATTTAGACAATGCAATAGCTGTGACAGCAATCGGGAGGCACTCCAAATTTAAAAAGTAACAGGACGCACAAAATTGAAGCCTACTGACTGTTTTTGTGATAATTGAATTTCATTGAGTTCTAGCGTGAGAAATGAGCAATAAAAGGGCTGTTTCCAGCCACAATTCCAGGAAATGGCTCGGGCAGCATGTATCAGTAAAATATACGTTGGGCATTTACACGCAGAAATCATACGTGTTACTGATTCAGCCTAAGAACCTCCTTTCCTTCTCAGCTGCAAAAATAATTTCAAAATAGAATAGGCAATCCTTTGAGATAAAGAATTAAAGATAAAAAGGGATGAATAATTTTGTATAGCTCTAGGACAGCAAACTCGCTGTGTGGGCAATTTAAATATGTTCCATCCTGAAGACTTGCAAATGAGGATCTCTTTGGTTGCATATTTTCCAGAACAGTTACTGAGGAAAGTTGTTTTCCTGGTGCTTAAAAACTTAATTTTTCACAACAGAAAATATACATTGGCTTTTTATGATGCCTGAACTCATTGCTCTTGGAGTGATTGTATTTCTTTGGGGGTCAGCTTTGAGGTCTTGCTTTCAATAAGCACAGTAGTTCCCCCTGTTTCTAATGCAACTCCAATTCACTGCTGACACTCAGCACTGCTTTGAGAAGAACAGCTTTCACACCTTCAGAAATAGTAGGTTAAGGAATTGCACAGACTCTTTTGTTCTTTGTAGGAGACAATGAAGATTCGTAACATGCTGTCCAGCTGATGTTCACCTCTGCAGGTGGAATTCAGGCAGGTTTAATCTAGACTGGATACAAACTGATCTTTGCAACTGCCCCTTTGATTACGAGAAATGTCATCTCTTTACAGAAGTTCCAGCCCTACACAACTTCTCCTAAGAGTTCTTCAGAAGTGAAAGTTTCTTGCCTCTGGTATTGTTTTCATGAGTTAAGCAGCTTAAAAGCGGGTGATTAATGAATATGTGATCCAGACTCTGAACAAAAACTCAAATAAAATAATTTTTGCCTTGTCGGATATCTGACCTGTTTTACAATAAGAGATTTTATGACTAGTGAAACTGCAGGGAAGTGTTGTGATCGAACCTAGCCTTACAGTAATGATGCACATGCAGCATTTTGAGAGCACCTAGGACATCTGCATTTTCTACTGACATTCAGTCCACTGAAGGCCATAAATTTCAGCTAGCTTTACATGGGTTGGGATTACATTTGACTCTAAATTCAAATATAAAAGAGAGTGATATTAAAAGGAATTAGCAAATAATTTTGTTTTTACTGTACCTGCCTGCTACTTGAGTCTTGTATACTGAAAGAGGATTTATATGGTTCTTAGAACACAATAAAATTTAGCTCAGCTATTTTTTATCACTTTAACAAACAATAGTTGCATTGAAAGGCTTAAAAATAATAAGTTTGGCTGAGACGGTTTTTTGTTTTCCTGAATAATTGCTGACTAATCTGTTTTAAGATATTTCTTTTATGTATTCATAGATTCTACTCTATTACCTTGAAGATGCGGGAAGAACTGATGAGAATTTAAATATAATTCATGGTAACAGATTTAGGGCAAGACTTAGTCAAGTCAGTGCATTACCTTTGCATAAATAAATAACTTTTTATGCATAGAATAAGCTAGTTAAGTATTGCACAGATAGAACTGTAATCATAAAGTAAAAGAGAGAGAAAGGAGAATTACACAGCTACTCTTCAAATTTTCACATGGAACTCTGGAACTTTTATACAGGAGTCAGTGCCTAGCAAAGCTTCCAAATTCAAGTATAGAAATGCCTTCATTATTCATTCATGCAAAGGGAATGTGGCAAAATGTGGGTGAACATACAATTAGACATGAAAATCCAATAAGAGCATGGAATAACAACAATGGCAGCATGGGGAACCATAAACTAGCATTGATTGGCATTTACCATTAATTTGTATTCGATGTGTGATACAGCTGATGAAGCACTGGGAAATAATGTGTGTTTGCAAAGCAGTGCTCAGAATTGCTCTGCCACTATGCCAAAGACCTGGTGAATTGAGGAAATGCGACAACTGCCAGATTTTTTCCTCAAACACAGAATCTGACTTTGAGGGATCAGCTTTCCTCTGTCATAGTGAAAAACAGATCCATGATTGTACATTTCAAAAAAAACCCCAGGGAGAATGTAAATGCAAGTCCCTGGGTGAAAGAAGAAAACATATCAGATAGTTTCTATGCAGTAAATGCTGAAATAAGGTATATATGCTTTTTTAATACCTTTCTGTCAAGGTAACTTTGGAGGACACATTTAAAGGGTAGCAGAAATGCAAGAAAGTCGAATTACTTTTAAATTCTGCACAGAAAGCAGACTCTAGTCAGCCTCCACACTTTTCATTCTCTCTTTTCAGAATAGGTTAACGTGAAAAAAATCAATAGGCTATTAAAATATTTCAAAGATGTATTTCAAACCAATTCTATAGACATATTCTTATCTACCAGCAATACACATGTCTGTCAAACAACGAAAAGACTCTTCTGGAGGAGAACTTTTTTTAATATTAGAATAAATACTAGAACATACTACTCTGTAAATGTCAGGAGTACAAGCAAAAATCTGCAGTGGAGGTTGTTTTGGGTTTTTTTGTTTTTTTTTTTTTTTTCTGAGTTGGCCCCTCTTTTGACTTGCTCAGGGCACAGGAGCACAGGTGCACAAGGCAGGAAGGCTTACTTGCATGCTGAAGAGAAGAGAGCTACTGCACTACAGACTTGCCATGGGGCCTCAGGGTACTCACTGAGGTACCAAAGACTTTAACAGACAAAGCCTCCAACCCAGAGCAGCTACATGTGCTGATCCTTTCCATTATAATAAAACATAGAGCGATGCACTTTTGCCAGCTGCACTTGTGCTTTTGTTTACCACACCTACTCATTGGCTTGTTAATTCTGAAGGAAATGTCCATCTCCTTGTGACATGCACCTCATCACCAATTATTTCATTTTCAGGATCTAGCACTCATTACAGAGTGTGGGTAAAAGTACTGGTGGTGCCCTTATACATTTTGTTACCTAGTCAGTGAGACTTGTGGAATGAAGATGGTTTGTTACTGAATATCAGCATGTACAAGATGAATGCCGAAAGGGAAGGCAGCACTAAGAATCAGCTTAACCACTGGCTATTTGTGTGGTCCTGCTCATGTAGCTCAGGAGTTAAAACCTGACCCCAGACAAAACTTTCAGTACTGTTAACCAGGAGAACATGTCCCTCAATGTTAAAACCTATTCACATAAAAATCCCAGTCCAGCTCTGTTTGCAACCTATAGAACTTTGAATTGCAGAGATACTTCTCTTTTAAAATTACTCTTCATATGGAGAAATTCAGCATTTTCAAATCACCTCATCTTTTTTATGACTGAATAGTAAGGAAATATTTTATCTAAAAGTTCATTTCTGATGCAGAAATTTCTTTATTTTATTTAAGACTTTCGATTAACTCCATGTCGGTATGGCTAGCAAAAACTCTAGCAGCTAAACCTCTCTTTAAGGGATGGCCTGAAGGGATTTTTTTAATGAAGTAAATAGCAATGGGGCAAAAAGAATGAACTGTTCTTGGAGCAGGGAGCAGGGTAGCCAGAATATACCACATCTTCGGTCCAACAATTCTTTGGCTGATCAATAAGAGCTAACAATACCACAGTCAAGAAGCCTTTCTTCCTTGTGGTACAGCTTTCTTTGGAGTAGTGACAACTGTGTGCTTGAAATCCTCTGGCAGGCTGCTTTTTTTCTTACCTAAGCTCAGCATGTTGTAATGCAAAAGCATGTGGCACCTATATCCTTTTGTGTATCTGGTATTCTTAAGATATTTTTCCACACCAGGGCAGTAAAAAGAGAAGTTTATGCTTGTCATATACCCAGAGCAAATATGTCAATTTTTCTGCTAAATAAGTAGACCTATATTATCTAACAACGGCATGATGGGGTTTGGTTGAGTGACTCACTGTGTCATCACTGTCTGAAGATTCCTTTGCACTAAATTTAGATCATGCAGTTCATGATCTACCCAGGGAATAAAGATTAGAATCCACTCGTACAAACTTTTTAATCTGTTTTATTTGTGTGCATCATCAAAATCTTTGTTAGAGAGCTGCTGTTTGCAGATGGTTGCACTTGCAGAGCAGAAGGAGCAAGACCTGAAGATAATGACATCTAATTTCCCAACCACTTCTGTAAACCTCGATTTAGCATTTCAGCAGAACAGATTTGTACCAACTAAATCTAAATAAACAATATTCCCAGAATAGCAGCATAAAAATAAGTTCTGTGGCTCTGTTTACTTTTTTTTTTTGGAATAAAAGCTTTCTATGACAATGCCTAATTTTTGTGTCTAAAGCACTAGCTTTGCTGCTTTTCTTCCTGATTAGGGTCTCTGAAAACACTCCATAACATTGACCTAAACATCAGATTTTACTTGAAGATGCACTTATATTCTCTTAAGTGATGTTGAGAGAGACATTTGCTATTAACACATATCTAACACACATTTTATTTAATAATACATAAATTAGTACAATATTTCCATATGGCTCATTTTCAATCGCTCCTGAGTAAAATATAAAAAGGCTAGGACATTCAACAATGCTTGCACTGGTCAAAGATCCATGTAGGGATGGATGAACAGCATGAACAAAGGTGGTGTTATCCTAACTCTGGATTTAGCTGCTCAAATATAGGCTCTTTTTGTGGCTTTATTTCTGTTCCGCGAGTTCTTATAATGTATTATTACTGTCTGCTGAAATCCTGAAAACTTAGTCTAAGGTTGTATGTGTGTTATAATAAAATAAGGCATGACAACCAACAACTAAAAACAGTGAAGTAAAGGTCTCTGAAAATAATTATTAATACAGCAGAACAAAATGCCAGCTAAGTTTAAGACAACAGTTGCAGGTATTTGCAATTTATAAACTATTTCACTGAACTCAGTTGAGCTACCTGATATTTACCAGGCTGGGCAAGTCCCAAATGCAAACATTTTTCTAAAGTGTCCAGGGATCGTGGCTGTGCTGATGACTACATTTCCTTACAATTATTTTCAAAGATGCTCCTGGGAACACATATCTGGGACTGAAGCAAGCAGCCCTGGAAACCAGCTTCATATTGGTTTTATAGACATGAACAAACTTACCAATTATCAATCCTACTGTCTTTGATCATATCCATAGTGATCACCAGTTTTTATGTTTTTGTAAATACTCAAATCTCTTTCAAATTTACTGTGTTTTAAATAATGTTATTTAATTAATGAATTTTTTAACATACCTCTGTCCCTAATACAAATTATGGCAATACAGCCAAGGAAAATAGCCTGCCTTTTTGAAGAAACTTTCACAGATTCACAGAATAGTCTGAACTGGAAGTGACCCACAAAGATTAACAAGTCCAACGCTAAAGTAAATGGCCCATGCAGGGATTTGGTTTATATATTGTCTTCAGTTGGCTTATGTGATGACTCTATGTACTAATTACCATGTTTTGTAAAAGAGAGGTAAACTTGACAGGTATTGAGCATTAATTTTTTTATAAGAAATGGTTGAAATGGTTTAAAATATCTTTTTTTTTTTCTCTTGATCTATTGGATCTTAAAGAGGTCCATTACCCATCATTCTAAAATTAATATTCTGACAGAGTATAGTTCTTATTTGTGCATTCCAGAATTTGCTCTGTAAACTATGTATTTCACTAAACTATTAGGAGTTTGGCAGAGGCAAGTCAGCCGGGTGTTAGGATCAACATACTATATTTGGTCACTTTTTTCCCAGCAGCAAAATATTTGATAAACAGAAAGCTGCACTGTTATTTCATGTTGTTTTCCTCCCTGTACATTCTTCATACCAGGCCACAGCTTGAGATGTTTTTCAGGTACTCAATATCACTTAAATTGATATCTTCATTTGGTGAATGAAAATAAATTGCAAGGTAATAGAAACACAGTCATTTTATGTAGAGTTAGTCAAACCAGATTACTCCAGCATTTCTAACTAAATGTCTATTTAATCAGGATTTTTTTTTGTTGAAAAGAGTTATTAAACTACATAGTTTTGCCTGGAAGAGAGTTCAAAGAACACCAGTACTACACTGTGCTAATTTCACACAATATTGATTGTATAACACATTTGTGGTCAAGGTTTCTCACAAAAAAGTAATTTTGAAGTGTGAGTTTCCCCAAGAAATAAGCTTTGGCCATTGGAATTCTGCTTGAGATTTGCTAGAAAATTGTTGGCAGATCTTCAGCTCAGGCACATTGTTAGATTTTTTTCATTCTGATGTTTAATTTTGTTGCTCTGCAAGTGAATATGATAATTAAACAAGAATGCAAACAGACAATCATTATTTTTCCAAGATGCTATTGCACTTCTTTTTATGAGATCAGAATAGTATACAACTGTGATTGAGCACTGACTGTAATATTCGCTAACTGATAAATATTCTCAGATTAGCTAATATTTCCTGTGTTTCAGTAAGCTTTTGACTTTTGTTGAACATCTGTTCCTTGTATGAATAAGGCAGGTGGATCATTTCCAAATGAGCACTGATATCTCCAAAATAGTACTTTACCAATTTAGAGCACTGAAGATTTATATTTATAATAACAGTGTAACTTCTATTTCAGTTTTTTCTCCTCAAGTCACTTAATATTTTTAAGACTTGGGTATGTCATGCACACATTTTGTGATATTAAGATCTATTCTAATTCCTTTTTTTTTTTCTCTTTTCAGTTCAAACCAAGAGAAAGGCTATAGTTATGAAGTCATTAAGTCTGGAGTCACAGATGCCACTGAGAAAGTTGGATCTTCTGATGCTTAATTTAGTTCATTCTCAAGAAGTCAGATGCCCAAAGCAAGTACAGCAAAAGCTGCAAAAAAAAATGCGGAATACAAAGAATCGATATTTTCTTAACTTTTTTTCTTTTAATTAAAGCCCTTTTGTAGGGGTTTTGTTTGTTTGTTCTCAGAGTACTGGTTAGTAATACTAAAAGAGCTGCCTTGTATTTTTCAAATATGCTGAGATTGGTTGATTTGCTGCATTTTATTTTGAGTCATTACACTCATCCTAAAATAAGGTCCAACACAGATAAACTAAATCCTCTTATAAGGAGTGAGTACTCTCTTTTCACTGTGAAAGAGGACTGGATAATTATTTTGGACAAGACATATACAATGGGATTTTTCCACTGTAACACTGATATCAGAAAGCTAAGCATTTGAGCTGCACACCTTAGGGTCACTTTTAAAGTTATACTTCAGTAGTAGTATTTAACAATTAATAAAATTTCACATCTTCTTTAACAGCAAAACACAGGTCCTCAGAAAGCCCAAAAGTTAATTAAGCTGGTAATATAAATGAAGCTAAAATGTAAAAAATAAAAGGTAAAAATGACACTGAAGTCACTTAAAAAAATTGTTATCCAGCAATCAAATATCAGTTTGGAATTTTTTCAGCTCTTGGTCTTAGACCAAATCACATTGGGAAAGAAAATTAAGAAAGGGAAAAAAAATCTAGAGAGATGATTACTACCTAAAATTAATGCTTTTTTCAAGATTTTTCTAAGACAAAATATTCATACAGTTAAGCTTATTTAATCAAGGATCTGATTTTGTGGGCGCAAAAGTACCCAGTATGGGAAAATTGAAGATATTTGCTGCAGAGTATCATTTGTCACAACTCAAATGAGAGTCTGCAAAAATTGGACATGACAATGACTTCCAAAAAAGAAAAACAAACTCCAGAGGGTTTGGCTTCCCAGCAGTAGTTTGCAGGCATGGGTACAAGATGGACTGCATGTGCAAGGAGTGACAATATCAATTCCAGCAAAGCAGAATGCTTCTGAGGAGGAATGGGCAACACGGTCTTGCATGAGTATAGCCTCATGAAAAACAAATAGGACAGATAATAATTTCAAGTTGGATATGGGTGTACAAGGCAATGTCTTTTCAGAGGCAATGATAATAGCGTGGTTTTAAGAACACATTTGGAAGAAAATAAATCATTGAAGCATGAGATGTATTGTGGCCAGAAAAAATTTATCCCCACTAACACAGAATATGATATGAATTGGATATTACACATTTCACCTCATTTCACCTAAAAATTTGGAGTCAATATTCTGATCCAGAGAAGAAGGCTATAGCTTTTACAGCATGAGCATGAAAAATATTATGCCTGTATATGCAATTTGCACTGAAGCTAGTGCTATCTAAACCCCGTTTGGGTTTAAAATGAGCAAATGGCCTTAAAAAGAGGGTGCATGCTAAAGAACACATGGCAATGACAAAAAAAAAACCAAAAAACAAAAACCAAAAAACCCAAAAAAACCAAAACACAAAAAAACCCCAAAACAAAGGCATCTCATGGAGATAGGGAAATTCTCTATAATTTATGCCAAAGAGTAAATATACAAAGATAATCCCCAGGCCATGACCCTAGATGAGTATCCTGCACCTTAAGTCAAAGGCAGTAAAAAGATCCTCTTAGGTTAATTACTACAGTGCACAGAAGATATATGGATACAACTGTAACAAATTTTGTATTATTGGTCAGTGCACAAGTCATTATAGAAAAAAAAAGATATTTCCGCACTTACTTAAAAAAAACAAAATAAGTGTAAAAAATCCCTTACGTGATAATTTCAACATAAAATTCTATCCTATTTCTAAGGTATTGACACCTTCAAAAATACATGGCACATATCTGTGCATATGAAATGTTTTTGGGTTTTTTTTTTTGGCAGATCCCAGGAATGGTCATTTGGTTATTTGTGACATAACGGCTAAGATTCCGTTCAGCTAACTGTGGCAGTCAAATTTTGTCTAGAATTCCTTCAGTTTGTGTTTATTCAGCTCTTTTGAGTAGTTCTTTCATCCTCATTTACTGCAATGTCTTCAGGATTGATTCAGCTGCCTTAACACAGGCATCTGGTATCACTTGAAATACGGTAGGATCCTGAATGTAGTTTTACAGGGCAGTGCCACAGGACTTACTAGACCATTATGGCTTTCTAAAGAAACAGCTGGAGGTAAGGCAGCACCTAAAGGCTCCTAAATTATATTAGTTATGTAGTGCACAGCCAACTGGATCAAGGCTCCATTGTTTGTAAAAAGAGTTATAAATTTGGCTCATATTTAAGCTTCTACATGTATACATCTATGTTACTATGCTTTTATCTGAAAATAATTCCTCTTGAGCTGTCTGCAACACAACTGTCTAGATCTCTGCAAGGTGACCACGCTTCTATTGTAACTAGTGGAGATGTAGCCAGCACAGTCAGAGCTTGGCTCCATGAGAGAGAGAATGGAGCCAAAGGTGCAATGACAGGATAAGAAGAAATGGTTGCAAGTTACAATGGAGAAAATTCAGACTAGATACCTGGGAAAGACTCTTCATCCTGAGAGTGTTTAAGCTCTGGAATGGGCTGCTCAGAGAGGCTATGTAGTCATTGTCCTTGGAAATATGCAGAACTCAATTGGTTAGGGCGTGGACAACCCCCATACATGTTATTTCAAAGTTACCCTTGCTTTGAGCAGTAGGATATTGTATTGATGTCCTCCAGAGCTCCTTTTCAGCCTAAATTATTATATGACTCTGTGAAATCTTTTTCCCTGTGGTGAGTTCCTAGCCAACACATCTTAGTAGTCCAAATTCTACCAACATCTGAGATGTCACTCTGTCCTAAATCAATGTTGTATTTTTCTCTGCTTTATATTTGTTAATTTCTTCTTGCTACCTGTTTTTCTGTCCTATTTAGAATCACAGAGTGGGTAAAAATTAAAGTGACCACAGGGGTCATGTGGTCAAGCTTCCCTACTCTAGCAGGGTCATCCTAGAGCACATTGTACAGAATTGTGTCCAGAAGCTTCTTGAATATTTTCAGTGAGGGAGGTTCCACAATCTCTCTGGTCAACATGTTCCAGTGCTCAGCACAGTAGAGCAATTCTTCCATACAGTCAGGTGGAGCTTCCTGTGGATCAGTTTCTGCTCTTTTCCTCTTGTCCTATTGCTTGGCACCACTGCAAAGAGCCTGGTCCACCCTCTCGTCACCCTCCTTTCAGATACTGGTAGACATTGATGAGGCCCCCTCCGAGTCATCTCTTCTCAAGACAGAACAGACTCAGCCTCCTCAGTCTTTCCACATAAGAGAGATGTTCCAGTCTGTCCATCATCTTTGCTGCTCTCTGCTGGACCCACTCCAGAAGCTCCATGTCTCTCTCGAACTGGGGAGCTCAGAACCGGTCACAATTATCTTGCGGCCCATAGCTGAAACACAATGAAAGACAAGAAAATTTATAGCAACCCCTCAAATACATTTTCCTGATACATTCATTATCATGAAATTAAACTGGGGAGTAGCAAGGAAGAACAAGACCATAGATGACTCAAAATTGTGGCATGGAGGCTAAGGTATTCTTCTGCCTATTAGAAACATTTATCCAATATTTTTAGAAAAGACTCATGGGAAAAGGAGCTGTTGAACAGTCATAGCTCCCTTTCTGCACTCTCTGCCACATGAATCATAAATTCATTGCTGCAAAATACCTTAGCTCCAATACGAAAAGCCTCCCTTCACCTTTAATTCCATCTGCACTTTCCCATATCTATCATAAACTAATTCTCAGTGCCCAAGGCAGCCTTAGGGAACAAGCAGTTTGAATTTTTTAAAGTTTCAAAATCAATTAAATGCAGGTTCTTCCACTCCTGAGTGACTAATACAGCAGTTGACTAATATAGGAAGCAGTTTTACTGTGATCTTTTTAAAGTCTGCTTGCTAAAGGATCTTAGTCTGTTAAGAAACTGTATAGATCAGACCCTAGAAGAATATGTAGTTTCTGCCTCCTGTTGGTATTATGCATTCAAGACACTTGGGCTTGCAGAGATGTGCAGAGATGTGCTAATCCAGGCAAAGAAGACTTTGAAGCCATAAAGTGGGGAAGACATAGAGTTTAACGTTAAACAAAGATCAGGCAGCAGCTGGAAGGTTATTTCTGGATATAAGCACCTTCATTCCATTTTAGTCCTGTACTTTTTAAAGTGTCTAGTTATAAAGTAACATTTTCCACACCAGGAGCAATGTATAAAAAGCACATCTTTTTTTGTTAAAAAAATATATATATAGTTGCTCCCAAGAAGATGTAATGTGCTTCATAACAGTGTGTGTATCCCTGCCTTCTGATGGAGTATGAAAATAATGACTTGCCTGGTAGCTTTGTACTCTAAGCTGGTCACAGAAGATCTATGGGAATGAGGAGACTTGATTATTCTTGTCTGCTTATTCCCAGCTGGAGTCACTGCTGATGCGATATCACTGCTGTTTGTGTCCACTGTTTCTTGAACCATTTCCTGGAACTCACCTTCCCTCTTAGTACTTCACTTATCTTCCATAAAACTTTTATTTAGTTATGCTCAGCCTCACAGCCCTCTTGTTTTGCCATGCCACGTTAAGCTGCAAAGACAGCATTAATCTAAACTAATACCAGGAACATAACTGATTTAGAATTTTGGTTGTTCTGAGATCCCTCAGTACCTGGTGGAGAAAAAAGTGATTCCAGTGAACTACTTCAACTATACTAAAATCAAAAGGATGGGGCCTTGGCCAAATCTATTGAAACTACATCAGGACCAACATTATACAACCCAGTGTGTTGTCTGTCTTTTCAGAGCAACTTGCAATCTGTTCTGTTCAGGAATCAGGTGCAAATAGTTGAAAGATTTCCTTCAAGTGGCACCAGAGTGACCATCATTATGTGACACGTCTCCTCTCAAAGCCAAGACTGATTCCAAACATCTTTTAAAGATACTCTGCAACATACTCTTCCCCACAGCTTATCATGATAAAATCCATTGATATGCAAACCATACACACCCTTAAATTATTTCTTAATACCAAATCCTAATTAATATGATTCTACTAAATACATAAAAAAGTAAATCAGACTGATAATAAATATGAAACAGGAACAGAAAAAGAAGTAAAATCTCTATACTGAAAGACTATCCAAATTGTTATTTACTTTTTCCTATTTGTACTGGAAATGAACCACTGAAACTACCTTTTCTTTAATTTTTTTTCTCCCCTTAGGAACCAAAACTTGATGTCAGAGAGAAATAAAAGAGAGGAAGAGGCCAAGGTTAGAATTTATTAATCTCTTGTGCTTACATACATGGCCATTTTAAGGTTTGACCATTTCCAGATTTGTCCTCAGAACTCCTCAGATTAATTATAGTTATTATAGTTAGATTTTAGTCTATAAGTATTTCTCTCATGTGAAGCTGCATTTGTTAACCCTGAAATCCATTCTCATTCTGTGAGCCTGTCTTGCCCTTCCAATGCTTTGGTGAGGCAACTTTTGCTCTCAATTATTAACCTGACAAATTCTTTCCTTGCTACCAGTATGAAATCCTACTGTGATTTGTGTGATGTGTGTCTGTTCAGTTCATAGACAAGCAATGATCAGTTGTATTGGACATGCAGGGCTTTTTTCATCCTTTTTAAAGTACTTTTTTAAACTGTACAGCTTTTCTGATAGACATTCATCCAGTCTTTGAAGAATGTGATTTAGATAGAAAAATTAGTTTTTCCACAAGGCTTACTGTCCTTTCACCCTGAACCCTGGACAAAAATCAGAAGCACAAACAAAAACCTGAAATTATTTGGACACAGTAGGTGAAGGCAATGGAGTGCATAGCTCACAGATTTGTACAATAGCTGATATAAGGTTTTTTAGTGACAAAGTTTAGGAGGGCAATGCAAGACCGGAAAGAGTTTATTGGCATAGCTCAGGGATGCTTAAGAAAATTCTGGCTCATATCTGCTTTAGAGATTAGCAGATTCTTTTCTTTTTCTAAAGGTCATTACTCAAACCTTTGGGACTGAGGACAGAGTTCAGAGAAGTTTTCTGAGCTCATAGTAAATTTGCTTCTTAATACCCCCCATCTATTTCAGATGTTGCTTCACTGTTCTTTAGAACAGACCACTGCTTGAATGATGTGCAGTGAAAGATTTTCTTTAATTTTCTCTGTAGGATTTCATAAGCAGCTCTGTTAAATAGCCAACTTTCATCATCACCAAAAAAAAACAAAACAAAAAAACATACATCCAGGTGAGACCATACGAAGTCTATGACAAGATACTTCATAAGATTCCTCATCTCTGGATGGATCTAACTTTGTCCCTTCCCTCACAGAGAGACTTAAATCTCTTTTTCTGGGAACAGAGCTAAACATTTTCTTCATATATGTCTCCAAAAATTTCTCTCTTTTTTTTTTTTCCTATGGAAGACTGTACACTACACAGGTGTTAACAATTGCTTGTTCCTTGTTTTACAAATAAACAGTTCCTCAGTGATTGGTGTAGATACAGAAATGAAGAGACTAGCACTCACAGGAAGCAATTTCTTTACTTCTCATATTTACAAAATTCTATCCCATTCAATTTATTCTTAACTTGTAGGTCTACAAGGACTGAAAATTGACTATCTATAAATAAATTTTGTATTTTAAAACATCCCTTCCTGTTCATTTGGTCAGTTTATTATATTATTGTCAATGTTACATCTCAGATCATTCCATATTTGTTTGAAATGCACATAGAAGAAGAAATGAAAATTTTAACAAGTTTTAATAGTTTTTTCTCCTTATACAGAAATTGCTAGTATGCAGAATTGTAAAAATAAACAAACAGATGGCAGAACACTTTTTTGTTATATTTTCCCATTGTTGCAATCCACCTCCCAGAAGAAACTGTGACAAAGGGCAATTAACTAATTTCACATAAAAATGCCAAAATATGATTTGCTAACGAGGTTCAAACCATATTTAAGAGAGAGGAATCATGAGGAAATTTTTCTGCTTGGGTTTTTTTATATTTACAACATTAGTCCCGGGCTGTGATAATATTCCCATGCTCCTGCTGCTGATCTTGCAGTCACATTTGCTGTACCAGACATCGCATGCAGCATCACACAGCAATGAGCAAACTGCACGGAGCCAGATCAGATCAATCTACTGTGAATGATTCAGAACATTTGTGTCTGGTAACAGTACCTTTTATCTGGACCCCTTGCTGGTGAACTTCTCCATTCTTCTGTTTTAATCTGCTAGCCATACATGTAAAACTACCAGGAGATATTTTTGAAACACCACATTGAACAGTGTGTTACTGACTCTCAGTTCAAACCATCCCTCACATCATACCCTAACAGCACTGCTTCCCATCTGCCTCAGTGCCTACAGGAGATCAGCTTCTGAATTGGAATTCAGCTGGCTGAAACTAAATCTGAATGAGACAGAAATGAGGTTAGAAGGAAAAGGGTAACATTTTGAAGAACTAGCCAAAGCCATGACAGCATTCTCAAAGAAGGGGTCTGTTTTCTGACTGTCAAGAGGCTTCACAGCCTCAGGGTTAGCTGCCATCCTCCCAAGAATGAAATCTGTCAGAAATAAATTCTCCTATCCATGATGAGGCAGCAGGCTGTTCCCATGAACATCCTCTCAGATGCTGACTTGGCAATAGCATTGTACATATTCATGGCTTCCAGGCTCCACAGCTATTGTATTCTGTGCTGGCCATGCCGATGACAGCCTCCAATGGGCAGCTGATCAAAACCCGTCACTCTGTTTCCTAAGCAATATAAGTCAATTTTGGTACATCATTTCAGTGCTATGAACACTACTTTGGCTCTTGAGTGAATGATGAATCGCATTTGTTGTTCTAATCCTAATCTTCAAAGCCCTAGATCCAGATTACTTTGAGGATAATCATTTATCACTCTGAAAAGACACACTCCTCAGGGGTGGTGGAGCTATCAGCTAGGCAGGCAATTGTTGCTGACAGAAGGAGCTTTGAATCACTCTTCCATGTAGGAAAGATGTGGAATCCTCACCCATCTTCAAGGCAGAATACAAAATTAATCCCTTTAGAATAAAACTAAATCTTGTGAGAAAACACCAGCACCTCCCACCAACACACCCCTTATACACCCGGTTCTGAGAAAGACAGGACTATAACTAGAAGTGTATAATATTACAGTTGATTTAAGATACTATGTCTTTGGAAAAGATTATGAAATGTCTACCTGTGGGTCAGTTTGACCAGGAATTTATATGGAATTCAAGTTTTGTACCTTGATGATCTGATAACTTGTTGGAATATTCAGTATAAACAGATTACAGAATCTACGCAAAGCTTTTGATCTCAGTGTGAGAACTGTGTTCCACTGCAATTGTTTTAATGATTCAGCTTCCCAAACAGCATGTTTTGCATTTCTGAAGTAAACAACCACTTAAATAAGCCTTGATTTGTTTTTCCCAAAGGTGTGTCACATTTTAGCCCGCAGCCAGTCAATAAAAGAACAGAGATGCATTTTCTGGACTTAATTCAATAAATAAACCTAGTTTGTTTTCTTTGCTTTTCATGTTAACTTATCAGGTTAATAAATTAATGAACCTGCTTCGAAATCATATGGCACTTTCAGGCATGCAACTGCAGAGACAGACAGAACAAACATCTGCATTCCAATAAATAGCACTGAATTGGTACATCCTAAAAGTCATGCTAAGACTGTGTGCCTAACATTCTATTTTAATGGGAACTTTTGTTCATGAAATGAAGTAGACCTTTATAATTCAAAAAGGAGAAATATTGAGAACGTGGTTAGTGAACTGCGTGATGAAGACCAATATGACAACTAGAAAACAAGTTTGGAAATAGAGGGACAAATCTTCAGTTGGTTCAAATTGGCATACTTAAAGTCATTATCTCTGCTGTAACTATCAAGCAAGTATGAATGTTTTAAGCTTTAACAAAAAACAAATAATTTGGAGCTAAGAGAAATACATACATAAGCCTAAACCTGGCTGCCTGCAATCTACTAGACCCCTACTCTCTGTCTGAAGTTCGATTTGCATCGAGTGCTAATTTCTCACAGACTGACACTTGTATTCAATATTTCGAAGGATTTGAGATGCACAAGAAAGAAAGAAAGAAATAGGAAAAAAAAAACCCTATTTTTTCACAGGCTTCAGAAAATCCTTGGTGCTGTGGGCTTTGCTATATATATCAACAACAAGACAAACTCCAGTAGTTTGAGAGGTTTGATTTTTTTTCTTTCACATGTAATAGTATCAAGTCCTTGTCAGGATTAAGTGTTTTAAAATGTAGGAGAAAACTAAGAACCAGTGAAAATAAAGGATTTCATATTGTTGTTTTTTTTTTTTGTTTGTTTTTTTTTTTTTTGAGGAAGGCTAGTTCTTATTATCAAAAAGTCCCCTAGAGGATATTGCAAATTAATAAATGAGAACTGACTTTTACAGTGATAGCAGTCCACCTGTCAAAGGAAATAATTCTGATTCTAAAGATATATTCTCCTCTATGCTTACTGTGGCTTCCTATGAAGCAGTTTTCTTCACCTACAACCAGGATGATTCAGTTTTAAGCCACAAGTATGTCGTACTCCATGAACACTATACATTGTTTGGGATAATAAGGACAGATGAAAATTTCACCATAGTTTGTCAGAGAATTTTAGGAGGCAGTAGTTGTCATTGTCCACAGAGATTGCCAGTCGCCCTGGCATGAAATGACAATTAATGATGTATTCCTGGATTACATAAAGGATCTCAAACATATGGACCATTGCTGCAGCCAAAAGATACAAGCAGCTTGCTGGAAGTATCACATAATACACTGCAATTTTCTGATATATCAGAATGTTTTTGCTAGTAACAAAAAAATTACTAAATTGCAAACACATAGCTAGTTTTGCTTTAGGCACTCAACCCTGAACTGTAGAACTGTTGCGAATGTTCATGGTTCTAGTGATGAAGTTGAGTAGTATTTTTATCTTTTGCTCTGTCCATCTATGAACCATTTCTTAGATAACTAGGTTTTTCTAATAGGGTATTTTAGTCTACTACCATTACTTAGATGTGTCTCTCCACACATGGCAAGTTTACAAGAACAGAGTCTTAATTATCTAATGAGATTCCAATCTTTGGGTGGGAAAATGAACATTAGAACATTTTAAAAGTACATTCTTTGCCTAAAGAAGACAAGCTTATTAGTATACGTGTTAATCTCATTTTACACTTTAAAAGACATAGGGAAACTTCAATTTAATGTTTTCTGATGCAAATTCATGCCCTATTATGTGGTTTATAGCCTATAGATGCCTGATCTGCAAATAGAATGTTCTCAGATAATTGAAACACCTAAGAGTCACAGTTTTACTAGCTCTATAAGCACTGGTTGGAATAATATCAGCAACACTACTACTAACACTGTTGCCTCTTCTTTTTTATTGGTCATGCTAACAAGGTAGGCAGCAATACACCAGCTAAGTTAATCACAGCTGTACAATCTAAAGAAAATCTGAAATAATCGATTTAATAGAAGACCAGATTCAGTTATCAACAGCAACTAAGTCTGAAGCACATCCATGATATCACAGATCAACTGTGGCAAACCTCGTCTGAAAATCTAGTATCATCAGTTCTGTCAGTGCTAATGAAACTCCTTTGAGACACAAGAGTGAAAATGAAACGCAAAGGTGCTAATTTTCTCACTAACTTGATTGAATGATTTCCCATGTCTAAGAGATTTATGTTATGAAGGCACAGCTGCTCATTTCATTCACAATCTGCTAGTCGTAGTTGACTTACAGCCAAACTCAAAAGGATGTTTAGTGAATCTAGGTAAGTATAATAAGGGTCTATGCCAATTCATAATTTTAAGTATTATCAACATGCCAGTGTTACCTCAATGTTCATACACACTCTTAGCTTTTCAGCCATTTATAGACTTATCATGTGACTTTATTTAAGTGAAAACTAATCACCACATCTCACTGTAAAGTCAGAGATTAGAAAGAGGTACCTCCAGAGGGGTATTTGTATCTTGTGGCTCAGGATAATGTGAACTGTTCCCTATTTTTACCTTTCTCTCCATTCTCTGCAGAAGATTAGACAAAAAACTTTCAGACATCTAAAATTTGATGCAACGAACCTTAACTTGTGCACCACTCCTGAATTGAATTGAGCAGGCCGGAATGTAATCCCAGTATAATCACTTTCTCATTGATTTCCTTGGACTCACTACAGTTATATAGCAGAATAGGCTCAGATGCACAGGTGAAGCATCACAGGTGTATTGCACCTATCCCATGCTGAGGTGATAAAGAAATAAGTGTATCGAAACCGAGCAAAAAATAGCTAATATGAAGACAAAGCCAAGAAAGCAAGAAAATAAGCAAACAAGGAAGTGTGATAATGGAGCAACGCAAACCACACATTTCTCTAGGCTAAAAATACCTTTTTCAGTTACTGAACACTTTGGTTGAGGTGTTATTTAGCAGTTCCACTTCTCCTAAAATTAAAAGAATTTTTTTCTGTTCAATATGCAGTGGAATCAAGTCACTCTTTTACAGGAAGCAAATATTACCTGGTTTCTTTTCCTTACCCAGGCAGATTCAGCTATCTGAGGATAACAGGAGGAATCATCAACTGTCCTAGAGGCAGAAACAATAGGCACCTTTACATTCTGCAGTGGTTTGAAGGATATTTCTATAAGCAGGGAGATTTTCTCTATAAATTAAGAATATTATTGCAATCTTAACAAAATCTGCCTCTTCTGAATTGTGCTCTCTATATTGTATTTTCTTGAAAATCAACATTACTTTTGTTTCTACAAAACTTGTATACAACAAAAACCTGTTACAATTCAATAATAATATGAGATATGATCCAAAAAGATGACTGGATTTGTAATGGTACCCCTACATTATTAACTGTCTGAAAGCCCTAGGTAAGACTGAGCTGATAGAAATGGCTGCACACAAAATAAAACATAAGACGCCCTGTAATGCTGATATGCAGTATATATATTTGCACTGGTCCAGTGTTTGGTAATAGGAAGAGATATATGTCCATTAACTCAGGTCACTCTGTGTACCCACATTAGCATACTGTCTGAGCAATCAAAGAAAACAAGAGTTGTTCGGGCTTTTTTTTCCTTTTGTACTAGGATGCATGTGTTTGCAAGGAGAGCAATGCCTGTACAAATGCATAGCCTTTCTGATTTTAAGAAGTTTCATTTAATTCAGTAGAAACTAAGCCCATGATTCTGGTATTTGTTGAACTTTGGGCACAGGAGCTAGAAAAAATGATGAAAATTTGCTTTATTTCCATCAATTGCACAGATCCAGTCCTCTTATCTACATTTATTATTGTACTCTCCGATATATTGTCTAATTTAGTACCTAATCCAAAGATACCTATTTAAATATCATTTTTTTCATGAAACATAATGGCATTTTAGATGAAAACTAGTGTTAACTGAAGATGGTAGAATCTAAAACTAAAGGACTGCATAGGAACCATTTTGCAGGGGCTTCAAATTAAAGTCTAATATGTTAAAGAAAATGTCTCTCTCTGAAGTCTATGCAGTGTGAGAATTTTTGCATGTATATGTTCCTAATCCTTACAGTGAACATTGCAGCCAGCCTTTTAACTGCTTCGTACCTGTTTAGGGAGTCATCATTACATCCATCGAAGTTAACTCAATAAAGTTAACAGCAGTGATAATAGGAAACTTCTCATAATGAACTGATGAAAAAATAAATCTGCACACATGGAAATGATTTATATTCACATTTAATAATAAACATCATGAAGCCAAACTCAATAATAAAGCCTGGTTTTAGAAAAAAAGAATATAGTGTGCATACTAATTAAATATACAGCTTGTCTCTGGAAACCTTATCTACTGGAGACAGTCTTTTTACCTAACTAAACAACTAAAAATCAAATTTGAGGTTAGCCACCTAAGAGGAGTGTGCACTACCAATAGAAATTTGTCTCACTTAAATTCAACACTCATATTCAATGCATGGTCATTCTTCTCACTCTTTACAAGGCAGATCTATGGCAGCTGGATGAACAATGACAGGTAATTTTTTAAGTGCCAGAGTCAGGAGATATTTATTTCACCACCTGTGGCTAGGTAAAGGACTATCTATAGGACTTTTGGCAACTCAAACAATAAGGCAAAACAGGACTAGGGAGGAAAAGAGAAACATGAAATATTGGGCTGTTTATTTAAGCCATGTTCCATATCGCCAGTATTGTTTCACAGAATAAAGCTATCCTGTAAAATAGTGGGTAGTGGATTCCTTACAATTCAGTGGGAAAAGAGGGTCTTCATAACCACTCATCTTAAAATGCTACTCAGTAGATTCCTGTGTATATTCTGTGTTGCTAATGCTCAGCATTACAGAGCTGGTTTTGACATTCCAAATGTCAAAAACAAAATAAACAAACTTTGAAGCACCAGGATCCCAGATGTGGAAAAAAAAGAGAAGTTACATGAGTGAAACCTCATATCTGTATCAAACTTCAGTGAAGCCACTGGGGGTCTGTGTGGGTTTAAGGTACTGCATACCCTTCTCATAGTTGAAACAGAATTTTAATAGATTCCCTTAAACAGCACCCCAAAGCCCACAGTTTTCTTATGGACACCATGATCATTAGACAGAAATCCACTCTTGTCTGTTTTTCCACAGTTATTAAAATGACAAAATGTTTTATTAAAATGGGATTTGCACTGAGCCAAGTCATAAAACCAACTAGAGACAAATGGACCTCTAAGACTTTTTATCTGAATGTCTGTTGTCTGCTGACTACAGCAAAACTTACATTAATTTTCATTTAAACCCACAAAGGGTAAATAAAATAAAAAAAAAAATCCATATATTTTACTTACATCCACAGATTATATTATTTACTTTTTTCCCCGTGTACAGTCATGCAAAATCTTTACAAATTTTATATGAAGAAGAGAACCTATCTGCTGTAGTAAAGCTGATAAGCCTCAAACAACATGTCTAGGTGTTGAAAGATTTTGCAATAATCCTTTACCTTCTATATATAAAATATCCTAAATGCAAAGATAATGTAGTTTTTTGCCTTAGCATTATACAGACAATTCTTCCAGGTTTCTTGGCCAGCAAGGAGAAAAAGGATGCAAGTTAGAAAATGTGATACTTTTTATGAGATTCAAAAGAAGTGAAATATCAGTATTTTGAGTAAACAAAATTGCTTCCTTTTCTTCCTGTAGTCCATGCTTTTTATACTAAGAATCTGAAGTAACAAACTCTCTGTGTACTGCTCTCCATCTGGAAAGGCATTTACCATGATGTGATAGTGCTTTAAAATAATGTTGCTGGAGGAACCTCAATTCATCTCACTCCTACCAGATTGCTGCCAGTTCCAGCAACGGATGCCCAGAGTCTGGAGCAGGATCACAGGTCAGCAGGAGAGCACTTAAAGAGCAGGACAAAGTAATTCCAGCCACACCATCCAGTAACTGAGCTTCACTGGGGATCTAACGTTAATGTCTGTGTGCAAGCAGCATGGGGAATGAACAAGAGGAGGCCTATGATTTTACTGATCAGTGGAGGAGAGGAAGAGGATCCAAGGGCTGAAACACTTCTCCTATGAAGACAGCCTGAGAGGGTTTGGTTTGTTCAGCCTGGAGAAGAGAAGGCTCCAGGAAGACCTTGAGGCACCTTACAGTACCTAAAGGGGGCTAGAAGACGGCAAGAGTGGGACTTTTTACAGGGGGATGTAGGGGTAGAACAAGTGGGAATGGCTTTAACCTGAAAGAGGGTAGATTTAAATTAGACATGAGGAAGAAATTCTTTACTGCCAGGTTGGTGAGGCAATGGAACAGGTTGCCCAGGAATCCCATCCTCTGTAAATGTTCAAGGCCAGACAGGATAGGGCTCTGAGCAATCTGGACTAGCAGAAGGTGTGATTCATGATATATTCAATGATTCCATAAAATATCTAAACTTGGAATCTCATTTATTTTTCTTCCAGTGAAACACAGACTACAAATGATTGTAAACAGGACAGATTAATTAAATATTGACTTTTATATTCCCCACTTCTATAGTTTTATACACCAGAATATGGCAAGTATAAAGAGGATTATTTCCCTTTTTTTCTTGGTAATATAACCTTTGTGACCTTCATCAAGGGATCACTCCTGGCCAAATAGTTCACACCAACTGAATGTGTCTTGTTTCCCTAAAATTCAAAGCCTGAAGCAAACCATTTTGTCTCCCAAAATTAATTTTCCTTATCAAGAAAATAGTTTGGCTCTAGATTAGGGTACAGGAAGTCTATACACATGTGATGTAGATATGATTTAACCCTGCAGCTAAACAGAGAGTGAACCAGCCTTAGCTAGGCATATCCACAGCAAGCCCACCCCTCCTTCCCCTTGTTTTGCAGCCTTGTAAATGTGCAATGGACATCATCATGCAAATCACTGAACAAAAACAGTGAAAAAATAAGCTACCTTGCCTTTGTTGAAGCATCCCTTGAAATATATCGGGTTCTGCTCACTGTTATTATCAGATGTTATTGCAAAGAATAAAAGTTATAAATGACAATATGCTTACTCAGGACATTTAGAAACTAACCAGGACAAACTAAAATACAAAGCAGCTTAGAAGGAACAAGGTGTATTGGATACCTGTGAAAAATGAGGGGATAAGACACAACAGAATACTGAAATACTCAATCACAAACTCTGTAGCAGATTTGACCACAGACTTACCTGCTAACGGTGTAGTGCATTTAAGAGTTAAGTTTCCATTAAAAGAAAATTAAGACACAGAGAAGACAGTATGATTCTATACGTAAGTCCCAAGGCACAGAATGTAAATATAGAAGGAGAGGATACATCTGCTGTCAGCACAATGGTAGTGGATAGATACGATGGAGAAAGAATGTTATTTGAAGAAAGAATTTACTTTATTCATTTGAAGCTATGCACATTCAAACACTTTTTGCAAAACAAACCTAAGAATACCTGTCATGACTGTCTTTCTTCTATATTTGTTCCTGGTGAAAAATTTAATATACCATGGAAGTTTGTTTGGTTTAATTGTAAATCACAGGAGCTATTTTTTTTTTTTTTCTGAACTGGTGAAGGAATATTGATATTCTTATGTCAAAAAGAATATTTTCAAAGACCCCAAAATATTACCAAAAATAAAATAAAATTATTGTTTTACTTTTGGCATTTCTTAAGCTTCTATATTCTTTTTAAAATTTAGGTTGACTTATATATGAACAGTGTGGTTTTTTTAAAAAAATCCCTGTAATAGTTTCTAAGGAATATAAAGGGGGGGTAATATGAAGTTTGGATGAAAGGAGAAGTATTGGACTGAAGGAAAATCATTAGTTATTGCCTCACAGCTGAAGCTCTTTGGAGAGGTTAATAGTGAAGCTGATGAGGGAGATTTGGTTGATATATTGTACTTGGATTTCAAGAACACAGTAGAGCAAAGTCTGTTTCCAAGGCTCTTACAGAAGCCAAGCAACCGCTGGAAGAAAGTATAGCTCTTTAAAGAGGTAAATAATTGATTAAAAGGTAAGAAACAAAGAACACTATGCTTCGTTGTGGAGGCAGGACACCACTGGATACCTACAGAGATCTGCGCTTCAATCTTTGAGCAATTCAGCTGAAAAAGAGGGTGAAAATCAAGATGACAACAAATGAAAACAAAGTTTACAGATGATGTCAAGTTTCTCACAATTGTAAAGAGCGTGTGTGAATTCTGTGAAGAAATGGAAAAGACTCTTATGAAAGTGAGTGACTGGCAAAAAAATAGCAGATGAAATTAAGTATACTTGAAATGTAGATAAATGCAAAGTGACACTCTGTGGCCTTGCATGTGCAATTTTGGGATACAAACTGTCATCACTGCTCCCGAGTGAGACCTCAGGCACCTAGGGACCAGTCTTGTAAACAGTTTTGTTAAATACCATCATACATGACCTTTGCACAAAAAAATGGAAGAATGGGGAATCTGGAGATTACACCACAAAAAACCAATGATAGAGAGGGAAGCAGCAATATGATGTATGAACAGTTGGTGACCTTGAGGACTAAAGTAATCCAAAATTTGTCAGGAGTGAGTTCTCAAAATGGGAAAAGCCAATCAGGGATAAATTTATCTTGGAAAATAAAATACCAATACTAATCGTCAGGGGATTAAATCCTGGGGTAGCATTTATGCAATCTAGTGGGAGAAGAAAAATTCCAACAATTTTTGCCATGAAACTTGATCAGCAAATAAAAAAGATCTATTCCAAAATTATACCTTTGTGAATTAACTACCCAAGGGAACACAGGAAGAATTAATTTCCAAAGTCATTCTTCAATTGTCTTGTAAAAATGCAAACAGCAATCCAGTAGGACAGAAGACAGGAAACTTTTCCAGGCATCTGGAGATGTAAGGGAGATGGATAGAAAGACATAAGCAGAGACAAGCCAGGCATGAAAAGACCAGACCAGTAATACAAATACCTTGAAAAGCCTCACAGAAGCAGGGTCTCAAGGATTATACTGTGCAAAGGATTATACTAGTCCCCACAGGCCCATTAAGGGAAGTCTGTAGATATTTACATTTCTCACTGCAGCAGCACTTTCCAGGTTGCTCTGTACAAACGGTGGTTGGCATAGGACAGCAGGGCTCCTCTGCTCACACTTCTGCCAGTCAGTGCCATGCCCCAATTCATGCTGGCATATGAGAATATTGCCATGCTCTAGTGCAGCTTGAGTCTTTTCAGAGTTTCTTAGCCCTGGGACAGCACTAAGCTGATGGAGCTGTGTGGCCTCTGCAGGAATGCTGCCTGGAGTGTGGCCAGCCCAGTGGTCAGCGATGGCCTCTGTCTGTCTGTGCCCATCTCTGTACACAGGCACACTGACTCACCTTCCCTGTGTGCCAAGAAGAGGGAACTGCCCCCAGTTCACACTGGGAGAACGGAGATCATAAAAGACAAAAAAGGTTGCATGGGACTTACGGCCTGAACAAAATTTAAAAGTTGATTTTCGAAGTCCTTTGGTGCTATATTGACCTCCCAGATGTGTGGGTTTTTTCCTTCTCAATGGGAGACGTTCCCTCTACATTTCTGAATTCAGAGAAATTTTCCATTTTTCTGTGGAAGTATTTTTTTTCTGTCCTAAAATGCTTTTGTAGTGCCAATTACAGCAAGCATACAGTGCTTTTTCAGTGTAACAGGAGAGGTTTGGAAAGGAAACATTTTGAACAAGTAACTAAGATGAGACACAATAATTTCGTATCAGCTTTCTATCTGTCAGGTGCAATCTTAAAGAAAAGAGAGATAGACAAGGAAATCAAGGGACTGCTCTTTAGGGAAACTAAATTACTGCCCTGATACCATTGCAAAACAAAGTATGACTGTAAAGGTTGTACATTGAAAGGTTGCACACAAATGTTCTTTATGTTTTCTTTCATTTCAAAATGAGGAAGATAAATGGTGTTGGCATGATCCTCTCTTGATGGAACTCATACAATATGTATGTCAGAAAAAAATTCATTTTTTTAATAAACACAGTAAGGAAAGTAAAAGTTGTTAAATTGTATTTGCGCTTCAGTGTAGCCACACACAAAGTTCCCAAATATTTTGTTCATGGTAGTTAAAACCATTAATAGCCCATCATTTTAACTTTTCTTGGTTTTGGTTGACCTTTTAGAAAAAAGTGAATTTAACTCAATTACTCTATAGAATAAATGGCCAAACTGGGATGGAAGAAGAGGAAAGAAGGAAAACAACAGATGACTGATAATTGACAATTGATATTATAATGCTAAGACTGCTTAATTCAGCTAGATTAATCTCCCTAAAATTGCAACTATATCTNAATAATAATAATAATAATAATAATAATAATAATAATAATAATAATAATAATACCTAGAGAATTCCATAATGAAGAGTTGTAGCTCCAGAATATACTGATAAGCCAATTCAGCTCTAGAAATATAGCAGCTTAAAGGTTTAGTGATGCTTCACAGGAACTAAAAAATCAAGTCACTTTCCTTAAAATTTCTAAATCAACATACCAGTTCTTCAAGTTTCCTGTTTCACAGTGGATTCTTCATATATTGCATTTAAAAAATAGCTTTTTTCACCTGTTTGGCTGATGCCCATGAGATGCTTTTTGTGCATGAGTTCAGTCAGAGCCTGAGCTGGAACCCATTTTGGTCAATAGAGGGCTCTCACTCAAATAGGTTTTGAATCATGAGTGCTAGAACAGAACAGTGAGGAACATAATTCAAATTATACATTTATTTTAGACAGCCTTTTCTAGTACTGTCTATTCTCAAAAATGTACCAAAAATACATTTCAGGTTTTTGAGCTCTCAAACAAGATGTTTTTATGCCTTAAAATATAGTCAAATTTATCTCAACCAAATCTAACTTAACCTAACAGATTGATTATTCTGTCTTTTCTCCATGAAAACTGACAGAACATATTAGGTTTTAACATTTTTTATTTTCTTCTTTTTTTTTCTCTTGAAGTGCAAAATACACAATTTTTATACCAAAATTTCTGCCTTTTCCTTTTTCCAAATATAGAGCACTGAGAAGCTAGCTGGAGACCTTGCAGAGAGAATATAGGCAAGACTTTTGCTTTTCAAACTGGTTGTTACCCCGAACAGCTCCAGGTTCTGTAGAAAGGCAGTTTGACAGCTCTTAGCAGCTCCTGGGGACAGACTTCCTCCCCAGTGGCATACTTCCAAACCTTCTGTGGCTCTAAAACTGCATGCTGATGGATCCCTTATGGTATAGAAAAGCTAATGTTGTCTTTCACAAGAAGGAACTAAGAGGGGAAGAAGCATGACTGACCTGGACAGCTAAAAGAAGAATCCTTTAAAAAAAAAAAAATAAAAGGGTAGAAGAATGAAAAGACAGCCAGCAGAGGAGAGATAAATGAGGAACGAGGAGAGGAATTTTCCTGTTCTAGGACTGTCGGTGAGTACTGGGTGTGGGAACCATTCTTATGAATGTACCTCTCTCAGGCCCTCGGCCCTTGAGAAAAATACCAGAGACAACTTCTCTTCAGACCATGCGAGGGGAACAAGTGAATCTTTCCCAAAGCACAGAACTGAAAAAGAGCCTTTGTAGCAGAAAACCATAGTGATTGTGTGCATATTTATTTCTGACAGCTGAAGAATTTCTTCCTTTGCTGCTTGCTGACCAAGCACACTGAAAGATTCTAACAATTTTCTGTGTCTGTCTTGTATATGATTGAACCTTCCCTTCTTTTATTGTGGGAACTCATGACCATTCTTGCTTGTACCAGGTGCTGTGTGCATCCTTAAAGCCATCCTCCCTGTAACAGAAACATCCAATGCCTTTTTCAAACCAAAAGTTTTCTTCCTTCCCATTTCTTCCTTTGTGATATACTCTGTATACTTCTTTTCTTCCACCTTTTCCTTATTTTCTTAATTTTATGTGTTATGTGTTTTTTACTTCTTTCCTACTCCCATTTCTCACTCCCACCTGCCCTGGGCTCTACCAGTTTCTCTTTCCCCGATGTTTTATGTAGCTTCATAATCTTTCCCCTAGTTCTGCTGTTCCACCCATCTCATTCTTATTGTTATCTTTTATTTTTTCTGGGGCATATATCTTTCATGGTGCCAAGCTCATTTAGAATAATGGCAGAGATGTGATTGGAGGCCGTGTCATGCTGGAGGCTGTTTACGGATGCCTACAACTCGTTCTATTTGTAGGCAATGACAGACAAACAGAGAAATGTCATCACGTGTAAGTCTCAAAAAAGAAAGCAGAAGGTATTGCAAGGAAGGAATGAGGCTGTTGACAGAGCAGGTGTCTTTAGTTGTGCTTCAAATTCCTCAGTAGAGTCTCAGCTCCTTCATCCTCTGAGCCCTACCAGCAGGAGCCTTCTCTGCTCTTACATCTGTGATACAAAGGTTACCACACCCTAAAAGACTCCTTTTATGTTTTGTATTGCTGAGGCTATTTTCAATGTTTTGTTCTTGTCACATATTTTGTATAGAGTATTAGTTACTATGGCAACCTTAACTGCAATTTGACCAAGAATATAAACGAGAAATATGTGCATTACACAGTAACAGTTCTGTATTCATTACCTTCCAAATATTTCACAGGCAGAAGAATCTTAAAAGATTTTTTATGTGATCAGACAAAAGCCCTCAATTTATTTATAAAAACAAACTAATTGCAATACAAATTATTTGAGCCCTGAATTTGTAAGGAATGAATCAGACACAATTTGAAAAGGTAACTTATTACAAATTATTAGAATTATATGTCTGATAGTGACTCTTCCATAACAGTGAGTCAGAGTAATGCACCTTTTATATCAAACAAGGTAAAACAAGACAGGTCAGATTCATATTGCAATTAACTGGATTAAAAACCTGGAAAATAGATAGAAGGTTTTGCACTATTCAGAGGAGCCCCAAATATTAACTTGGGGAAAAAAAATAATTCCCCAAGGTCTAGGGAATTTGATAAAATACAAAATATTACTGTACCTAAATTGGAGAACCTGGATTCTTAGCAAATTCTAATTTATATCACAGTAAATCAGAATGAGTCCATGGAGGTCTATGATCACAAGTTATTGTGAAACGCCTGCTGTGAGAAAAGCAGCAGCTTAGGTTAGGCGTGCCTTGAAAGTGTATTGCAACCAGGTTTTGTCTGGGCAAAAGTCTCTTATTATAAAACCATGACTTAGTCTTTCCAATGACGATTTTCAGGTGGGGCATCTTGAGCTGCACATATAGTCCTGTGCACGTGCCTACCTGCCAAGGTGCAATACACAGGGTGAGAGATGCGCTCAGAGGAGACAGATCCTGCTAAGCCTCTCTGCAGGGCCTCAGATACTAAGAGGGACATGAGAAAATTGTGCTGACATGGAAATTTGAGCACCAACTCAGATTACAACTGATTAATAGACAAATATGTAATGAGTTTGGAAAATTTAGGTTGGGATTTTTTAGAAAATTTAAGCAAGAGTAAATAAGAATAGTAGTCAGATTTGGTTATTTCAGTAGCTAAGGTGTTAAATGGCTGATAAAATATAACGACAATAGCTTGGAGGGGCCTTCCAGTTAATGAACTGACCAAGCGTGCCCCCAGAGCAATGGAGCTTCAACCCTGATCTCTCTGTACCAGGGGGAGTTAAACCTAGTGGGATATTATAACATGTATAGCTCACATAGGTAAGTTTACTGAGACCTCAGTCTAACAGAGGAACTTGGCTTTTAATGTTATTCCAACATAACCCAGGTTTATTTGATAATTACTTCAAAGGGGAGACAACTCCAGAAGGAACATGAATTTATAGTGGGATATTTTCCTTATTTTCATGCTTTTGGAGCAAACTTAGCAATATTATTATTATGGAATATATGGCTGTTTGAGTTGCCTGTGTTCTTCTAATACAATTTCCATCTTTTAAATTTGTTTCACAGATTCTTCTTAGTTCCATTCTTGCAAACATTTGGTGCTATTACGCAAACATCATGAATGACACTCCAGTAAAAATAAGCAAGTGCTTAAGTGCTTTCAAGAATGGAGAACTGGTGAGCATCTCATTCAAGAGCAGTCAGACCTAGATATAAAGGAGCTGATTCCTTGTGAGTATAAGAAATAAGTGTCTTGTATCATGCTAAATTTTAGGTGAATAGGAATTAAATGACAGCAGTACAGTGAGACATGCATTTATAAAGCTACTGCCAAGGAATAGGAATTTTTTTCCAGTCTGTGTGTTTTGGGACAGGAATATGCAAGTCAAATAAATTACCATTGTTCCTGAAAAATCAATTACTTGATTTTTCAATATCTGTCACCTAAAATTCTTGTCCCTGCATTGATCATAGAAGCATATTGGGGGTAAAAGATGTCAAAATGGTTGTTGATTTTTCTTAGAATTAGAGCATAAGGGAAATTACATTTTTCAGGTGTTTTCTTGCTGTATCCAACTGGAGAAGGCTATGAAATAAATTCCCTTAAGAGCAAATAGTCACAACTCTATCGATCTGAACTGCATCACCCTCAATTTAGACCAGAACAGGCAATATCACAATTTCATGAAGGTGCTTCCTGCTTCTTATCTGCCCACAGAGCTCATGGGAACAGCAATGACATCCATGGAAACTTTAGGTACAATAATACTAAGCATAATTTAGGCACACAACACTACCATTTTCAAATACTGATTTTTGACACAGAAAAATGCTCAAGCCCAACCCCAAGTGCAATTTTTAGTAATCATGTTTATAGACGTGTAAAAACTAATAAAGTGTCTCAGATCCTCAGGGTGGGTAAAACTCTGTCCTTGACTGCATATTTTTACACAGACATTTAAAGCAAGCAGCGCTTTCACAGTACACAAATCATCTCCTGTTCTCCAGATGAGATCTATGCCTTTTTCTACGCCAGAAAAAGTGGAGATCTCCACATTCATATTTCTTAGTTGAGGGATTGTAAGAAAAGGTCATTTATTCCACACTTTTAAATCAGGATGCTATTCCAAACAGAAGAACTTTAAACTGATGTATCAGATATAGCGGTAATTTTAGGGAGATTAATCTACCTGAATGAAGCAGTCTTAGTATGCAAACAGATGAAAGCTGGTGGACTTTGTAAACACAGCATTTGCATATCTTTACATATAAAGCAGACAACAAAATGGAACTTAGACTTTACAATAACTTGTGGAAATCGCAAAAATACTATAAATATCTCTATGAATACAGCCAAATATCCTTCAGTCGTATTCCCCATGACTCAGACCTGTCTTGCAGAGTTAACATCATTGAATAATGTCGAATTATCCTCAAAAAAATCAGAATTAAAAAAATCAATAGAGCTAATTGCTAATTTTGCTTATGATAGGAAAAATTGATAAAGGCACAAATCTGTGAGTTACTTGTGACAGATAACAATATAGATCACCTGAATTTAGTAATCAATAAAATCTCAGCGGAATACAGAAAGTATTTCTGTAGCTCAGAAACAGTAACTCTGTTTTCTTGGTATAAGAGGATCCAGGGCAAGTCTATGGAAAAAGCAAATACATCTTACATTTTAAGAAATAATGATCAAATTCAATTCAGAACATAATCATGATGCTTGTTTGTGGATTGTTTTTGTTTTGGGGCTTTGTGTTTGTTTGAAGTTAAACTGTTCAGAAACCAATTTGTACACATAGTTAGAGACCTGGGTTTGACAGTGTTATGTTTACACTTGGACTTCACAATTTTTAAGATCTTTCCCAACCTCAGTGATTCTATGAAACACAAGAAAGAAGAATTCATCTGAATGTTTTTGCCATAAAAACATTGCTTAACCTTTGTAAAAGTCTTTTTAATATCAGTGTACATATCAGTTTCCACTAGGCAACTGATCAACATCAAAGAACTACAGGTCCTCTCATGGTTCAAATAGATGTGCTCAGGCTTACACCTCTGCCTAGAAGAGTTGGTGCTGTCCAGGAAATGTTATAGTCAGAAATGCATTGAATCACAGACTCATAGAAGGATTTTGGATGGAAGGGACCTTAAAAGCCACCTAGACCAAACCACCCTGCCAGAAGCAATGATACCTTCTGCTAGACCAGGTTGCTCTGAGTTCCATCTGTCCGGGCCTTGAACACTTTCAGGGATGGGGCACCTAGAACTTCTCTGGAAAACTTGTTCCAGAGCCTCGCTGCCTTCACAGCAAATAATTTCTTCCTTATATCTAATCTAAACATAACCTCTTTCAGTTTGAAATTTTTCCCTCTTGTCCTATCACTACATTTTCTTATCAAAAGTTCTTTTCCAGCCTTCTTGCAGATGGTCCAGCCTTTTGGTCACCATTGTGGAAATAACTGCGTTTTCCAAGCATATGAGAAATATCTAGAACAGATGTTACAGAGCTGGGGTTCTTTGAAGAGAATCAAACAAATTGAAGGAAACATTTTTTATAATTACTGTAATCATTGCCATATTTGGGCAGATTTTTGAGATATTACCATTATTAATAGTAAGAAGAGAAGAAATTATTTAAGATACACACATACACAATTTTCACAATTTTTGGCAACTTGAATTTCTACAAAATCTAAGAATTCTTGCAATTTTAAAGAATATAGGCTGGCATGAATATATTAAGGCTCCCTGGAATTATGATTGGAAAACCCTACCACTCATGTACAGTGTCTTAGAAGAATGTTAGTCCATATCTGAAAAAAAACATGCCCACTAGGATAGTCCACAGATGACAAGGTTATATAAAAATATGTCTGCTCCAAAGGTGACCAGATGGTTTGACAAGGGATGGCCCACAACGTGACCAAGATGGATATGAGAAAATACACATTAAAAAGTAGTCCGCAGAACTATGTATTAACAAAATCAAAGAAAACAAATTAATTTTGATTGATTAGTTTTGAATAGGGGGCAAAATATTACCATACTTTTAAAACACAAGTAATCATGAAAATTGACTGTAACGTGTGATGCTGCCCCTAAACTGGACATCTAGAGCTGAGGCAAACCACAGTGAGCAGCGCAAGTGGCCATGTCTTTTCAGAGTCAGGTGTGCAGAACTGGTACTGTGGCATTCTGCCCTGTATGACTAATTGTACAAGCATTGCCCGGTTAGTGAGAAGGACAGCTGTACCCTGAAGTCGGATCTTAGGTTTCATTATTGGTGGTTGTTCTGGTTACATGCCCTTGAGGTTTGGTCCGGCTGTGAAATCTGAATGTAACAGTTCACTTAATTTATCTTTAGTGACAATGCATTCTGCTGTAGATACTGCTTGGTAACAGCAGTGGGGAAGTGGAAACTGCCCTTTCAAGGCTGGGATGGGAGGTCTGTAGCTTTTTTTTGGTGAAGGGTGAGAGATGATCAGAGCATGTGAGCTGTGGTGCTGCATCCAGACCTACGCTGTTGTGCCATTGGAGGAGGCTGGCCTGTGGCACTGAGCCAGGGAGGTTTCAACCTACCACAAACACCTATAAGGAAAGGACTACACTTGTAACGAAAAAAAAAAAAATTTCCTTAAAAAGATGAGTCTTGTGAAAGGTGTAACATATGGAAACCCCTCCTACAGCCTGATTCTCACAGAGACCTATTCCAAGCAACTGCTAGAATATATTATCAACATACCCTATATGTGTCTGAATAATTCTCAACATTAATGCAGGCTCTGTGAGTGCTTTAAGGCACAAAGAGAGCACACAGTGAACAAAGGTCCGCTGATATTTCTTTTTCTGTTTTACAAACTTTATTCTTCAAAGGAGTATCTTTTTAATAGTCAGAAAAAGAGAGATTGTTGTACGGTTTTTTTTTTTTGGTTTATCCATTACAATTCGACCACTAACTGCTATGGGAGAAGATTTCAAAAGGAGAAATAGGCAGCTAGATGCTGAACACGCACTGAACACCAAAGGGAGTTTGGCTCCCAACTCCCTTGTGCCTTTGAAAATCTGTCCCAGAAGATTTAAGTATAACAAATCAACTCAGTGCTGACTCTGTATTACATGTTCTTGTTTTCACTGCAAACCTTAAGGAAATCACCTATTTCACAAAAGAAAACAACGTTTTCTTATTTCGCAATAGATTACATTTTATAGCAAATTAAATAAAAGACAATGACTGACAGACTCTTTGGTGTACATACAAAATGAAAAAGATACTAGGAATTGCTCTCCCCCTGTGCTAGGGATTGTACCTTACCCCCCACCTTCCAAGGTCTTTTTTCTGCTGTGGAAAGCACAGCAGTCCAGCTGAGATGACAAAGTCCATGTTCTCACTTAGGATGGATGACTAGGGATAGTCACTCATCCCCTTAACAAGAGGACCAAGGCCATCCACCTAACAATTCCTGCAAGCTGCCTATACAGCAAACACAGAGCATACTCACAGATCATGATCAGACACTATCTGAATTCTTGCTCTCTCTCAGCTAGGGGACTAAAACTGGGCAAAATGAGTCTTAATCTCTATATGTCTCCACTGATATACAGGCAGCAAAACCTCTGAATGCCGGGACCTGAAACAACCTGAATGCCTCCTGCACATACTATGAACTAGGAACACGCTAACACCTTTATCACCCACTTCTGAATATCCTAAATGAAAATAAGGCAATGATAAATGACTGAGAACCAAAGTCCTGTGGGAAAAAATTATCACACCATGTCACTTCCTTAAGGTCTTTTGAAACTGACAGACCTATTTCCAAGAAACTCTATATTGGCAATATTCCATTACATTTTTAATGGCTTTTTTTTAACCACTGCCTGCAATGAAGTGATGCATTTCCATCTTGTTGACCTAAGAATCCTTATGATATGGCAGCTCCCTCCCAGACACTAATGTATTTCACACTGACTATAGGATATAGCCATGAGAATCTGTGGGGATTTTTTGAGGATCAAATGAATTTTAATCTACTTCTCAAATTCTTCAAAGAACTCTTATGCTTCCTGTTTCAGAAGACTCATGTTCCCACAAGGAAGCATGGACCACAGACAACAACACTCAGAATTTCTAGTTCTTGATTTTTTCTAACACAAATATTTAAAAAAAATAAATGGGTGAATTACTTAGTCATTTCATTACAAAATATTTGAAGACATGAAATTTTATGATGCTTAGAATAGATGCTGGTGAAAGTCTTTGTTCTGATCTTCTTTCACTCCATTTTACTAGCATATTATGGAGGGCTGAAAATACAAAGATTTAAGGCAATGCCAGGTAAACATGATTTGTGTGTACTACAAAGAACTGATGATAACTAATTTAATCAGAAATCTTTCCACGTGAAAAATGGCAGTGATGCTATCTTGAATTCAATCAGAACTCGTCTGTTTTTTTTCAGATCTGCAGTCTGGGAGTTAAGCTCCCTAGAAACAGAGACATAGAGACTTTATCCAGGAAAAGGGAAAGGTGAATCTGAGAAGCAGATTATTTCTATGGCGTGTTCTGATCTTAGCGTGTAGAAGTCCCACAGACAGACTAGGTTACTGATGTTCTCAAGAAGAAAAGCCCCTCTTGTGGATCTTTTTTAGACAGAGAGGAACTCTAATATACAAGTTAGGAAAGGAAGGGCAATGGCAACTTAGAAAGTAGATGAACTGTAAAGGACTAAGTAGGGAGGATAGATCATCACTGCTCAGAACTTGCTGTTTTAGAACAGCTGGCTGAAATACTGTTTAAGAAGGGAATGAGATGACAAAGAACAAAAAATTAATTTGGTAAAAAAGGCTAGATCTCTCTTAGTTTCATGCATGAAAGGTAGAACATGGTTCTGCCTTCTTTCCAAATGAAAAATAATCATGACTGGTTAAAGCAAGCAGGAAGATACTTAATCTCATTATTTATGAATATCATTATGCCTCTCTGCAGAAGGGCATTTTGCCAGCTTTACTTAAGCAGCAGTTAGGCTCTTTCTCAAAACCCCATCTTCGGATGGTATTAGCAGAGCCAATCACTGTCCAGTGTCAGGCCATCCAATATTTGGGAAAATAATTGAGGTTATGCTGATGGGTCAATGCTAGCAATGTTTGCATTTCAAAGATTTAGATGGTCCCCATCTAGCTTGGTCAATATGTGAGTAGAGAATTGAGAGTACATGATCATTTCCTAATGACTCTATTCTGTTGATGGGCCTCTTAGATTTTTCCTATGAAGACAGATATTATTGATAATGGACTATAGCAGGCAGAGCAACTCAAATTCTTCCTTTACATGTGCAAAATTTCACCAGGTTGTTCTTGTCCCATACTTATACGTAACTATGGGGAGAAATGCTGCATTGTAACTGAAACTTCAATGCAATCAAACTGATTTTATAACTCCTTCCTGCTCACCCAAAATTCTAGGTTTATTACTCATGTAGGACACTATTCTGTCATCACTGAAGTCAGTAGAAAGACTGCCATTTAGCTCAGGTTAGCAAAGCTTTGATGGATAATTGCAGTAAGCATCCATGTGTACACTGTTACTTTGCAGTAACTGTAGGGCTGTTTGCCTTTGAAAAAAAAGGGTAATCAAACTCTTCCCCCCCTTCCCCCCACTGAAAAGTTAGTATACATAAATGGAGAAAAGATCATTTCAGTGTATCTGTATATGCACATCCCAGATGCAGCCACATCATGAGACTGAAGTAGGACTTAGAAGCAGATTAACACGTAAAAGAAAAAAACACCTAAGGAAACAGCTTAGAGACATTTAAGTCATTTTAAACCTGACATTGTCATGAAGGTTGCTTAAACCAGACTATCAAATTCTTTTTCAGTTAATACAGGGAGATAACTAGCTGTGAAATCTGGCAATCACCTGAACAGAAGGTCTCCCTCTGCAGGCCTGTACAGACCGCTCACTGTAGGAACTCCTGCATCAGAAGATCCCTGAAGTGTAGATAGGTATGAATTAAGTGATTGAGGTACATAAGTGAAATTCTTCTACTCTGATGAAAAAATATTTTGAGGTGTGGCAGAAACTATTTCTGCAATATCTATTGGGAAAATAAATATGAATGTGGACTTCACAAGACTATTTGTATCCTGGATGATTTAGTGGGAATGTCACAGTTACTACATTCCAGTAGTACAGTGAACACACCATCAGAACTCAGGAAACTGCAGCAACACCTTCCTGATTAAAAAAAAAAATCACAGAAATCCTCTCTGTCTTTATTGCCGTACCCTTTTCTTATGAGCAGCTGAAGCGTACCCAAAAGTTCAGTTAATATAAACCATACAAACCCATTTCTTGGAATACCTGCCAAAGTGAATACGCCTTTAGAGATTAAGTCACTTCAGTCAAGGACTCTTTGAGTAAAAATGTAATTTGTTGATAATGATTATTTTTAAAGCACTGATGATTGCTCAGCTGGTTATATGTGCATTCTCCCCACTTTCCTCTAATGCCTGTTAACACTTCTTGTGAAGACCCTGCTATTAAAAGGTAAGCCAAACATTCAATGTCAAGATAGAAGAACTGATTCTATCTTTGAAATCTTTCATCTGGCAACCTGGCAGAATTTAAGTCCAATCAAGCAGTCTCAAGGTATGATGAAAAAAAGAGATGCAAGACACTTGACGAACTGCTCTTGCTGACGTGTTTGATTTTTTTATCCCAATATATTTTTTCTCTATTTATGAATCTTACACTACCACAATAGTGTTCTAAACCTCAAATAGGAGCAGTGTCCAATAAGGAATGAAAACCTCACGTACCCCAGCCAGAAGAGGTGCTTATGAATATTTTTAAACACCTACTTAAGATTACCCTTGCTTTAGCTTTACACCTCTTTATTTTCTCCTTTAACCATTAACTTTTTTTTTTTCTGACCATGAATTCAAAAGTTTCTTCTGTGTTTACCTCATTTTACTTCCTTAGCTACTTCAATGCCTCCATTCCACCCAGCCATCCAACTTCTTTCATGATCAGTGTCATAATTTCTCAACATTTTTCTCATGACTTGTACTCTTCCTGTCCTCTTTTCTCTCTTCTGACAACTTACCCCTCTATTTATGGATTAGTCTTTGCCATGTTAGAAATTGTATGATTCTACCCACATTTCCTTCTATTTCATTTTCAACTCCCAAGTATCAGCTCATTCTTTATGTAAGGAGAATGAAAACACAAGAAGAATATTAGAGTTACTGTAACACTCTTGGGAATCTCTTTGCAAAAACTTGTTTTCTGTGATTCAATCTTGCCCTTCTTCAGGGCCCTATGAAACAATTAGTTC
Organism: Bombycilla garrulus; assembly: GCA_013400315.1. NCBI lineage: Eukaryota > Metazoa > Chordata > Aves > Passeriformes > Bombycillidae > Bombycilla > Bombycilla garrulus. The sequence goes on along the minus strand of VXBU01002811.1, from coordinate 294,974 downwards.
CTCAGATTCCCAAATCTAAAGTTTAGGAAGACACCATTTTGATCCACTTGGACCTAACATAGAACTCCTCTTAGAGTAGTGTATGTCCATATCTTCATCAATTCCCTCTGCACCTGATTGCTAAGGTAGTGATGAGAATATACTTCTCATCCACTCTTCAAATTACTGTGTGGGTTTTCTGTCCTTGTTTTCCTTCTCTCTTCTCTCTACACCTTGTTTCTCATCAGCAAATACAAATTCAACTACCATCTGTTTGCTAATGAATCAGAGATATACTAGTTACTCCAGACTAATCTCCTTATGTCCAAACTGAAATCTCAGCATGCCTCTCTGACATATCCTCATGTATGAGTACGTATCATCTCCAGTGCACCGTGAATCAAACAGACAGCCTATCCTTTCTTAGACACTAAAGCTTTCTTTCTCAGCCAGTTAGCTCAAAATATGAGTCAAGGACATAACTTAAGTATTTTCCTAACACACAGGAAGGTCTTTAGTTTCTAGCAACTGGGTTGCAAGACTAAATGAGATGTAAGACTTAGCATGAGGAAATCACACCAAGAGAGCCAGGCTGAGGCATGACTCTTCCACAGGCTTAAACAAATAGTATAGAATAGTCATGGTTGCTCCAGTTAGCAGCAGTTCACTAGATGCTAAACCAAGCACTTTCTTAATAAGTCAATGTGTGCTCATAATTAAGATGCTGCATAGCTGTACGTCATTCAGCACTGTGGTCACTCAGGTAGGACAGCTCAAGGGAAGTAAATAGATTCAGTACATTTGGGTATGTCGCCCTCCTGACAGGTATGACCAAAGTCTCCTCACAACCAAACATCTATCTGTCTCAACGAAAGCAGGATCTTTCCAGCTCTGACAAATGTAGTGCTGCCCTTTCCATAACCAATGAGGTTTCTGCCAAAAAAATATTGTTTTCTGAGCTATTTTTGACCTCCTCTCTGCTTCTTCCATATCTCTCCCAGCTAATAGAAGCACTACTTTTCATTCTCAAAGCCTGCTGACACTGTCACATTTTATTCACTGTCAAGATACTGACTTACTTGTCTGTTTAGACCATTATCCTAGCTACTGTCACCCACGCTATTAGCCTTGCATAGTCATACCTCATACTTTGCGGGATCTTCTTATGCTTAGCAAAAAAAAAATAAATCTTTTTTCTTGAACTACTACAACAAAGTTCCCTTTTCCTCTGTTAACCCTCCACAGCTAAAATGTTTAAACCTCTGACAAACAGTTCCTATGTGGAATAATGATCTTGATGTTGTCTCCTACAGGCACCCTGAAGGCTACTACCTACAAATTCCACCTTTCCTCAAAGGCAGAAATGTCTTTCAGAAATCTCATCTTCCTCACATCAATTATTAATATCACCTTAAGGACAGATGGGATCAGTGTAGGTGCTCTGAAAAGAAAGTGTGTTAGAGCCTTTCTCTGAGGAGCTAAGTAAAAAGTTGCCCTTTAAAACAGGCAACTTACATTTTCCCCAACACTGTTGCCAACTGTTCTCCCTAAACTAAGCATTCCAGAGGGGAATACAATGCCACAGAGCAGGAGCAGGCCACCCAGGGGCCCTCTTGAACAATACCATCATGTTAACCTCTTTGCTGACCATTAATCCCTAGACGTGTCCTGCCTGAAACCTGTACGGCCTGTAACCACCTTTTCCATGTTTTCTCCTTCCTTCTCCAGCTTAGAAGGCCACTGATAATTACATTTATTGGGCTGTGCTCGTAGTATATAAAACAATCATGTGGTTTTAGCTGATATTGCAGATGTCATTGCTATTGTCAGTCTTACAAGAGAGATTCTAGTTTGGACACAAAATAACCAAAAAAAGAAAGTGGAGTCTAACCTAAGCCCATGAAAAAAAAAAAAATTAACTGCAGACAGACTGTGGGTGGCATGGCCAGTTTTTTTCTTTATTGTATAACAAACTTGGGTTAGAAACACATGTACATACAAATATTTTTTCATTGTTCCAGCCTAGAAGACTATTATGACTAAAGAAATCATTAAATATTTCAATTCTGAAAACAGAGTTCTTGAAAAGACAATGTGCTAAGTGAGAGTATTTGGAACTCTGGTCTCTGTTTTTGCTCACAACTAAAGAGGTTATGTGAGAAAAAGAACACTTGGAGGATTTTGCTCATGGAGAACACTTTTCTACTTTCTTACTCCCTTATACTAAATCTTTGTTCTGCTGAAGACTATCTTCTTCCATATTTTTTTTCCCCCAACATAATATTTCGAATTTTTAAGCTTCAACATTTTGAATATCACAATAAACTTCTGGCAGAAAGCTACAGACTTCTGTGTCCAGTGACAAGTACAGACTGTGGCTATGGGCTCCCACAAACATCCCTTTTTAATAAGTGTATAGTATATTTTTAGATATGTTATGAATCAGTAGTTTTCTTGGATAGGTGCAAATAAGCTTGCACCTTACAGAAAGATGCATCTTCTTCCCATAAAATGAAAGTATGGAAATAGGGATTCAATATTATAAACATAGCAAGCTTAAAAAAATTAAAAGAAAAGAGGAAATGTAACCTTTCAGACCTTTGTTTTATACGGCACAGAGGAACAAAAGGACAAGCTCTCAACTGAAAATAAATCTTTGTCAAGCTACCTTTAAATCACCCTGATTAGTACAAATAGTCTTGACATATACACTCCCCATACTGTCTATAGGGAATAGAGAGAAATATTGCCTCTGTTCAAACTCATAAATTCATGGATTTTATGGTAGTACATTAGGTACTTAATATACAACAGAGAGATTACAGTCATTAGGTTAGATCATATTCTGTAATTACCATGTTTAGGTACTGCAGTTCCACACTGAGCTCAAGTCAGGTTGGTGGGGATTCCTCCTGGAATGCCATCCTTCAGTTCCAGAGTCATCTTCTGGCTTTTTTGGCTTTGGGAAAAAAAAAATAAAAGGATGTCACACAAGGTTTGTAAAAGTAACTGTGACAGCTACCTGAGTCTGTTGAGAGGCTGAAATCTTCTTGGGGCAGGGGAGGGGGGTGGTGTGCTATCTTGTTTATCTCTGGTGACAAATGGTGACATGCTATAAAGGCTGACTGTGTTTATGCATTATGGTTTACAGGCATAAGATGTATGGAAGGAGAGAAAGCATCTTTTGCAGTCATACTGATTGTAGTGCTTAGTTATTTTACCTAATCTAGGTGCTATGAAGGGAAGAAATTAACCATTCCCTGAAAAGGGAAGGAATTCCCAAAAGCTCAGTGAAGCCCAGAAAATCCTCAGAAGAACAGAAGGCCTTGGATACAGTAAATCTACGCTGTGTGAGACAAGACCAAGAAGGTGCATATTATATCATACTGGAGCTTTGGCAGAATCTGCCACGAGTAGGATTAACAGCAACTTCTCAAGAGTGCTTACTGAAACAGCATAGCAAGAAATGACACCATCATTACTGCTTTCAACTAGATGCAGGTAGCTATAAATGGTGTTTATTTATGACTTTTCAACTATCCCAACTTAACACACAATACAACAATAACCAAAAATTTATTGGGCCAGGTGCAATGCAAACAATTGTTCATTTCAAAAATCTGAGCCCCAGACTACTGGATGACAGAAAGCAAGTCTCAGTTTAAGCTTAGTGCTCATTTCCATCTTTCTCACAATCCTTAGCAAACTCCGCCCAGTCCTCTGACAAGGATAAGTGGAGAAGCCTGAGCAGCTCTAATTGGGGAATTTTGCACAGCAGCTTTGACTACATGATGTCTGGTACTAAAAAGTATTAGCATCATTTTACTGTCACGAATGGAAAAAAATGAGTCCCGGAGGTGTTCTTAAAATATGGATGGATGGTAACTAAAACCAGATCCCTTCTGCGGAAGTGTTCAGAGGGCAGTGGGTTTGGGAGCTGTGGGGAAAGGGAGTGAAGGGGCTGCAGCCCGGGCCCGACAGGGAGGGAGCGCTTGCCACGAGATGGCAGCAACGCCACGTCTGGCTCGGCAGCCTGCCTGGCTCGCCTTTTGTACTTTTTATTTTATTTTTTTTTTTTTTTCCGAGTGAGAACCAAAACGTTTTTACATAAATACAAGCTTATTACAAAGTCAGCCTACCTCGTTCAGTGCCCATTCACCACCTTCATGCAACTTACAGAGAGAAAACAACTTTGCATATTTCCCCACGAAAGAAAGCGCATCATAAGTGAATAATTACAAGCTTGAAACTACCCTTCCAAAAGGGCTTGTGTTTCTGTCTTTCCTTCCTATGAGCCTTTGTGTTTTAATTACGGATATAGGTAAGCATTAATTACGGAGTCAGGCCCAATGTGCAGTGATGGTGACAATTCATATTGGATTGAAAGTCTGGGCTCATTTTTGCCCCCCGCTTGCATGCGGGCCTGGCACAGAAATCCTTGTTACATCCACGGAGCATACGGACCTGTGACTGACAACTTTGGGTCCCCATTTCCTTTCCCTCGGGCTCAAGGAACCAACCCTGACTGGTGGTGGGGAAACCTCTGGTGCATATTACTATGTCATATTTTGATTGTTTTTTTTTTAGTTTTGGAAAGGATTGTTAATGGCAGAAATTCCTCTTGGCAACAGGAGCTCCCGAGAATGGCAACATAAAGAGAAAGCGTTCCGCAAGGAGATACTGGCTCATCTCCTTCCTCTCAGAAACAACAGCTTGTTCTGATGAACAACTTAGAAGGAATGAGAAGGGCACATTTTGGATCTGAAAGCTTTCCTCTCTCAAGAGCAGAGAGGGGTAATTTCACCTAGGCCAAGGCACTCCAGCACCCGCACCACTCGCACCCCGCATGTGGCTGGGGAAGGCGAACTGGAGGCAGAACCGGGGGACAGAACACCGGGGAACGGCAGCAGGACCCTCCCGGGCAGGTGCACCCCTGGAGCCACCACCCTTCTCCGCACCGGGGGACACCGGGCCCAGGAAAACCTATCGCTCCCCTGGGGCCTTTCGGCGGCCGGGAGCAGCCGCCCGAGGCCGCGGCCGGGGCGGAGGGCGAGGCCATGCGGGGCCGTCCGGCGGCGCGGAGAGGTTGCGGGCTCGGCGAACGCCGGCTGCACAGCGCCGGCCCCTTCCCCTCTCCGTGGGAAGTGATGGTTGAGTCCGGCGGCGGCGGCTTCTCCTGTGGCTGGNCGGCAGCGCCGGGGCTCCGCGGGCGCTGAGCGGCGCAGCCCCGCCGCGGCGCGGGACTGATGCTGTCTGTGAGCAGAGCGGAGCGAGCCGCCCGCGCAGTCCTGCAGGAGGCGCCGGGCGCTGCGCGGCGCTCGGGACCCGGACCGCTCCTCTCCGCCTCTCCTCGCCCTGTGGTGGTTATTTGGCGCTGTCCTTAGCCCCGCTGCCGCTCGGAGGACACGGTCGCAGCCGAGAAGAGCCGCCGGGGGTTTTGTGTGAGAGTGTGTGTGTGTGTGTGGAATAACTGCAGACATGACTGCGTGGAGGAAATTCAAGTCTCTGCTGGTTCTCTGCGCGGGGCTCCTCACTGCAGCTCAGGGTAAGATTCGGGTTTCTTGCATTGCATTCGTGTAGGCTGTGGTTACGGCACTCACAACCCCTCAGCCGCTCGGCTGAGCTCTCTCCCTCGCTTCGTTTCTGCGCCGGCAAACAGCAGGCTCCTCGAGCCCGGTCTCCCTTCTGCCTGCCTCCCACCTCCCCGAGGGGTTCCCCGAGGGCTCTGCCGGTCACAGGAACCAGCCCCCTGGAGTTGGGCAGCGGCCGCTGCGACGGGGCGAGCGGAACCGTGCGCATCCAGCCTCCTGGGCAGCGCCGGAGTTTGGGAACACTTCGCTCTCCGCGCACGCACGAGCGGCACTCGCAGCCGTTGAGGGACAGTCCCCGGGCTGGCAAGTTTGGATCTCGCCTCCTCCCGCCTCCCCGGTTTTTGCCGTGTTCGAGGGGGAGCGCGGAGTGGGTGGTCGCGGAGAGCCGCCTCCGCCTGCTTTCAGCCGGCTCCGCTCCCCGCAAGTTGCGCGGAGGCGGGGATGCGGCGCCGGGGACACCTCCGCCAGCTGCCTGCCCGTGCCTGAGGGAAGAGGACTCCTCTCTGCTGGGTGTGAGGTGGCGAGAGTCTCCCAACCTCAGCTGGGTTTCTCCTTAAAATCAATGGGGGAGGGTGGAGAAACGAGGGGGTGACGGTGGAGAATTTGGTTACACAACTTCAGTGCTGGCCTCAGCCCCATTACTTGCCTCATCGCTGGAGACAACAACTTCCCCATTATTCACTTCGCCTCTCATTAGCCCTGCGCTTTTTCATGCTGGGAGAGATGCGAGTCTGTGTGTGTGTGAGAGAGAGAGAGAGAGCGAGAGAGAGGGAGGGAGGGAGGGAGTGAGGCAGCCTGCAGCTGAGCACCTGTCCCCGATACAGCCTCTGTCTTCTCCCACCTCGCTCCCGGTTGTTCTGCCTGCCTCCGGGATGACGGTTCCCCTTGCGGTTTGTACTGTCTCAGTCTCCCTTAACCCTTCCAAGGCGCTTTACATCGTTCCCACCATTTTATTTTTCTCGCTGCTCCTTTCGGTGCGGGGGCGGCTGAAGCGGGGGGAGCAGGGCTACCGCGGCCCGGCTTGGCGGGCGAGGCTGGAGCCTTCCCCGTCCTGCGGGTGCCCACGGCCGGATTCACTCGCCCGCCTGGGCGGCACGGCAGGGTGCCTTCCCTCCGATAGCCTCCGGCCGTCATCTGCATGGAGAGGCGGTAGAAAGCCAGCCCGGGCTGCCGGGAACGGGGCAGGAGCTTTGCCCGGTCCGGAGGAGCGGCTGCGGTTCCGCACCAGCCCGATGGCATCCCTCGTTTGCCCGGATCCTGCCGCTGCCGCGGTCCACCGGGCGACGCCACCCGGCTGCCTCCGTGGGGAGCGGGGCGAGAAAGGCGCACGGCTTTCCCGGGCTGTGAATCCGCGTCTCCTGGAGATGGGGCTGTGCCTGGCAGCACACACAGCCCGGGGCGGGCGGGGGCTTCTCGGCGTGGCCGCCCTCCCCAAACTTCCAGCATCCCCACACCCCCAGGTGCCTCCTTTCCCCGGTCCCCGCCCGCGCGGGGCTGAGCGGCCGCTCCCAGCCCGCACACGTGTCGGGCACCCCGGCTCTGCCCCGGGCACGGCCGGGCCGGCGGGGAGCTCCTGCTCGCTGGCCGAGCTGCTCCGACAGCCGCACTCGGGGCTCGGCCACCGCGGGACGCGGGGCAGCTGCTGGCGCGGCCACGCCGCTCCCGGGGCGCGCCGACACCCGCGACTCATTTGTTAAATACACTGTAGCCGGTTATGCCGTTTGACATTTAAGTGTTTTCTTTTCATGGCTGACAGCACATACGAAAAGCTGGAGGCTGGATCATGGTTATTCAGCGACGATCCGACGTGTTCTGCTTACATACAAAGGCTTTGCCAGGAACGTTTGGGCACTGCCTCTGATGCTGCTCTGCAGAATGTAATTATACCTGCCTAATGTGAAGCAGCAACACACCCACTTAAAGGCTAAAGACTGACTTAATATTGAAGTCAAACAACAGGTTGAAGGGGAACCATCGGGGACAGTTGACATAATTCCTTCTCGTGTACCTTCCCAGGCAATTGAGTACAGGTATCTGCATTTAGCCAAATGCAATCCTGAGGCTGAAATTACGTTAATACTTTAGAGAGTGAAAAAAACTCTTTTCTTAGTAACATAAAGACCCAAGGTTTCAATAGCACACCAAATTATTTTAATTATTAGATTCTCAGAACTCTGTTTTACCAGCCCCTTGCTGTCAAATCATTTGGTCACTGTAAAAGGAATTCACCCAGGTTTTGCTTGGTTTGGGGGTTTTATGAGCGAAGAAAGAAACAAGTGCTCAATTTCTGGAGGTGTTGCCACAGGTGTTCCCATATCTTTCAGTAAAATGACAGGTGGGTTGCTTACCACATTGTTCCTTATGAAATGAAATGGAACCCTTTGTTGCTGTGGAATTTTCTGTAACTTTTTTAAGAATGAGGAAGGATGAAAATGAACATTCATCATCATTCACTGTGGTAGACTTGAGGTGCAGTTCTGTACATCTCTTTGCATCTGGAAAACATTTGGGAATTTCTTCCCTGTTCATTGTGCTTTAAACATCAAGGGAAATTAGTATGGAGTCATTTAAAGGAACCGCTTTCCCAGAAGCTACCTATCATAGCAATTATGCTTCAACAAGACAGACAGCATGGTGTTCAGCTATGCATGTTAAGATGGGCTTCTTTATAGAGCCATTTGCTAATTCTGATACATTTTATAGTAAGAAAAGCAAACATAAAAAAAACCCTACTGATTTTCTTGAAAGACAAAACACAACAGTATAATTTCTGTAGAAATTCATACTGGTATTGAACAAATGGTAGATTTAGACTGAATTCAGACTAAAATTCAAGAAAAAAAGAGTAAAATACTGCTGTGACCTAGTGTCTGTGGACAACCTATATTCAGTAGAACCTATATTCAATAGAAATACATACTGCTTAATACCTAGAGTTGTTCCAGTACATGTTTTCAAGGTGATTCCCTGGACGTGTTTAGATAACCAAATACAGCTCCTTCATTGCCACCTAATTGCCTCAAACTAAATGTACAGGCTTATGCACAGAGGTATCATTCAGATTAATGGAAATAGCAAAGGGAAAACATTTCTGTTCTTAAATTAGATACAGACAGTGAAAGGACTCTCACATCTACGGGTCAGGATTTTGTTTTAAAAAATATATAAATAGATCTCAAAACATTTTATGTACCTTCTGTTTACTGCTATCACTTTGTCAAAATAATTGCTACAACTACATCACATGAAGATACCATTATGTTTAAAGCCTACTCCTGTTGGACTGAGAGTGTTTGTCCCTTTTAAAGTATTTTTTTTCTCCAAAGCAGTGCTTTTCAAATTTTGAGGCTGGTCTCTCTAGAGAGGCTCCATTCTCTTCCAGAAAAGACTAAAGCAATTCTGGGGAAAATGAGCTGAAAAAAAAAAGGAATTTTTTAAAAGAACATCAGAGCAAGTTATTGAACACCCAGCTGTAAAACCAGGTATTTGATGGATGCATTCTCCATCCCCCCCCAGCTCAATGAGGAATTTGCCATCGAAAGGCATAGTAGAGAATATCCCACTCTGACCGTGTTTCAAGTATAAAATACATTTACTTTTTGGTAAGATCTGTATCTGCCCTATTTTTTTTGCATCAAGCTATGTGTATGATATTTTTAGCTATGTATAATAGGAAACTTGGTCAACTTGAATATAATCAATTGGAAAGCATATCAATTCAACAAAGATTCCCCAAACACTCATTTCAGAGTCTTGAACCCATAGCTGAGGTTTGAATTCCCACTGTCAGCCATTAGAGATCTTTCAGTCTCTCTGGTGTGTGTGTGTGGAACAGGATACTGGTGTGAGGAGCTGGAGATGGTTTACAGGCACATGAAAATGTAAGCACACATGGAACTTCAGATGTATTGAAATCTGTGAGGCCACTTCAGCACCATCTCTGATTTGTATAGATAACCATTCTGCAGATTGTCCATACTGCAAGCCTGTCTATTTTACTGACTCTTACTCTCATGTCCCTTTATACAGACATGTATGGTTTTGATCAGACAATGGGATTTTTTTGTTTGGGAAGAGCAGGGAAGTTGTCATTCCCCCCCCAGCAGACTGCTTTGTCTATACAAGCACTTCATCTTATTTTTACTCATGGTGTAGAATTAGTATTACATATGCATTGATGTAGGCAAGTATTTAAAAAGACATCTATGGCACTTATGCCTCAATAGCATTTGCACTAATAAAAACTCTCATCCAAACAAATTAGGAACAATCTGAAACTGTAAATATTTTGAGTTATGCATTCAAGATTTACGATGCTCTATAGAAAGGCTGAAAAGCCTCAGGGACCACTGTTTTCAACTTTTGCAAGATGTAATCCGTACACCATCACATTAAAATCTCTCTTGTAACCTTTCCTCGGAGAAGTGACTGCTTGATAGTGTCACAGTATAAAACCTCCAGTGGATTTAAAGACAAGATGTAATTTCATCTTGCCCAAATCTGTATTGAACCATCGTGTTTCTGTTTGGCCATGATGACATTATTCTGCTGGCAAACAGCTCTCGGTGTGAGCACAGGCACCGCAGCGTGCTGCCTGCAGCCGGCAGGGGATGCAGTGTGGAAAGGGGAGCTGCTGCTTTGACTGTACAGTCCACCGAAGCAGTGGCATAAGTGTGAGACCTGGTCTCTAATAAAACACAAGTGTACAACTGGATTCAAGTCAGGGTCACAGAATAAGAACCTGGCCTCTAGTTTCTCCATATGGCTGCAAAATTAGCCATGTTAGACTGAGATAAATTGGATGTTCTTCCAATTTTTGCAGTGAGCAAAGAATAAGAATCATATGGAAATTCTCCTAAAGTGTATGAATCACTTTCTTTTACTTAGAAGTTCTACTTTTCTACGTCAGCTATAATTTCCCTTAAACCATTTTTTATCAACCACAAACTTTTGAAATAGGGGAAAAAAGGCATTAATGCCTGAGGAAAGCTGTGAGATCTTTCTTTGTCCTGACACATCTTTGTTCTGGCTGGATGAAAGACTTCACTCCTCTATATGACATTTCTATTGCATTTAAGAAAATCTACACTGTATTTGTTATAAGCATTTCTCAGAGGAATAAGTACTTAGAGAAATTACTTGGATTATTGCTAGTGTTATATTGGCACCCAAAGGCAACATATATCTGTTGTCTGCATTTAGTAATTGAATGGTAAATGGAGGCATATATGCACTCTTTCAAGAGTAATAATGCATCTTATTTCTAACAACAAGTCTTACTTTCTCAGAGACAATTTTTTCTGCATTTCTTTCTCATATGGAAAAAAAAAAAAAGTGATGGTATTTTCTTGCCATTTTTACCTGGAGGGCAGTTTCATTTAAAGGACAAAGCAAGATTTAATCATTCTTACACTGCTGGTGATTAGCCAGAACTCTTGATTAATCAGAATATCATCAATGATCTGCTTTTAGCAAAAAATAAGGGGAAAAAAAAATCACAATTTCTAACAATTATAGTAATGCTTTAATTTCCATAATAAAATTACTCACAGTTTCTTACAGCTTTTTAATTATAAAATTATGCATTTTAGTGATACATTCATGCATATTCTGCGATAGTGATTTGACTTCTTTCAAGTAAATTTCTTGTCTCATCCCTGTCCAGTAAAAGGTAACTTCAGGCAGTTCTGAGAGCCAAATTCTGCTGCATTGGAAACTGAAATTTGTATTGATTTCAGAAATAGCTCGATTGTCTACTTTTGAACAGATTGCTACTCCAAATAATCCAGACAAAGTAGATACTGCAGCTGAATGGTGGAGTGAGACCCTGTTTAATTTGAGCTCTTGTGGATGAGAACTTCTGACCATGTTTGCATCCATAAATGACTTAAGGAAAGGAAAACTAGGTGAATCACAGTAACAAACTTTGGTAATGTTAATATATTTGCATATATGTGGAAGCAATTTTTTAAACAGTATCTCTGGTATTTCTGAGCATCTGACATCTACCTCACTTCATTTTTTTTTCTCTACTTTTTCCTTTAGAGACATTATGAACAACGCACAGAGAACCCTAGTTTAGTCTTTGGATGTTTTATATCTGTCTTACAGTGTCCTATGGATACTGAAGTACAGAATCATGTTCTATATTCATGTCTGTGTTGCACAGTGGCTTTCCAAAAGAAACATTTGCAGCACTGCAGCTGACACAGACCTGAATAAATAATAATGAATAAAACTTTTTATGCAGTGTTTGTTTTGCAAATTTGTGTGAAATATGGTCAGCATTTAAAAATTACATTTTGCAGTACTTGCTTTGTGCCTTTGTGTTTAATTGCAGGGCAATGTTTTTTCCATGCAATTTTGATAAACCTTAAGTTTTTCTTATTGATTTTATTTCTTCTTGCTTGTCTGATAGTTTTCCTTGGGGTTTTATTTTTTTTTTTTTTGGGGGGTGTTGTTTGTTTTATTTGTTAGAGAATTATTTTTTAACCTATGTTTAAGGGTTTATATTAAAATGTCCTTATAATTCTGATGTTTGCAGCAAACCTTTGACATCCATCACAGAGTAAATCTGAGTTTAGGGATATATTTTTTGCCTCACCCACCCTATGAGTTGCAGATCAAATATAGCCATGATACAATATTGCATAAATCATTGTTTACTTCATTTGACCTGCATTACTTGCCATATTGTATTAACATATAAACTCCAAAAGAACACAGATATTCAAACTTTTATTTTGCTTACACTGGTGCTGAAACACAAGCAATTTACAGTGCACTGGGAACAAAGTGCAGCCAGCCTTGTCCTGTACTTGAAAGCTGGGTTCAAAGGTGGGCCTAAACACACTGGGGACCACAACCATGTTATGCTATTTTTTAAATACTGGCCCCACTGTAGCTTAGATTGAAAGCATCCTCACTGTGCTTGCAATGCCTGCTGCTAAAATGGATGGGTGAGCTTGGCTTGCTTTGCAGAGTGTGTCCAGAATACACAGCTGAGAGTTTAAGCTCGGCTTTGGGCATTGTGCTTGAGCTTGCCTGGGGGTTCAGCCTGAAGTCACGGTGCATGTAACACACGCCGTGGAACTCAGGACCCACAGTACACTGCTGATGTACAGCACAGATGGAGCTGCGAGGAACAGGAAGGTCACTTTGTCAAGAAGCAGCTGATGTTAGGAAGCAAGTGGCTAGATATTGCAGGAATATACATGAGCTTACAGAACCTGCCTTGCCCTGAACCTAGCAAAAATGCAGGTGACTGTGAGGGCAAGAAAAAAAGGAAAGAAAGAATGATGTTTACACAGCAGTGAAATTTTTGAAAAAGTCACTTCGGTAAAAAAAAAAAACAAACCAAAAAAACCCCCAACAAAATTTAACTTATTTTTAGACTAATTTTGCATGCTTCTGGCTGTGAAACAAATGGTCATGACAAATCACACTGTTCTCACTAATGTTTGTGGGATATCAATGCAGAGCTGACTGCATTCAAGTGACTAAGTACACTATTTTAGCTTTGCCCCAGCAGCCAGATTCTCTATTGGTATCCTGCTGATGTTTCTTATAATACATAGATTGTGTCATATCAAGCATTTTTTTGAAGGGGGAGGGAGAAACATTTTATAATTCACTTTCAGAACCTCAGTTCCATCAAACAGGTGCTGATATCACAATCAGTGACCTCTGCATTTGTAGATATCTCTCTTGAGAAATTACATTGATTTTCTTTGTCTTAGCACGTAAATATCCTCAGCACACATTTTGACCCATTGTTTGCAGTGACTCTTACACTGAAGAATGTAGTGTTAATAGATCTTATGAAGTCAACAGTGGCAGCAGGAGTAGCATTTTGATCATTAGCTGTACTCAATTATTTCTGTTTAGCTTTCCTGTGAAATCTGTATAGGGAAGGCTTTATTGTGAAATTTAATTAACATAAATGAAAATAGAGAAATCCACTGTTCTTTTTTTCTTGGTACATAATGTAGTTAATTTGAAACTAGTTGTAGGGAAAAAAGCATTTTGCTATGCAGAAGTAGGTAAATTAGACATAGACTCTAGTAATCAGTTAAGTAGTTTGGGTTGCTTTATATAAGATTTTAACTAGTTAGGATCTGATCTAAAGGTTGGGAAACTCACAGAGTTTAAAAAGTCTCATTAACCTTAGAAGAGTTTTTATCTTGCCCTTGTTATAGCCACATATCACACAGACAACTTGCCCTGAAACGAGGATGCTCGAACATATTTAATAACATTAAAGAAAATTCAGACTCTTAATTTGTTATGAAATTGACCACAGAAATGCTGTTTAGAATCATAGAATGGTTTGGGTTGGAAAGAACCTTAAAGATCACCTCATTCTAACTCCCCCACCACCATTGAAAGGGACTTCACTGTTCCATGTTGGTCAAAACCCCATCCAACCTGGCTTTGAACACTTTAAGGGATGGAATGTCCACAGCTTCTCTGGGCAATATGTTGCAGTGCCTGGCCATCCTCACAGTCAAGAATTTCATTGTAATATCTAATCTAAACCTACCGTCCTTCAGTTTGAAGCCTTTCCTCCTTGTCCTGTCACTACATGCTCTTGTGAAAAGTCCCTCATTGTCTTGCTTGTAGGCCTTCTTTAGGTACTGGAAGGTGCTCTAAGATCTTCCTGGAGAGCTTTCTTCCTCACACTGAACCGCACCAACTCTCTCAGCCTGTCTCCATAGGAGAGACGCTCCAGTCCTCCAATCATTTTCATGGCCTTCTCTGGACTTGCTCCATCAGGTATATTCTTATGACATCAGGGGCCCAGAGCTGGACACAGTGCTCCAGGTGGGGTCTCACGAGAGGGAGTAGAGGGGCAGAATCACCTCCCTCAACCTGCTGGTCCCATTTCTTCTAATGCAGCTCAGGATATGTTTGGCTTTCTGGGCTGCGAGCACACATTTCTGTGTCATTTGAACTTCTCTTCCACCGACTCTCACATGTCCTTCTCCTAAGGGCTGCTCTCAATCCATTCCCCTTCCAGCCTGTGTTTGTGCTTGGGATTGCCTCAACTCATGTGCAGGACCTTACAACTGATGTTGTTAAATTTCATGAGGTTTGTACAGGCACACCTCTCAAGCCTGTCCTGGTTGGATGTTGTCACTTCCCTCCAGCATGCAGTCTGCCCTGAAACTTGGTGTCGTTTGTTTAAAGATAAATGATGCCTCAAATTTTTTTTTTGACCTATCGCACTCCACTGGCTTTCATTGGTTATATAATCTATTTGGTTCTGAGGAAAGATTAACCTTTAATTGCTTTCTTTAGCAACATTTAGTAAACAGGCTGATAGCATGGAGATGATCTATGCAAACAGCAAAAGAAGCATTTCTTCAACCCATGTTGCCATGACAATTTAGATTTTTCTTGTCAACTCCTGAGAAGCTTCAAAGTAATTTCTTTAAAGCAATGAATCAGGGGATATTTTGGAAATTGAAGTTGCTCTCTTTTTTAAATTTGGTATCATTTAACACAGTAAGGGGCCTGACTCAAAAGATGGTAAGATCTACAAACAAGAACTATTGCAAAAAATAAAACATCATGTAATTCTCTTTGTGGATCTCTGATGATTTACATCAGCAGTGAAGCTGACTTCAGATGCATTATCAAATGACTTAAATTTTGTTTATTTCTATATGATAATAATAAATAGTTATAAAAATAAGAATGGATAATGAATAGTGGAGAGCCCAGCTTATAGCTGTCATTTTGATTCTCATGACAGTATTTTATCTTGCAGTTATTTTGAGGTAATTAGATTACAGAAAAAAAGATAGACTAAACATTTTTTGTTACAGTTACTATAATATTAGTTCAATGAATGAGAAATAAAATCAAAAGGCTGTTGTCCGCATATTTAAATTGCTTTCCCGGATAAGTCCCTGTACAATGTTATTAGTAATCAAACTAAACTTCTCTCGTTATTTGTTTTAATTGAAATAGACTGTTTTGAAAAAGAACTAAAACTAGTCCAAACAAATTTAATTTAATTTAATTCCTGGGAAATAAATTACTGGCTTAATGAGGTATTTCTTAGGTTGCTGCTAGCACTGATGAAAACATGGTAAATGGAAAGAAGATAATGTGAAATGCTGTTTCTGCTGGGAAAATACACTTCTATGTATAGAATACAAGAAAAGTAGCTCAGTAATGGTTTTCTTTTTAAAATGTTCCTGGCAGATGATGGTCACTGTGTTGGTGTAGTTTGTTTACCACTTTGCAATAGATTTGAGATGAGTCATATCACACTAGAAGGAAAATTGAGAAGTTGTTTTGTCAAAATGAAGTCTGTTTTCCTTTTTTTGTCATATATACTCAAATTACTAGTTTTCTTTAAACAGACACCTAATTGATTTTTTATAAATGTTTATTCTTGTTGCGTCCATAAATCTGAGCTCCTATTGTTAGAAATGGTAAATGCAGATATATCCTTTCTATATATGGAATAAGGTGACTGAGCTGGAGTCTTCTGTCAGTTCACCCCAAGCATCTTCTTTACACGATTTTATTTTCATGCTAGTTTGAACCACAGTAATTTCAACATCTACAAGCATGGTTGTTTATCTCAAGCCTTTCTATCCTCTTGCCTTCAGAATGGGAGCTGACTGAATAAGGACTATAGGACGGGTTCTCAAGATTATATGTTGTATAGAGATTTTTATTTCTGTCTTAATTCCTTGCTGCCTTTGTAAGTCCACTTTACCAGCAATGCATCTCAGTTTATCCACAGAGTTTAAAAAAATGATACTTATCAGAATACTTGGTAAAGAAACAGACTTGTGGATGGAGTGCTTATCATACATAACATGCTAGGCATTCAGAAGGAAAAACAACCTTCTTTTTCAAAAATATTTGATGGAAGAGAAGATCCATTTGTTGAGTAATAGAACATGGTCATACTGAACAATAAAATGTGTCTGAGCTCATTCTACCTGCAGAACAAGGTTTAGCACTAAGTTTAAGGATGCTGGGAAGAGGGCAGAAGGTACTGTTTGCGGTCAAGAGCCTAGACTGTAATTCCAAATACCTGCAGTTCCCACTTCCATAAGAGAAAATTTCAGATCTCAGCACGTTTGAACATAAAGATATTTGTTCTGTTCTTAACTGTTACACTCGAGAACCTTCAGAATCTGAATGCAATGGGGTGCTGTAAAGGGAATGAATAGACAAACATAATAAGCATTTACTACTGTTATCTCCTAGGTAGTATCTGAATTAAGCAAAGTTTCCAAACCTATCAGTGTTGTGTTATTGTTTTAGGAAAAAGAATTCTTCCAGGGAAGTCAAAATTTTTCTTTAAAACTGCTGGACTTAAGTAATTCTGTGTATTAAACAACAACACAACCACAACAGAAACAAACAAACAAACAAACAAAAAACCCTAAACAAATGAGAAAACAACCTGGATCTGATGTAGCCTGGAACAAAATTGGAACAAAAGCAAAAAAAATCAGAATTTGGAGTGAAGCCAAGTCAAACACTACTGTCTATACTGCCTAATGGAGGCTGTTCTTCATGGCCAGAAATAAAAACAATCAGTTCCACCTCTACTTATATTTCCTCTATGAGTACTCATAATTTTTACATTTATCCTCTATTTATGGTAACTAAGTACAGTTCCTTGTGGCTCTGTTTTTCTTTCTAAAAAATAGGCTGTTTGTAAGTGGTGGGCAGGCTCTGGTGGAAGAAAAGTATCTTCCCAGTTACAATGCTGTGGAATATGTACTAAACTTCTTTTGATATTGTGTATCACTCTGCAGACCATGTTTGCAGGATGGATATATTTGTATAAATATTTTGAATGTGCTTTGTCCCTGTATTGGTTTAGTGTGGCTAGGTTTTGGTTGTTGGGATGCTACAGGGGTGGTTTCTGTGAGAAGTTTCTGGAAGCTTCTCCCAACAGAGCCAATGCTAGCTGGTTCCAGGATGGACCCACTGCTGGCCAAAGCTGAGCCCACCAGCAACAGTGGTAGAGCCTCAGAGAGAACACAGTTAAGAAGAGAGAAATAACCTGTGCAATGGCAACTACAGCTGGGAGAGAGCAGTGAGAATGTGGGAGAAGAACAACTGCAGGCACCCAAATCACTCAAGAAGGAAGGGTAGGAAGTGCTCCATGTGCCAGAGATTCCCCTGCAGTATGTGGTGCAGGCCATGGTGAAGCATCTGTGCTCCTGCAGCCCATGGAGGTATATGGGGGAGCATGGAGGAGACCCCGCCTGAGCAGGTGGGTGCCTGAAGCAGGCTGTGACCCTGTTGGAAGCCCACAAAGGAGCACGCTCCTGGAAGAGCCTATGAACCCATGGAAAGAGTAGCCCACACTGGAGCAGGTTTGCTGACAGGACTTTTGATCTCACAAGAGACCCAGGCTGGAACAGCCTGTTCTTTAAGGACTGCACCCTGTGGAAGGGACCCATGCTGGAGCAGTTTCTGAAGAAGTTCAGCTCATGGGAAGGACTCATATTGGAGGAGTTTATGGAGGACTGTTGCCTGTGGGAGGGATCACATGGTGGAGCAGGGGAAGAGTGTGAGTCCTCCTCCTGAGGAGGAAGGAACAGCATAGACTAATCTCTGATGAGCTGACTCTATTCCCCATTCCATGTTCCCCTGCATTGGATGTAGAGAAAGTATCAGGATGAATTTATGCCCTAGGAGAAGGGAGGGGTTGGGGAAGGTATTTTAAAAGTTGGGTTTATTTCTCACTGTCCTACTCTGATTTGATTGTTAATAAATTAAACGCATTTCCCTGAGTGGAGTCTGTTTTGCCTATGACAGTATCTGGTGAGTGACCTCTGCATGTCCTTATCTCAGTCCATGAACCTTCCCTTATATTTTCTCTCCCATGTCCAAATGAGGATGGGAGCGATAGAGCGGCTTTGGTGGGAATCCCTATGCAGCCAGGGTCAACGTGGTGCAGTCACATAACACCAGTACTATAGGTAAAACAGAACCATTTGTGCATAGTCTCAACAGCAGTTTGCTGCTCAGATCCACTCAGTTCTGCTGCTGTTGTCTTAGGTGTTGTCCAAAAAGTGCATGAGAATCAGGTCCCCAGAGGGTAAAGAACTCAATAAAGAAAAAGAAACTACTCTTTGATTCTAGAAGGATAATGCACTCCCCAATGTAAAAAAAATGAGTCCTTGTGGTGACAGACTGTGTCAGGTGAAAGATGAACATTCAGCAGAGAGCCGATGGAAATCATTCTTATATTCCACTGACATATTCTTCAATAGTGCCACTGAAGAAGATAAGATATCTCAAAAAAGAAGCTACATATGAAAAAATCTGACAACATTTAATGGAATTTTCAGTCAAGATTATTCTACCTTTTAAAATCAATGCCTACTCTTGTCATTTGCCCTCTTCCACTCCATTTTTTTTTTTCTAGGACACTTTATCTATGATTACATTTATTCTTAAAGTCTATTAGGCAGTGATTTATTAATTTGCTTTATGGTATATCCCAGTATATAGGGACCCATGATACAAAGGATTATATGGACACAGAAAGATGAAATGGACAATGTGGACAACATTTTGACAGGAAACGCAAGTCTGGGAGATGTTATTTTTTTATGACAGGTATTAAACAAAACCCCTTATTTTCTGAAACTTAGGCCATATAAGCTTCATTCATGCTGCCCTATATTTTACAGATTACATAGCTCAGATTAGTTCCCTTGTAACCATCAATCATTATTCAGGTTTTTTTCTGATTTCCATTGCTGGCATTTATTTACTGGAGAGCAGTGCATAATCACTTACTTCCCTTTTTGCCACCAGTAACACAGGAATCCTGATGGAGTCCTACTCAACAGAACTGGTAGTATATCTCAAAACTTGAAATATCTGCTGGCAGTAGTCCTCAGTGGAAGTTAAGATGCCACTACTAAGGCTTGATGTGGTCTCAAACAGTGACTGGTGCTCTCACGGGCATGGTAGTTCAGCTGCTAGGCTGATACAGGCTTTATGCTGACATGCTGAAAACCACAGTTTTTATCTTGTAGGACTGGCAGGGCTGGCACTATCAGATTTGCATAATTAAACACTATTTCTCTTTCTTCTTCCTTTACTGTTTCTTTAAAATTTTCCTTTTGCAGAGCTTATCTTTCTTGTTCCAGTCACTCTGTTATTTCCTCTTTTGCTGAAAGAGTGTAAGATATCTTCTTTATTATTCCCCAACATGGTTGTTTAACATTCTCAAGGAAGAAAATGTCCAGGGCCTAATCTGTGGTGACTCCTGCACTGGAGGAAACCAGCACAAAGGCTGAAGATGGGCACAGGGCACTCTTAAGACCTGAAGAATTAAGTCAGGGACATAAACCGTGCCCGGATCCTGTGTATGTCCTATGAATTTGGTTAAGTTTCTGTCTTCGCATATTTAAAAACGCAAAAAGTGTCACATCAAATCAGACCAAAATAACCCCTCTCTGACAATGGCCATTAGCAAACGCATAGAAAAAAATTGCAGGAAGCAAGATATAGACAGGCTTATATTTTAGCAGCCTCTGGCCAGTTTAGAGAACTCTTAGCCAGAGGTTGCATCTATGTTCAACATCCATCAACAAATTTAACCTTCATGAATCTGTTCTTGAACCTATTCATAATTCAGACTACCACACTGTTTTCTGACAGTCTGTTTTACAATTTAATTCTTGCTGTGTGGAAAAACACTGCACTTTGCTTGTTTTGAAGCTTCTACCTGCTCATTTCACAGAGCACTTCTAGCTCTTCAGAAATACTTCACCCAGCACAGAAATTTGCATCTGATAGATAGGAAGGATTTATGTGAATCTGTAAATTGCATACTTTTCCCATGTAAATATCCATACAGATATTGAGACTACCCTCCTTCAATCAATACTAATGCACGATTCCCAAGTGCATTTCTCATAATTTTTAATGATTATGATATTGTAGCCAGTGCTGCTGATGC
Organism: Bombycilla garrulus; assembly: GCA_013400315.1. NCBI lineage: Eukaryota > Metazoa > Chordata > Aves > Passeriformes > Bombycillidae > Bombycilla > Bombycilla garrulus. Next base: position 274,439 of record VXBU01002811.1, on the reverse strand, counting down.
ACTTAAAGGAATTATAGTCTGTATTTCATTACAAATAGACACCTTCATTTATCCCCCAATCCCGTTACCTAGTTTTTATTCTCATAATAATATTTTATTGTTTTCTTTCCAATCAATAGTAAAGACTTTACCTGGTGACCGAGTGGATGACAGTGATGTTCAGAATTTTGCCCTATGAGAGATTTGTGGTGGGACAAAAGAGAAAACACTTGGAAAATTAGGTCCTGGTGGGAAAAGAATACATCAAACCAGGTGCTTAGTGATGTAAGCACCTCTCCTACTGTTGTTACCTCCATGGAGTGTGTTTAGTACCTCAATGATAGTATAAGGTGCACTAAATAGTAGCTTCATTTTCAATATATGCAGTTTGCCCCTCTGTGATCCAACATTTCACTTGTCACAAGTCGTATCTTGATAGTGTTCTCTTTCCTGAGACAATAAGGAGAAACCATGGTGAAAACTGGTGTGACAAACTTGAATGATGGGATCTGATGAAGGACTGGGTTTCTGTGAAGATTAGGGAAATGCTGCAAGAATTTCTGGTAGAAAGGGTTTAAGAAGAGGTCTATTATACTGTGAATGCTGAAACCACTTCAGATTTATAAATCAATCAATTTATCCCTTCTCAAGACCCATATATAAAACAAATTGTAAAAAAAACAAACAAAAAAAACCACCAACAAGTAAAACAACAAAAAATCCACAAAAACCATTGAAAATTCTGCCCCTAGACAGATACTTAGCTCAACACCTAAAACATGCAAAATATTTTGTGAGCTCAAATCCATAGGTTTCCTGTTGCAGATTATTGTTAAAAAAATTGTTACTCTCCGAAAAAGAATTGTTTCTCTTGTCTAGGACAGCAGCCTTCCTTCATGCATTTAAGATGGCTACAGAGGATGTAAAAATTCTGGCTTTTCCTTTTATTCTACCCCTTCCTCTCAGGCCTGTCAGTGGAAAAAACCTATCAGCATCATAAAAACAAAACAAAGTGATGCAAATAAATACTCAGCAAGAGCATAGCTGACCACTGTGAACAAGAAAGCGTAAGATAGAAGAAACAAGATTGTCTTTAATGTTAGCAAGTCTTCCATAACTGTTCTTTCTCCTTCATTGTGAAAGGTTCTCTTTCACTTCCATACAGAAGAAATTTCTGAGTATTTCTGACAGAATCTATTCAGTAAAGGAAGGCATTAATTACTATTTTCCTGTGAAAACAAAACTATTCCTTATCTTTTGAGAAGGAGCAAGAACAGAGGTTAGTGTGCACAGTGTAGTGCATGTACCTGAAAATTTCAGAAAATAGAAACCTGGTAATTATTCCAATACAATATAATGAAATGTATAAATTCAAGAGCTAGATCTGAGATCAGTCAGGAGTATTCTACTTTTTTAAAATAAATGCCTACTCTTGTCATTTGCTGAACTCTTGAGCTCCTAACTTATTTTATGGATGTTGTGGATACTCTGTGGTAAAGAAATACACAGAAGAATTTAGGCATCAGGTTTTCCCTTTATTGTGAAGGTATTTACATCTCATACATGTTTTTTATGGAACTACCATTCAACAGCTATTTTTATCCCAAAATCAGGCCAATTTATGCAGGCTATTTTTCATTAGAAAATATCCTTTGAGCCTAAAATTAAATTTCTTGGCATAATCAGAATGGTTGCATACTGTGTTAGTTTGTATAGGACTGTTACTGAACAGTCATTGTAATCTTCAATGTAGATGGTCTTCCATAGGAATAAAACCGCCTGGCTCCCTCTAAGTGCACCTGCCAACTTTGGCCTTATATAAGATATTTCTGGGGGTGGAAATGGTGTCCTCTTACTTTCCCACAGTAGGGAGAGTAATTTAACAGTTATGAAGGTTTCCAGTTAAAGTTTCCTTTGCTGGTAGAAGATTTGAGTTTCAAACCTTGCTTAAAGGAAATCAATATTAAATATTAAAGGAGCTGTTGGAGCAGGAACTGGACACCTACGGGTCCCCTCCTACATGAAGGGCATTAATCACCACATCAGAGTCATGCTTCTGGATGGGTTTCTGTCTTGCTCAGTGAATATTCAATTATTCTACACAAAGTGGAATTGCAAGTAGTCAACTTGGAATACTGCTTTGAGCTTCATTTGCCAGTAAGCACCTAAAAGATAAGTGCTGCAAAACCTATTTTTAGCTCATTTCTGGAAATAATCAAAAGCTTTTATCACTAGGTACTTAACAACCACCATGTTATGCCCATCACATAAATCTACAGTCTTGTAAAGAGAGGTAAGCTACTATCATGAAAATTGATTAATTTGTCCCATGGTTCATATTTATTTAAAATCTAGGCAAAACATTTCTTTTTTCCTAGTAAAAGGTCTGCAATGCCACATAATTTAAATCTGCCACATCTCTGCTAGAATAATCACTGATATTTGAGAGATAAAATTTAGGTCTAGATATAACACTCCCCTTTGAAATTTACATGCATTAGTCTTATGGTGCTCAGTTACCTTGGCAATGAATGTAGCATAAATACAAGTGTGCACGTGTCTCTGGGTGAGAGACAGAATGGAGTGATTTGAACCTTTTGTGGAGGCAGTACCATAGTTATCATTTGCTATTATCCAAGTTTTATCCATTTTTCTAATAATGCAAAAAACTTTCCCTTCGTTTATAAGTGCAGCAAGCAGTCCCAGCAAGTTCCGGCCACACAGCGAGATGCATGACCATGACCTTGAACTTCCATCAGGGATTTCTGAAACACTGGAGTGATGTGCTGGCAGTGTATTTCCTCACTTACCAAATGCAACATTACGTGCATTTTGACCTCAAGACACAAGGAGTCATGTAATCGAGACACAGATGTGTAAATTTATTACCAAGTCCTTTTCCCTCAGATGACACACTGCATTTTGGCTCCCTGTAAACAGAAGAATGCATTTAGAAAAGCTTTTGATAGCTATTTGCTGTCCTAAGGAGCAGGGCACCCTGGAAAGTTCTTCCCCACGACCATGAATCAAATGTGACCAAAATATTTTTAATTTTATCACTCATATTGACAAAAATTTTTTCTCTTTTACTACATGTAGTAAAATAGCACATAAAAATGCGCACAAAAACACACCACAGCAAAAAAAGGCATGATTTTATGATATTTGGGATCTTTTTCAACAAAACTGGTTTGGAAAACCAGTGTTTAAACAGCTTGTAAGAAACCCAGAGGGACAGAAGTCTATTTACTGAGACAATTTAAACTAGATCTATCTAGAAATAATTTTTTTCAAATGGGAAAAAGGGAAGTAAATCTTCAAAAAAGCTTAAAGACTGTCCAAGAAACTGTACATCAATGAACTTAACAAGGGTTGTGGAGAAAATTAAACTACCATAAGGAAGTGTGAAAGAACAGCTTGAAAATCAGTTTGATTAAGGATAACCAGCATAGATTCAGTCAGGGGAGGTCATGCTTAACTAACCCGATGGAGTTTTTTGAAGATTTTACTGCCACTGTAGATAAGGGAAATTCAATGGATGTAATCTACTTGTAAGCTTTGACAGGGCACCACATCTGAGATCAAAGGCTAAGAGAAATCATCATGAAAGTAAAGAAACTGTGGGATGGAAAACTAACTAAACTAGGCCACAAAGGGAAAATCTGGACACAGTTTCTGAGGATTCAGTGTCGGGCCTTGTGTTATTCATGATTATGTCTGTCTGAGTGTAAGTGGTGGGGGGTTGAATTTGTAGCTTATGCAGAGTATAAAAGCACAGCAAGAGTGCAGAGCAATATGCTCATGTTTAAAAGGTGTTGTATGCTCTATATAACTTATTTAGCAAAAAAAAAATCCAGAATTTTGCTGGGAAAATGAAGAATTATTAATATAGAAATATATAAATATAGTACCAAATATTCACTAAATAAAACAGTCATCCAATATACTAAGCAAGAAAATGAATGGGGAATTATTAAGGATATAAACTGAAGTCATCAGCCTAGAGGGAAGCAGCATTTTAAAATATCAAAATGCAAAGATATTTTAGAACACAGTTCTAAAGATATTTTAGAAAACAGTTTCATGTTAATATTCATTGGGAAACAAAGGATGTAAGGTCGGAGTAACTGTGAAGAATGTTACAGAACCTCAGGGTTTTTACTGTAAACCAGGAAAATATATGATGTTTTCATTATAATAGCACCCAGGCATTCTAGTTAAAATTAAGGTACTATTCTCTTAGGCTGATATTAATGGGAGAGAAAACCTTTCTGTGCCAAGGAGCTTATAATAAAAAAGGTTAATTCTACAGGCAAGGGGAAAAAGAGACACAAAGCACACAATAATTTATCCAAAGAAGGTATGTGTCTAAATTTTGATCTAGGGTTTGTATTTTGAGTCCCAAGTCAATATTTTATATAATGAGCTACATTATGCCTTTATTGGTATAAGGATTTTGCTTAAAATGAGGTAGAAAACCTAGATGATTACCTTTTTTTATACATATATATAAGCTTAGAAATAAAAAAATCTTATTATCCTTTTATTCAAGGATTAACCTTAGTCACTGATTTCACAGAGACCTACATAAATCTAATAATGATTAGATTCAATTATTAAGGAATCTTTACATTCCTTTCTACCTATCTGAGTTTCAGAGCAAAGAAGTACATATTCATTTTTGAGGGAAAATAATCAAATAATATATACATAAATAAGTCCAGTAGACATTTGGTTTTAAGTGAGAAAAATGAGGAAAACAAAATTAACAAATTCTGACTGAAGTGGTTATTTTTTAATTAAAATATTCTTAATTCATTATGATTTTCTTATGCTCTGAGGTCTTCTAGGAAATAAAATTGTTCTCAGAAGATCAGCATTTCCCCTTAGTTATGGAAAATTTCTTTGCTATATGACTCAGAGCTTTTAAGTTCATATATTTAATCTTTTCTTTCATACATACATTCACTCTTACAGCTAGGGCTAGATCCAAAAAGGTATTGCTACTACAGCTCTAGGAGCCCTGGTGCCTAACTTCCAAACATCTGGTCACAAAACCTGAAACTACAAGTCTGTGAACTTTATTTCTTGTTGGGGGAAAACCTGGGCATCTTGGAATAAAATCATAGATAGACAGTAGGCAGCGTGTTTGTAGACACAGTAGATACAATAGATTGTAGGTACAATATCCTCTCTCCCTTTCTCCTCTAGAAGTATTTCACTCAGGCCTGTGTGAAGGAGATCTCTCTTTACTATTAGATCTACTACTAGCACATCTTCCTAGCTATGCTCTTGTCTTTCTAAACCCCAAGACAAGCAATTATCATTTGAATTTTAAGGTTTGATAATGTCGAGGGTCTTACCTGTTTTTCACGCTGTTCAGTACAGTGCATTTACAAATCCAGCACCCTCCTTGCTTCAGTACCTACATCTCTAAGGACAGAGGGAACACAAAGGGCCTACAATGAGTAGCACTTCTTACAAGCCAAAATAGAGAAAGGCAACATCAGCATCTCCATACAATGTGCATTCAGTGACTATGCCTATACACCAAATTGCATGAAATTGCAGTCCAAGGTTGACCATTCTTTGTTCTGATAGCACATAAGGTCCTGTCTGGTGGTAACTGTAGATCCTACTCCCAAATCATTACTTTATTCTGTAGATCCTACTCCCAAACCATTACCTTATTCTTTATATAGTTTATTCTTATTCTTGTTCTTATTCTTTATATAGTTGAGTAAAATGCTACTGATATTCTGGTCTAAGCAAGTTTTATTCAGTGTGAATTTTGCAATGAGTCAGGGAAGATATTTATGGCCTTAGTTCAGTAATGGTTCTGGTCTGACTCGCCAACTGTAGCTGCCGTAGCCACTATTAAGGAATTCACTGTCCATAGGGAAAGATACGCTCTGAAGGCAAGGAACTCCAAGAAACTTGGGTCAAGGACATTTTCTGTGTCTCATGTCAATCCTGAACATAAACACAGGTAGGGTAGGGGATGGAGATCTCATTTAGGGCTTGTTTCACTTAGATGAAAACAGTTCAAAACTGATGCAGCTGATTTGAGAGAAAATAACAGTATCCTACTGATTTGGTGGTATTCCATGGAAAGTGTGGGACTGCAAAGCATCCTGTAAAGACTTTTTACACTTGATATATGGAAGTCATTGGAAAAAGCTCAAGCCTCATATAGTTTAGGTACTGCAAGGTTGAGGCAGAAACTGTTTTAAGATGTAGAGTTGGGGGCTTGTCTATTTAAGCCCTCACCTTGTTTTCAGCAAAGAGGGTGCTACCCTGCTGTTTCAGGAGTGCGGGGCAGTACCTCCGAAGCCCATGAAGTGGGCACAGGCAGCACTGCCAGCCAGGGCCACACAACACCTGGAGTGCGGTGGGAAGGCTGCTGCAGGGCTGGACAGCAGAGAGGCCAGTGGGGCACCAGCAGGCAGGGAGGCTCCTTTCTTCCCTCCCTGCTCTGACATGAAGAGTCCAAGGCAGCCTGCAGGTGTTACTGCTGTGAAAGACAAGAACCTGATTTCTAAATAGTCAGCTTTGCTTTTGACTTTACTATAGATACAACTGGAGTTTTTGAAATGATCTTTCTCAAGCATAAAAAAGTGCATTTTAAATTTTCTGATTAGATAATGAGTAGTCCTTTTCTGAACCAAAACGAAATCCAGGTTAACATCTTGCAGAACAGTTTATATGGAACACTGACAGCAAAAGCTGTTTCTTGAAAAGAAGAAAATGAGTGCATTTACTTGATGCAGGGTATTATAGCTGAGTCAAGAAGAGGCATAATCTTTTCTGTTTACCATTTCTTTCTCTATGTATTTATTCTGTTAACATTGAAGTCAAGCAAAACATTTTTTTCTTTATAAATGTCTTGAGAATATCACCTGTGTTAGGCAGCTTATTAAATATTTGCTGCTCAAAACACACAGGTTTAGAGATCTGCCTTAGATATTTTTATAAAAACAGGCAAATGGCTTTCAGGTCATGCTCACCAACCATATTTAATTAAAAAAGAAAGTTGATAAATTGTTTTCTGTGGCAAGACAGCACAAATGTAAAATCAGATTTCAAGAGAAGAGATCTGTTTATATGACAGCTTTCCTGGCTTTTCCCAGTTATTACTCTTAAAAAAATGAGCAGCTGAAAAAGTTGTAAAACTATAATATCTTTATTACTTCATTTTACCTAGCAAGGTCCTTTAGCTTTTACTCATAAAAATAAAGATATCACCACAGGTTTGTTTAGGGACTAGAAGGTAATAAAATCTCACAGCACTTCTGCGTGTCAGAATTTCTGTAATTTCCAAAACATAATTGATCACAAACAAAGATTTGCTGTGTATTTTGTGTGATCTATCCAGACATGAAATTTTATTCTAGAAATCACTTAAATTATTTCTAAATTGTCTCAACTGATTCTATTGTTGAAAAAAATTTCAACAGTTTCAGACATGCTGTATTCATATGATATGAACTTTTTAGTTTGAGAGTGAAAAAAACCACCCTAAAATGCTTGAAGGGGAGCTATTGATTGCTTTCAGAAAACGCTGCTATGACCCTGTCTATTTTCCCTTATGGGTTTTATTAAGATAACAGAATTTCACTGGATATCATATGACAGATACCAAACAATGGCAAAGTACAAAGGTGAGATTCTAGAGGGGAAAGTATGCTTACTAACTTGTTATCTTTTCATACACATTTAAAAGTTAACTTACTGGATAAAAAAGCAAACCTTTTGACCACTCTCTACAGAGAAAAGCAACAGTGTCCTGTGGAGCTTGTTGGATAGTGAAGTAAATTTTTTAAAAGCAGGATTTAGTGGTTATAAAATGTTAATCCATCTGGGTGGCTCAAGCATCAAAATCTTGTTTTCAAAGTGATTTGGACATTTAGAACAAGTCCTGTTAAAGGATTCAAGTGCTACAATGAGTAGAATCAAAAGACTCTCCCCAGGCATCAGACTCCCTACCTTTGTGTAGGGAGCATCAGATGCCTCTGAACAGACCCAAACAGCAGTAGACTGAATGGGCCACATCCAGCAGACAGCAATTAGAGTTTGGTCTCTCAGAACATCAGAGAATCACAATCCTTTTTTACAAGTCAGTTACAGAAACTTCCCCTGAATCAGGATGCCTGAATGTTTTCTTTACAGTCGAGAGCACTTTTTAGAGGATTGTTACCAGAGGAGGGTCGAGTAATAGTGTAATCTTTACACAAAGTGGATTAGTCGGAGAATATTCCAAATGCAATTTCTTTTTGCCATAACAGATCTCTATTTCTCATTCCCACTGAAATTATTCTAAACATTAATCTCAGGCTGAGAGTTGTGCTGTGGATTGTGCTTCCCATGAAAATATTTTCACTGTGCGGAAAAGAATTGAGAATACATTGGCTCAGTGAGGCGCATCTAGAAGTTTGAGAACTCATGTGGTAAGAACGTTTTTTCTTTTAACAAATAATTATGGTTCTTAAGAAATAAATAAATTTTGGCAGAAGAACTGAGTCTTAGCTTTTCCCATTCCTAAATAAATTTCCAGGTTACCAGATTACATTTTCGCATATCATTCACTTTCCCAAGAGCGGACTGTCTATGTATGCCATACAAACTTAGTCAACTTCAAAAGGAGAGGCTGAGGACATTCACTGTATTTAGGATACCAGTAAAATGAGGAGATATGGATTTTAATTCCTCTGCCAAAGGGCTTATGTCCTGGCTGGAGAGTGCTTTAACACCAGCAAGAAACTACGTTTATTTTGTGTTCAGTCTGATCTGCTGAAATGCTCTAACAGCACTCATCAGATCATATCTTTCACTTAACACGGATGGAGATAGACTTTTGATATTCATGTATTTCTTGAGATGGCCAGTATTACAATGCTGTTGAGGCTAGGATTTGCTAAATAGTATTTATTTTACCAGTCTGCATTGTTATTTATTCTATTTTTATACATCAGCATAAGTAGCTAGCAAATTAAAATACTAACTTCATACCACCATTTCAATGTGTGTTAATATTGCAGGTTAATAGGTATAACTGAAAATAATGAGTTCAGTTGATGTTAGTGACTTCAATATAGTGTGTCAACAATGGCCTGCTTGATATACATCAGGCCAAGTTAAATGTTTTTATGAGATCTTTTCTTTTATGCTTATCTCAGTTTTGAGTTTAAGTATTCTAGGAATGTAAATTACTCAGCCTACCTTCACATTTTTAATAGAATCTTTCTAGTCTGTAAATTAGAGTTGATATGATTTTGCAATGTCAATCATCATAGCACTCTAAGAAACTGCCCACTAGGTAACCTAAGGCAACTGAATACCTTAGTTTACCCCAAATATGAGTTCAAGTCATAAATCAATACAGATCAGCTTCTCTAAGACTCTTTGAGAGTACATACAGGATAGTGATAACTTGGCTGATGTGGGAGTGATTTTTAAACTTGTAACTTAATCAAGTGTTCACTTCTCAGGTTGCACAATGATCAAGGCATTATACTTATTCCCTTATCTTGTGCTAAGTGCCATCCATATTTAGTAACGGTATTATTAACAAGAGCAATGTTACCATTAATGCACATGCAGCATCTTAGCTCTTTGTATTTTATTTCTTTGCTGAAGCTATTTCAAGGAAGGGAGGCAGATTTCTGTGGGCACACTGCAGGAATGCACACTCCTTTCATGCAGCCTCATGGAAGCCTGGCATGGGATGTCACGCTTCTATGGCATGACCCACACCAGAGAAAGAGAAAGCCTAAGCAAAAATGTAAGGTGGAAGCTTCTAAAGCATAATAAGCTATCCTGTGATTTTAGCAGTAATATGTTTGAAAATTCTTTCACAAATTCAAGGGTTTTTGGTTTTCTTTTCTTTTTTTTTTTTTGTTTGTTTGTTTTCTTGTTTTCTTTCTCCACATTATGATTCTTAGCACCAGTTGCTACATTGCCTTATACTGGAAAGACAGCTGTCATCACACTGATTCAAATTTTCTGGAGCCCAGCCTTTCTTCTATGAGAAAAATAATTGTTGCTTCATTTCCAGTTTCCCCTCTCCAGCCAAAGAAACTATAGCCTTGAGGAGCATGACTGTGGCCAGCACTGTGAAGATCTGTATTTTCACTGCTAATGACTGTATTTGTGATTGCTGACCATACTAGCCTTGCCAAGAAGTGACTTACAGTAGTATATTGAGTACATTAATATCTAGAAGCTAACCCTCCAGTTTGTAGGGCCAGTAGAAATGGTAGAGATAGTAACTTACCAAACAGTCCAATTAAGCACACTGTACTACTATCTGATTGTCTTTTATGCTTCTCTTGTATTAACCCTTCAGTCACTTTTACAAGTACATTTGAACTGAGTGAGATGATTTTGACAGAACAATAATGTAGGAAATCTAAGACTGCCAGGATGAAAAGCAGCGCATAACACTCATGCACTACTTTTATCCCATCTCTTAAAAGAAATAAGAAATGATAATGTCTTCTCTGTTCATTATTCTAAGTACATTACCAGGCTTCTTTTGATTTTTCTGCACCTATATGTAATACATGCAATAATTGTTATTATTGCTAGCAATTGTTAACAACAACTGTTGTTATTGTGACTGAGTTTATGCTAGGTGGACTCCTGCTTAATATCCCTTTTTAACAGCACTGATCATAAGGAATTCAGTCAGTATTCATTCTAATAGCAATGATCATAAAGAAGTAATTTGCTTTTCATGTAGGTGTCACAGGTGTTTCCATAGTACCTATGCTAACTGCAGTTTTAGGATCCTTCAATGAATACTTACACAAAGACTGGTTTTGATAGGATCTCTTACAACTTCCCAACTGGCTGATTTAGTTTTAGCTGTATGGAAGCAGACCTCAAAAGATGTGAGGGTTTGTACACCAAGATCTTTAACAATAATAGGTTTCATTTTACATGACCTTTTCTAGTACCCATATTTTGAAGCCTGTGTCTTTAGCAATTGATCAGCCGTGGAGCTTCATGGGGGTGAGATCCACTTTCAGACATAGTCTTCATGCTTCTGCAAAAACTCAAGAGTTAGAAATATTTTTGGCATCACTTGCAATGGCAGAACAGAATACTTACAAGAAAATGTGAGGCTAAATTGTGCAAAGGAGAAAAAAAGGTATATTTCTGACTAATAGTGAATCAGAATATACTAAAATTGTGTAGATTAAGCACATCTATAATCAGACTATTAGCAAAAAGATTCACAACTGCATTGATAAGTCATCTTTCATTATCTTAACATAAAAGATACCTGGTATGAGGTATAAATATGTGTAATAAAGCCTTCTGCTCATATATTATGAACAGCAGTTCTTTTAATGTTAAAAGTGAATCCATATGGGTTATTTGACATGTAAAATATTAACTTTTATAGCAAGAATGCAAATGAGAGTCTCAGCACTAATTATAGCTGTAGATCCCACTCAGGCATGAGGCTCTGTGTGACTAATGATTTCAGCAAAATGGAGAAATGGCCTGCTTCCCTCAAGAGGCAGCATATCTCAGCTCCCTCTCCCCCCTCTGGAACCCTTCAAAATTCTCAGCATGTCTCAGTACAGTAGCTAATGTGTATGCTGCTTCCAGGAACTGGCTCCTACAAACAGGTCACCAGCTTCATGTTTTTATAGATACTTTTATATAACTGTCTCTAGAGAGGAGAAAAATTTATTTCCTATTTATCCAGAAAAATGTAATTTCTGAACATAGTCTTATTTTGATTGGCCGTTCCAAATATCTCATTTCTATTTCTTACATTAATGAGACAAACATATTGGGTTCTGATATAGGATGGCCCGATTGCTCTGCTATGAATTTTTCACAGTATTTTTCCTCTGTTAGCTTTTTTGCACAGAAGAATAGGATGTTCTTTAAAAAAAAATAAAAACAAACCTACCAAATCTAGCTTTTTCCCTTATTCTTTCCACGTGCAATCCTCTGATAAACATGTATCAGGTGAAGATGACTCTTACCCAAGTCTGTCATTATTATTGCTGAAGTGGCCAGTGCTTTACTGGAAAGTAAAGAGGAGCTGCTAATTCTTGTCACAAAGTATATTTTTTATGGTATGTTCCTGTGAGAAAATTGCTCTTACCTGAGCTACTTACTGCTTTTCTGTATGCACAAGCATGAGACTGTACTCAGCTCATATGTGTTCATATTTTTCTCAATTTTATTATCCTTTATTAAGGAAAATTTTAGAAAAAAAAACATGCCTAGGAAATATGCTGTTAGAAATATGAAATAACAATTATTGAATAGTATCATAGGTGGTTAAACTATCATATAATTATCTTTTAATAATAACACACACATGCAATTAAACTGGAATATCATTAATTTTGTGACTTATTGCCAGTCTGTAGCAGAAAGGAGGTAGTTTTACTAAAATTTAATGAAGGAGTTTTTCACCCAAGTTTCTTTGATCTAGTAATAAATTCTCTTTTTTTTCAGTGCTGCTAGCCAATGTCTTTAAAGTTAAGCAATATCTTATGCAAACATCCAGGATAGTAAGATTGCAGATGTTCATAAAAGGGCATAACAGTGGATATAATTCAAATTTCAAATGATGTTGAATTTGTCGTACTCATGCTTAATCAGATACAAGTGACGAAGTGTCAGTATTTCTGAGGTACCCACATTTTATAGAAGAGGAAAGCAAAAATACTGTCTTAATTCAGTTACCCTGGAAAAAAATCAGAAATTTTTGAAATGTGAACCTCATTTCTAAGAAGTGTCTTGCTGTAAATTGTGGAAACACTCTTGTGATTTGTAGAACAACTGGCATGAGGAGTTCTTTATGAGAAAAATTACTAAATCAGCTTCCAGGCTGTCTTATAAATCACTGCAAGGCTCATTAGTGTAATTTTCTAGACTTCATCAAGGTGCATCTACTGTAGCTGCACAAACATATTCAATTTCACTACCAGCAATGGTCTTGATAAACAATTGAATTCTTATTGTGTACATACAATTTGGCTAGATAATTATATTTTTTCTTATAATATAGTTTTCCTGATTTACCTAATTTCTATTTTTTTGTGCTACATTGAGCACCTTAAAAACTAAGAATAGGGAATGGATTGTTTCATCAAAATTATATTAATCTAAAAGATTATTTCATTTATGTGTGATTAAAGTCAACGGATTATCTTTTTCTGTGTCATTGCAACTGCTCTAAGGTGAGGTATTCCAAACTCCTGTAAGAGATATGGTTAAGTCCTTCTTGCTTTTCATTTCACTGACAGTGGGGTTCAGAACAGATGAAAGGAATTCAACCAGTTTTTTTTCCTTTTCCCTCAAATGATTGTTTTTATATATTGCTAACCCATGTTGATGATCTGGCCAATTCA